>JASCZW010000148.1:0-356292 GCA_034211315.2 Aedes japonicus | reverse complement strand
TTTTCTTCCCACTGGTTCTCTATGAAAATGTAGGATGAAGTCCAGTGTCGGCCAACTAAACGACACATGTAGAAATGTCAGATGGGCATATTCGATGAACTGAGACTTCTGAGCGTGTTCTTCGTACACGGCAAAATACTGCTTCAAGATTCGTGACAACAGGATTGCATTGGGATAAGAAGGTACCGGAAGGAATGTTGGATCAGGTGGACTGGAATATTTCAAAAGATTGGTGACTTACAAAGACTTACGATCAACTTCAACTTCACATTTTCGTGGATGCGAGCGAAGCAGCGTTCTCCGCTGTGGCTGCCGAATGCACATTAGTCGCTGCCAAGGCAAAGGTCGCACCACTCAAGCCACTCGCAATTTCTCGCTTGGAATTACAAGCTCCAGTTCTGGGAAGTCGGTTGATCTTGTTTGTACAGTATGTGATCAAGTACACCAGCTCTTCGTACATCAATTTAAACATTCATTCGCTTCACCCCTAGGATTAGGTTCTGAACAGAATAGTAGCTACCTGCTGCCTGTAGAAAACTCACCAGTATCACACCCAACGTCAATGCCTTTACATAAATGTACTACGACATGGCTGTTAGAAAAAGGTATAACAGATGTGATACTATCACTGCAAGTTAGATCTTAAGTTTTCGCAAAGGAAAAGTTCATTAGAAAGGGTAACTCGAATAATTTCCATCGCTTCTTCATGCAGCACAAGTAAGGACATGAATCAGCGATGACGATTAAACCCACCCTCTCCAATGCTCCGTTATAGAACAGTAACAGGATACAATAATTAATCATGGGGAGGTGTTTCCGAACACGGTTGTTGAGATGAACGCTAAATTGAATCTAGTTCGGCTTAAAATCGAAAAAAGTGAAATCTGTTTTGATGATTATATTTTTTCATATTCAGGAAGCATTTTGAACAAATTACACGAAGTAGTAATTTTCAGCAGAATTCGATTCAATTCAAAGTTAACTACAACGATCCTTTAGGTTTTTTACGTACGAGTAGCAAACCTTTTCTAACTATCAGGCTAATGTTTTACAATGTACTTTCATAGTTATTGATGGCTTACCACGATGATGAGGCAAGATCTTAGTATTTGACCGCTTCTTTATAATAACTGCGGCGCCTAAAAAATGAAAAGCACACTCACGTTGAAAATCCGACGTGGTCAGGAGACAAGATCGTAAAGTGTCTTAAATCCCCAAAATCGACTGTAAATACTGTGCTAAACCGTTACCGTTGAAGTTTTGGCCTGGCTTAGCTGGCTACCATTACATCCGGGATGTCATGGAAAAAACTCCCACCAACCAAATTGTCCAAATTTTTGTTTCATCGAAAAATATTCGGCATTTATAAAAAACAAACTGAAGAAATGGGGCAAAACAATAAAAAAGCATCTGATTTGCAGAAGTGGTGGAAAGAGCTGACAGATAAAGTGGACGGCTCTACTGTGCAAAAAAAGCTGGCTGGTATGAAGCGAAAAGTCCGAGAATTTATTCGAAATGCTGAAGATTAACTATTTATTGCTTTTTCCGTTGATGTTTAATAAATTCCCAGCAGAATAAAACCTTAACTGCTTTTTCAAGTACTTTCTCTGGCGAAGAAATGTCTCATTTTGTGCGGCCAAATACTAAGTGGATCAAGTTTAAGATCGCCAAATTTTCCACCCTGAGTTATTTCTCGACCAAACTAGGAATCGAACCTGCCACTTCTTGCCTTCAATGACCAAGCTAGGTGGCTCCGGCCACAACAATAATTACAATTTAAATATTTCCCTCAACGCTACATTAACCACATCAACCGTCTACCCAAAGGCGGCATGGTCCTGCTGCTGCCAAAAGCAACCGACGAGTTCCCGATTTTCAATTCACGGAAACAGCATGTATTGGCGAGGCAATCACAGCCAAGTGTTGCGCAATATTGCACCGCATCTGTATGCACAGAATTCCATGACAAGGCGGACAAATTTTTTTTTTTTGACAACATTATTCATAGAAATCTATCACTATAGAGAGAGAGAGAGAGAGAAAACAAAATCGCAAACATTATATAATACATTACCATCGAAACGTACACAGTATTTGAATTAAGGGCTGTTCATTAGAGAAAGTGGCCACCTGTTTATCAGAGGTTTAGGCACAGAAAAAAATAATTAATTTTAACAAGCGCGTAAAATTTCCCATCGTTTATTTACAAGCCACAAGAGGCGCAAACAACGAAATTGTTTGCAATCTTTCGTGCGCCATACAACAATGTTTGCAATCTTTCATACAACAGGTTAGATTCAGGCGTTATCAGGCATAGATTTACATGAAATATCCCATTGTTTTCTGTCAATTTTGGCATTCCCTTTATGTGCAATAGATAACGCAGTAAGTTCAATGTTTCTTTATATTTGATTTTTAGAAAATTGTCTGAAATTATATAAACAAAATTGTAAACATTATAAAATCAATTCTTACACGCTATAAAAATCATATCTTAGAATTGGATGAAATTTTTTCATAATAAAGGCAATATAATTGGCTAAAAGTTCGCCATACATTGCAAGATGGGCACTTTTAAGAAGAAAAAAAATTTCGAACAACTACTTTTCCATGTCCTATTTTTACCGTGTATCACGCAAACTCGTCTAGTGATGGTCTTCAACACCCCTTTAGAGTCCAAAAAAATTTAGCAGTCATAAAGAATTGAATTAATTTAAACATCTTTGCAAAAAAACAATAATCATCTAGACTAACATTTAACATTTAATAACATTGAATCGTCTTTAAATGGATAATGGAGAAAATTCTAATTTGATAAGACTTGATGCATATCCATTTAAACACGATTCAAATATGACGTTATATAGGGTTGGCGCAATACACGATAAACATAGGATATGAAAAAAGTTTTTTTCCGAACAACTGTTATACTTTTAGACTTTTAGAACTTTTGGACAATTATATTGAATTTAATATGAAAAAAAAAAAAAACATCCAATTCTAAGATAGCCATTCTTTGCAAATTGACTCTAAATTTTAAGTTTTTTTTAGTGTGTAAGAATCGATTTTATAATTTTTTTACAATTTTTTACATAACAGTTCAGACAATTTTCTTAAAGTCATTCATACATCACTTTTTTGTTTATCCTGTCCTTTTTTGATTATATTGATTTAAAAAAAATCCATCAAAAACTAAAACCTTTTTCATATGGTAGTCTAGATATATTTTGAAAAAAAGAACAAATTATGCAAAGTCGCTTGAAAAGACAAGGTCTACACACCCACAAAGTTTCATTGGATTCTGAGAGGGCGTTGCCAACCACTGGATGAGTTGGCGTGAAATTCGTCAAAGTTATATCATCGCATCTTGACGGTTGCGTTTTTACTATTTATAACTAGTTTTGCATAAAATTTACATGTCAGGTATCTTCGGCATTTTGATAGTTGACAACTTACGCTATATGAATCTTAATTAGATTTGGTTTAGGGACATAATATCAAGATGTTAGGGATCTGGAAATGTAAGTTTGAGATTCTTCATACTAATTCCCACACAAACTTTGAATAGCGTGTGCAAAGCCAAATTAAAACCAAATGTGTTCAAAATTTTTGGGGACTATCAGGACCCAAATTGGCGTCGATTGAGCTAAGGGGAGCAAACATTTCGAAATTTGCATCAGCCTAATGTTACAAATATGTGATCGTCTGTTGAAAGACCTTCCGTGAAGGCTGCCTGATGCCACCCCGGATCATCTGGGAAAACTCTCAATCTGTTACGTAACCATTTTGCATAAGGTTTGTAGACTACGTTACACAAACTTATTCTTCCGAAATCATCTACTGTCTTAGGATTTCGAACTTTTGGAATTGGTACCTGGATAGATGCTGACGTATCCCTATCCTCATCTATCCAGATTTGCAGTAAATGATGTGCTGAATTTTCCATCCGCATACTTGAGGAACTCCATCCGAACGCCATCGGCTCCTGGGGATTTTACGTTGCAAGAAAACTGTACTGATCTTTCCATTTCTTCGGCTGTCGGGGGCGGCGTAATAAGATGTAATATCTTGCTCCTCCACAAAAGTAATTTCCGGACTAGTACTAAGCATTAATACCTCACTCCAGAGTTAGCAGGTTTATGAACTTTTCTAAATGCCTTCCTCTTTAGGTAGGTCATTAAGAAGGCATAGGATTTTTATTTCTTACCACAATATCTTCCACATTTTTACAAACTCCTTAATTACCATTTCCTCATGCTGTTTAACTGCTTGTTGATATTCTTCCTTCCTCTTACTCACTTTATATTTATATGTTACTAGCTGAACTCGATGCGAACTATGCTACGCATGCAACTAAATGAATGAAAATTTAATGGAACGGACGTGTAATTACTGCAAAAAAAACTAAGGTTTGTGTTTTTTAATTTAACCCTTGGATCGGTAGCTCTACCGAGTTTTTTTTTTCTGTGGGGATGCATTTCATAGAAAAAAACATGTATCTTCAAACGAAGCCGTATTCTGTCAGTTTGAACGTAATTTTCTCTTGCATAGCCTTAGATTGACGTCTTGTGCGTAATGTAGCACTGAGAGTAAATTAAGTATCCCCCATTCTTGATTAAGAAGGGGTTCAATCTTCAATCAGAACAAGCTGCTTACCCGAGAAATACATATTTTGTGTTTTAGTTGCATGGATAATTCTCATGTTTAGTTCGAATGACTGTTTCTTTTGTGTGAGAGAGCCCCTCCTTCTCCAGAGGGGAGGGGTCTTGAACCACCTAAGAAAAAAAATCTGCCTCCAAAACCCCACATGCCAGATTTGGTTCCATTTGCTTGATTAGTTCTCAAATTATGCAGAAATGTTTTATTTGTATGGGAACCCCCCTTTCAGACGGGTGAAAAGTCTTGATCCACCATGAGAATCTTGTCCGGCACCAAAAACCCCTGCAAACACATTTTCATAACAGTAGAGATAATTTCCATGTTAGGTTGAAATTTGTGTTTTATTTGCATGAGAATCCCCCCTTCAAAAGAGGAGAAGGGCTTCAAACCACTGTAGAAGCATTTCTTTCCTTCGAAAACCTCCACATGCCAAGTTTGGTTCCATTTGCTTGATTAGTTCTCCAGTTATACAAGAAAATATCTGTGAGATGGGGCTCGAACAACCATAGAAACAGTTCTCGCCTCCAAAAACCCCCACATGCCAAAATTGTTTAAATTTGTTCAGTTAATTCTCGATTTATTCTTGAACTATCATAAGATCCTTTTCCAGCCCCACAAACCCCTGCATACAAATTTCAATAGCTGTAGGGATAGTTCTCAGGTTTGTTTAAATTTGTATTTTATTTGTACCGGATGCCCCCGGTACAAAAAGAAGAGGTTGTTTGATTAGTTCTAGAGCTATTCGAAAAACTCTGATTCATTTGTATGAGAACCATCCCTTTATGATAGAAGAGGGGTCTCAAACCACCACAGAAACATTTATCTTCTTCAAAAACCTCCACATGCAAAATTTTATTCCATTTGCTTGATTAGTTCTCGAGTAATACAGAAATTTGTGTTTCGTGTGCATGGGAGCCCCCTTCTTCCAGAAGAGGGGTCTCAAAACACCATAGAAATATATTTTTTGCATTAAATAACTTCCACTTGCCAAATTTGGATCCATTTGCTTAATTATTTCTAGAATTATGCAGAAATTTAAGTTTCATTTGTATGGAAGCCTCCCCTCCTCCTTTCAGAAGACGGATGGGCTTTAAACCACAATTGAAACATTTCTTGTTTTCACTTGATGGTTCCATTTGCTTAATTAGTTCTCGAGCTATGCAGAAATTTGTGTTTCATTCGTATGGGAGCACCCCCTTTCTGAATGAGGAGGGATCTCAAACCACCATTGAAACATTATCTTATTTCAAAAACTTCCACATGCCAAATTTGATTCCATTTGCTTGATTGGTTCTCGAGTTATGCAGATATTTGTTTTTCGTTTGTATGGGAGCCCCCCTCTACAGAGATGGCAGGGGTCTCTTACTATCATGAAAACCTTCCCCTGCCCCGAAAAATCTTGCATACAAATTTTCACGCTGATCGGTTCAGTAATCTCCGAGTCTAAAGTTCTGTTCAATTTGAACCACTTGTTACCCGTTTTTGAAGTTCCGGATAGGGAAAAAAACATTTTTTCAATCTGCTCATACGGAGATTTGTATGGGAACAAAAGTAGGTAACTTTTACGTTGAACTACTTGTAATAAAAGCACTCAATTGTTATTTCAATGCAAACATTTTGTAAACTTTTCCGATAAAATGGTATATAAAAGAAGTCATTGTGTTCAGTTGAACGAGAGTTATTAGCGTTCAAAAACCTTTCACTGTAGCGTAACGATCTCATTTTCAAAATTTTGAAATGACACCCGGTATAGAAAAGAGAAACGTAGTCCTACGTTAAAAATGTTGTACTAAAAACACTAAAACACACAAATTATTTGAAGTAATATGGGTTTAGATAATGAGTAAATTAAATTTGTACGAATGTTCGCAAGTCGTTTAGATAGTAAACTCAAGACAATTTTGTCTGAGCGAAGTCATGACTCTTAAAAGTATAAAAACCCTCACAGTTTAAAAATCTAGTTAGAATCAATAAAAACAATTCGTTGCATATTTCGTCGTGGAATTGGGGAACCTACCCGATTGCATGAAACATACAAAATCTATATGTTTTCGATTTGGCATCATGTGGCCGTGTGAAAGTTGCAAAGCAAAAAAAAAAAAACATTCCACTTCCCTACATCACATAATGACGCAATCGGCTGCCATTGCCATCGACCGGTCGGTCGGAACCCTGCGATGCTAATGATTGCGATATCATTGGAAAACCGCCGTCACCCCGACCGTCGGGAAAATGGGTGAAAGCCACGGGATTGCTTTTTCATTTTTTTTCATTTTCCACAATCCTAAGTCGTAAATCAATTTTCATCGGCATTAAACATTATGTAACCAACCGTTGATTGCCACTGAATGCTTCTTGGTAGGAGGAAAAAATGACCCTCCAGAGTCTGTTAAAAATGAATGATCTCTTCATGGCAAACGAACTAGAAAAATTAAATAACCCCCCGACTGAATGGATCGCAAGGGAAGCAAGCAATTAACTTGTTGCTGTTCCTCTTAAATTAAATGCATCTTCCCGGTGCTGCACATCCATTCCCGACGACCATTAGCTCCGGAGCGGGAGGGAGTGTGAAAAACTTTATAAAAGTTATCTCTCATCCTCACAGCTGATCGTGACAGCCGGGCGCTTCTTCCTTCGTCGATAGTCGAGTGAGTGGTCTGCGAAGTGCACTACTTGAAACGAGCATAGATAAATTTTCCAGTGCCCGACGGAGGAAAAAAGCGGGAAATGTTATGCGCGAGCACAGCCAACAGGAGGGTCATTTTGGACTTTCTTCGCATGAAGCATTGAGCTGTCGTCGTTTCCATTTTCGATTAAGGAAACTGAATAAATAATTACCACGAGGAGGAGAAATTGCAGCAGCAGCAGCGAACAAAGAAAAACAAGTCGGCCGAAACTGGCGGTCACTCGAATATGTTAATATTAATGATGTAAAATTAAGTCAGCCCATGGGCTATGAATTTTGATTTTACTGATTCCGTATTTTCTCGCAGTCCTAAACTGGACCGTTACGTATTGAGTCGGGGCCCATCTTGGGTAAATGAGAAAACAAACAAAAAATTGCGAACGATCTCAAGATACAAGCGAGACAAAACATGCAGCGGAAAATAAGGAAAGAAGGAAAACCGGCTCCCAGTGACACAGTTCAGTGATTGTTTCATAAAGCTACGCACATGTGGGTTGTGTATGTTGCCGGAATGCGAATTCTAGACAAAATAGTCAATAGGTCGAAAGTAACATTTGTAAACAATGACCTCTTGCGTATTTTTCTGTGACCTGCTTGCTCCCACAACCAAAATAGCACCAGAAACAGATAGAAGGAGCTATTACCTTCCCATCGGTAGTAGATATAGATGTAATCAACCTGGCATTTCCAGGAAATTTACGTTTTAAGTCATTGTTTACAATTGTTCCTTTCGACCTTTTGACGATTTTGTCTAGAATTGTGAGTCGGTGGAGTACGTTTAGTGGTTCAAATACTTTTTGTTTGTTTCAGATTTCAATTTTGAGCTATTTTTTATGAAGATTGTTTTGAGCAATTTGAGTTCCCTCCTGTTTTGAAACAAAATATTGCTGATTTACCGTGATCGGCAATCTAACCAGAGTGCACAAATTTCTTATTATTTTTTCATCACCGACATACTTCTGACATTTTTATTTGCATACATTTATTTGATCCTAGTTCTTCTAGGTTATTTTGATTTTAGTAACATTATGAAGCCAAATTTTTATTTAAGAATTTGTCGCGAGTGAAAGTGCGATAGCTACCGATGAAATCGGCAATGGAAATGGATGTCGATGGAACAGATGATGCTGAAAGTTATATTTGAGAGGAAATGCTGATATTTGCCGGTTCAAGGCTCAAGCCTGTTCAAGCCTTCAAGGCTGTTTAACTACCGAAGCGCTAGCCGAAGCTAAGGTTCGAGTGGAGGTAATCTGAATTAACTCGGATAGTCCCGTTATACTATTTTTCCCGAATTTTTCTCACATTTTTGCCTGTTTTCCCGACTGGGAAAATAAGTTAATATACATTGGATTAAAAGATATTTTGAAGTTTCTGAGAGAATTGTTCAATCTGAAATTCTGGCTTGTTTCATTTAGGCAAACTGACGGATAGTAGCCGCAAACCGGGCTTCTTGCATATTGCGTAACCTGCTTTGGCGAGAACAAAGTTTGTAGAAGCATAAGCAACGAAGAAAACTAGTAAAGCATTCGAGGTTTTCGAGTACAAAATGATGCACGTGCGTTGTGTGCATATTGTATCAAGTATTTCTTGATTTCAACGTCGTTGAGAGTTCGTAGATGATTCTCTGAGTTAACTAATTCTTTTCAATTTGGTTCACCAACAGACACTCTTCATTTATCGGAAATTCTCGCTCCATCGTTGCATTTTCTTGCGACAGGATGAGCACCTTTTCGACACATGTTGTAAAATGTGGCAGCTCCTTCTTGGAATGACCAATCAGTTAGTCTTTACCTACACAGCTCCAGACGATTTGTAGCTATGTCCTTGTGGCGAGTTATAAATCAGGGTTAATATAGATGACGCGTTATGGACATACGTGATCAAGTCCCTATCACTTTGAAGATTTGTGAGCAAAAACCTAAAATACTAATTGGATTTCAGCTGTGAAATGTTCAAGCATCGTTTGATTCACTGGATCATCCATTGGTTAGAAATTTGAGCATTGTTTGTTTTGTTTTGTTTATGATTTTTACTCTCAAATACGGGAAGTAAAAATGAACCTAACATGTAATTGATATGGAGAAAGGACTGCCTCCCGTTTCACCTTAAAGGGTATGTTAATGAAGATTTGTTGAAGAGCTACTTCAGAAAACCACAGTAAATAGATCGACAGTATTTGACGGAAGGCGCATCAACCACAACAGCAAACACTTTTGATCGGAATACCGACGAAAAACTCCGTTTGAAATTCGGATGATTTACCTTCAGCTTTCTTTCTCTCTGCTTCCTGATTTCGCTCACAAATCTCGTCAAATGAGGTAACATTCGTTGCGCTCTTCTAGCAACTTGCTCATTTTCCACCAAACGAACTTCGCAGAGTTTCAGTGGAAAAACGATTTTATATTATTTTTATCTAAAGATAACCATTGGTACTTGTAATCTTTCATACAACAGGCTGGATTCAGGCGTTATTTGGTTAAAGTTTACATGAAACATCTCATTATTTTCTGCCAAATCTAGCATTTTCTTTATTTGCATTAGATAATGCAGACAATTCAATGTTTCTTTTTATCTGTGTAGCTAATTCTAGTGATCAAATATATCGTCATGCATCAAGTGGACAACATTTTATATTTCCGGAGAATTTGGTAAATCTGCTTATGTAAACAAACATTTAAATTGACGATTTCTCACGAATAAAAGCTCAATTTCTTCAACTAAGCCCACAATCGAGTAAATGAATGCTTCTGTTAGCCGTTTGTATCCTTATTTTTAAAATTGAGCTTTTATTTGCTTAAAAATGTCAATTCAAATGTTTGCTTAGAAAAACAGATTCACCCAAATTTCTCCGGATTTAGTCTATTTAACAGGGCTTGAAAAATGCACAACTCATTTTTTGAAAAACATTCGTTTAACAAAAATGTCTGATGCATTAGAATCTTTGTTGTTGCTGTAAGGTCACTGGCACAGTAGGTTTCTTGACAACTGCAGTGATAAATATTTGTATATTATACAAATGGATTGGGACTTTGTGGTATTTTAAAAATGACAGCGGTATTCCTAACCTAAAATTTCAGTAATGCATACAATAGTGATGCTTCTGTCATAAAGGATCACCTAAGGAGTTCTAGTCAAGTAAAATAAACAACAGAGAGTAATGTTAGAGACCTCATCTGTCACAGCCGTGTAGCCAGATTTTATAAACGGTAAATTTTTAGACCGGCTGAACAAAGCCAGCAGAAAATGATTCACATGCGAATGTCAAACACTGTTACATTCCGTTAATGAGATCGTTGGACCGAGTAGACAAAACGCTACTCGAATCGTTTGAAAAGGGTGTGAGTATGGTTCCTTTCATATGACGCAAATTCCCGACTATTTCTCGCATATTTCCCGATGATTTTGGATTCCCGCCTTTTTCCTGCGTTTCCAGATTTTCCCGAGTTTGTGGCCACCCTGCGATTGTCATTTCAAAATTTTAAAAAATGAGAGCGTTACGCTAAGTGTAAGGTTTTTGAACGCTTATAACTCTCGCTAGTTAATTTTTTGCAATTAAAAATAACCTACTTTTTTACTTCCATACAAATCTACATATGAACAGGTTGAAAATATGTTTTTCCCTTTCAGGGTCTTCAAAAACGGATAACAAATTGTTCAAATTGTCTTCTTCTTTTCATTTCATTAGCTTTCGTTCCATATTTAATACAGTAATATCCACACCCCTTGGAAGCCAAATTATTTTGCTGTTACCGATGTCTGATTTTATAACTGAAGCTCGTTCCCTCTTGTGAAAATAGGTTCGTACTGCATTCACGTGACTCTCTTCTTTGTAGGCAATGCTATCAACGCCAATATAAAGTACGCGAGACGAATCGAATGGATTTTAGTGTTTGACACTAGCTTTCAGCTGGTGGCTCGGACAGGGCTCTGCCCATCCATCACAATCCGTCTTGTTGTGGCATAGGAGACAACCAGATGCAGGGTTGCCACATTATTTTTCATTCCCATCTTTATTTTGCCAAAAAATCTTTTTATC
Organism: Aedes japonicus; assembly: GCA_034211315.2. Taxonomy (NCBI): domain Eukaryota; kingdom Metazoa; phylum Arthropoda; class Insecta; order Diptera; family Culicidae; genus Aedes; species Aedes japonicus. The sequence continues at coordinate 344,911 of JASCZW010000148.1, read as the reverse complement.
TGTGTCTACTTGCTGAAAATCTTGGTCAAAAATTTTTGCTTTAAACTTTTGTGTTGTAAGAGCCGGAACTTTCCAGGTGCCTGAATGCTAATGCACTTCTTTTTACTTTTCTCTGTACCAGCAAGCACATGAAAATCGAGGCTGGAGTGCCGAGTGTCATATACTCATTCAACTCAGTTCCAAGACAAAGCTCAGTCTCTGATTGCATACTGAGCTATATTTGTGCCGGTTTCAGTTCTGTTGCCGTCACATTCAAGTTACTAAATCCTCAAAAAAAATTGTCAAAATTTAATTATGATTGGATTATTCATGAAGATATGACGAAAACAATACCTGAGAGCACATAAATTGTGAGATGGAACTATGCTAATTGCAGTTTAAAACCGCACAAGATCAGTATTGAAATAATAGTGAATCATGAGGTGTTTGTTTTGATCACTTAAATTTCAGGATTGGTGAACAAAATCGAAACAAAAAACCATTGTTATGATGTCTATGCATAAATTTGTTGTATTTAGATTTTAGTTGTGATGTTTATGCTAGCTGATCAACGCCTTCTTTTTACTTTCATGTAAAACTTGAATCGCAGGATGGTATCCATGGTGTCCGTACTTAGACGATCCGGATTTTGATTTGACTCAGAATGTATTGCGAGAAAACTCGCTCCACCGCTTCCGAAGAATGTGGGCGTTCCACCTCGATGTCCTTTCAGATGATTGCCGTCCTTAGCTCACGAAACTCATTTTCGATGACCTGTCTCTCAACGTGTTCGAAGAATTTAGACAGAACTGGATTGTTCATATCAATTTGCTCAATGATCTGTTTAATCAACTCGGTATAGAAAGCACAGCAGATTGAGTAGAAAGCCTTCTTCCTGGTATCATTGAGAGTTTCGGATCTGAGCATTTCTCCTTTGTTATCCCAACATATATTACAGACTCGAGATCAGAAACTCCAAAATCCGTCAGGTGTTTTAGGTAAACATCCTCACAAATATTTGTCATCAGCAGGGACTTCAGCTGATTGCACATGTTCGGGAGTTCCTGAGCTTCTGACGGGAAGATTGTTTACAAGGGGCAATACGTAGCTAAAGAACTGAAGATGTGGCTGCGTCATCGGGTTTTCAAGTATGACAGAGAATGAGCCGTGCGGTTTGATTGTTATCACGGTTGGATAGAAACGAGAAAAACAACCCGAGCTCCAAAAAACGCTTCAAATTCCTTTGGAAAACAAACTCCAACGATAGCCTATCTATCGTTCGTTGTAGATCTATCGTCGCCATACCTTTCATCGTTTGGACTGACGATGTTAGTTTGAGACTGGTTAACCACCGTTCTGGTGGTACAACGTCAGCTTTATTGTATTGCGCGAAGATCCACAGTGATACGATCAAATGAGTACAGTCACGTTTCACAAGTTTCTTGACGGATCGGTCAGAACCCATCATTACGAATGCTTCATCTGATCCAAACCCACAAGCCTTTTTGTTTGCAATAAATGCCACCGATCTGGAGCTGCTCAACAATATCATTGTAGAGGGTTTGGTGATTCACCATGTTGAGTTCAACTCGTCCCCGTCATCTTTCAACTTTGAGGTTTTTGAGTGGACAAGCTATTGCCAAAAATCTTAAAAATCTTGGTTTATCTCAAAAATCTGTAATCTTTACATACAGCTATCTGTATGTAACATATGAAAAATATCGGTGTCAATCAAGATAAATCTGTGCATGGCACCCTGATCAGAAGTGATAAATGTATATTTGTTTTTGCAAACCAGTCACTAGATGTGTACAATTGTAGCGAACGCGAACATGAAAACAAAAAGAGAGCCCTATTTCTGCCGACAGTTTCAAACAGTTTAGAGATAGCGTTTGATTGTACATGATATAAAAAAAACACACTTATTTGGTAGTCTTTGGTTGCGGGGTTTCAGTTTCCATTCTTATTATTTGATTATATATAATAAACATCATAAATATTTATTTATTTATTTATTTACTAGTCTTCGAAGATATCTCGTACATACAGATGCTATTAACTAATTCTACTCAAACATTGACTTAGACGTATTAAAATCAAATTGAATCGAAAACTTCGAAAAAGACGGCAACAGACATCAAGCGGATTGTTTTGTCCAAAGTGAGTACGGTGAACAGGAATACGAAGAAAATCAGCGCGTCGAGTTCTTCTAGCTGGGACGTTGATGTTAATGTTACTCAACAGTGCCGGGCAGTCTACGTTGTTATTAATGATGTCAAATATAAACAGGCGTTGCAAAAGTACTCTCTACTAGACAGCGTCGGCAGGTCTATCAAATTACAGCGATGCTCGTAGGTGGCAGCCGAATAGGGTCATTCCACGGCAGCCGACGAAGCACGAATCGAAGAGTTGCGTTGAATTCGCTCAATTCGATTCATTTGAGTGGCATGGAATGGTGCCCATATAAGCACACCCATATTCCAGAACGCTGCGTACCAGCGCGCAATAGAGTGTCTTCAAACAGTATACTATCTTCGAACTGCTGTGTGTTACGTTTGATAAATCCAGAGCATGGCGAAAGCCTTGGCCGTCGTTGCTGCGATATGTTGCAAAAAATTTAGCTTACTGTCGGTAGCACGCCAAGATCTTTCACGGTACTGACTCTGGAGATGCTGGTCGATGTCATAGTATAGTTGAAAATAGTAGCATTCCTTGTCCGATGGAAAGTGATGACATTACACTTTCGAACGTTTACTTCATTCCGTTAAGCAAGCACCAGTTCAGCAACGTATCGATGTCAGCTTGGATGGCGCAGCGATCAACTGGCGAAGAAATAACACGGTAAAACTTCAGGTCATCAGCGAAACATAACTTGCGGATTTAATCGATCCACAAAGATCGTTTACAAACAGCACAAAGAGAAGTGGGCCCAAATGACTGCCTTCGAGGAACACCTGAAGTAATATCAAATGATACCAATTTGTTCCAGCAATGCGTACGTAGGCTCTTCGCTCGGTTAGGTAGGAAAGTATCCAGTGAGTCAACCAGGTGGGCAGGCCCATTTTATTCAATTTATCAACCACCAGAAAATGCGGGACTCTATCGAACGCTTTGGTGAAGTCGATATATATGGCATCAATTTGTGGCGCGATATATGTCGTATTTTTAATCACCGGCTGGTTGTAGCGGATTGTTTTCTTGCATGTTATATGGTCTTCCCTCATGGGAGTGTAGTGAATTTGAATATTTTATGATCTATCTAACTATAATAACATAAACCTAGTTAACAAACTGTCTGACGATCGTATGGGGCGACTTCGGGCAGGATTCTCTGTACCTTTCCAGGATTATATATTTTTTTATCATCGAGAGTCTGGAGACCAACCAGGCGATCGATCTCAGAATTCCTAGTTCTTGAAGAACAGTTCAGAATCATCTGAAGGATGTTGTTCTAAATTACTTGTAGTTTAAGATGGTAACAATTGGCGCAATTCTCCCAGAATGGCAAACCGTACTCGAAGTGAAAATGACTTCCCTATAAACTTCCATCATGTTCTTAGTGGATAGACTGGACTTTTTGCTGATAAGCGGATATAGAGATCTTAACAGAATACTACAGTTAGTTGAGATTTTGAGAATTTGAACATCGGAACAACAACAACCAAGGTATAGACTCCTTCCCAGGATTAATCTAGCCGTGTGTTACATATGTGAACTTTGACTTCTTCTGGCGGAATGACTCCAGGGGAGACTTTTTGGGTGTGAAACAGTGTCTGTGGCGTTTCTATACTGTATTTATACAGATCTAACAGTTTTACGAAAATTTGGACAGAACATTGAAACCCCCTAAAATTTTCCAGTCAGAGCACGATGGAACTGTCGTCCGCAGTATGACCAACAATCAATATGCAACTAGCGATTTGAAATTGGTTCACTGTTGTTGAACCCCTTGGTCCGATGTACTCCTCGAAGCCAGCACCTTGCTATACATGTTTGCGCTTTTGTGTTTGATTTGCTGTGTTATTTTTGACAGAATATTTTGGAGAGTGTGTTCGTGTGAGTTCATTATTTGGAAGGCGTATTAATGCAAGCAGGACCGAGCTTGGGACTGATGTGCTTCTAGTACTGACTGAGCCAAGAAAAAATCTTATTTGTATGGGACCTACTGGTCTTAGAAGTTGGTCTATGGTATGACGCAAAAATCATAAGACGCGACGGGTAAACGTAGAATAATGTAAACCAGGCATATGTATTATGTATATTATGCATAAGTTATAAATTATAGTATATATGTATACATGTATAAATTAGATGGTACCATTATCACTATACACTAACGCGATCCTACGTGAGCCTCGCTGTTAGATCCTTGATATAACCCACCTCTAATATTTTGACGTAGGACTTACGTCTCTCTTTTCTATTCTTGTATAGGGGCGTCTTTCTATAATTTCTGAAATCGAAAACCTTACGCAAGTTTGGAGATTTTGAACGATAATATCTCCTATCTGTCCAACAAAAATTTGACGATAACTATATCATTCGAAAGGTAGAACATTAAAGCTGAATCCTTGTTGATAATTTAATTCATTATATTTGTTTAACCTGGTTAAAAAGTACTTTAAAAAAAAATATGAACGCACAAAGCTATTGGTCAAAAATAACATCATATTTGCGTCACGCTTTGATTTGTGTATACTGCCACAGTAACCGTGCCAGCGATTATAAAACATATGGAGACGTCCAACCAACCATCAGTTTTTACTGTACATCCGAAAGAGCAGGCGTGTTCGTTGGCATGAAAACCCTGGCCCGTGAGAAAACAAGAAGACCAGAATCTATTCCACGTCCAGGACTGCAGCTGGCCATGTGCAGCGACCAGGAGCTAAAAACGTTTTCTCCGGTGTGATCATTTCACAGAATGGTGTCCTGCCAAACGTCCTGCAGCCCAGGAAGACAGAAGAAAATTTCAATTGCGAACCATATTTCTTCCGTAAACAACTAAAATCCGCCCTTTTCTAGGACAAACAAATAAATTTTACCGACTAAAGAGTATGTTTGATTAAGGAAATTCTCTTGAGCTCATTGAAAAATTTCATTACCACGCTTCGGTTCAATATGGCGTGGTCAAGTGGTTAGCGGCGTCACCCGTCGTTCATGCGATTGCCATGAAGTGAGGGTTCGATTTGCCCTCCAGCTCCGTGAAGCTTGCTTTTCGCAAAACTAAAATGTCACGCACTGGTCCACCGTTGTAATTCGCCTCACGTTCAATGTTCGAGTCTTTACAACCTCGGAGTTCGAATACAGTGATTAATGTCTATTTTTGTTAGTAGTGTTACGTGCTGCCAAACGTCCAGGCCGTCCTGCAGCCCAATAAGACCGAGAAGAAAATTTCAATCGCGAACCAGGTTCCCTCCATTAACACAGGATTCATTTAACACTTACAAGCACGTTGGACATTCAACAAACGAAATATTATTCACAGTTCTCGAGTAATTCATGATTAGGGCCTAAAAGCCATTTGTAAACAATGACTTTAAACGTTGATCTCTCACGAATCATGAAAATCCTACTTTTCCCAGCTACTCCATATGGTAGAACTAACATTCTTCTACCAGATGCTGCTTTCATTTCACCAGAGTGAAATCAGATTCAAGAGAAATCGAAATTTAAAGTCATTGTTTACAAATGGCTTTTAGGCCCTTAACATGAATTACTCGAGAGTTAATTCGACCCAAACTGCAGTTTATATACACTTTTGTGGAGAACCAATAGTAAAGCCTCACACTAATAGCATAGGGTTTTCATGGTTGTTTAGACTGAATAAAATGTAGTAGAAATTTATTAATTCGATGATATCAATTTGTCACATCAACAAGCAGTCCTACGTCAACTCGCATCCATCGTCTCTACAACAGCCAACCCAGGATAATGTATGGTCGGAACATGCTATGCTTTGCTATACTATGCTAATCCACCGCGATTCTTTGGAAGGAACAGGGTTGTAGAAATGGATCAAAGTAGCTTCATAGTGGAAGCTGCAATCGGTGGCGGAACTTTGCAGGTTTTTTTTTCTTTTTACGTATTATCGAGATTAGCTTCAGGGTGTAGAAGAAAATTCAGCGGCTTGTGCTTCACTGCGAGGCTTCCCGACGGTTGTGGGAACGAAACGTTATTTCGACGCAAAACCAAAATTCATACGGCTATGCGACAGAAGGGCTATGAATTAAGCAACTGATCTGAGAAGCAATCGGACCGATTTTAGATGATAATTGCAGTGGCTACGATTTGGGACGTCTTCGAAATCTGGGTGAGCTCTTTCCTTTTATACCTTTGTATATCATTACCAATTTCACTTATTACGTAGAGCTGAACTCGTACACTGCATTAGCTGACACTTATAATGTTGTCGAGTTGATTCGTTTGAAAATTTTGTTTTTAGAGCTGCGGCCGCTGATTTCTATTATTCTCGGTTATTTTGATTCAAATTTTCACATTAGTAGTATTAACAGTGATAAACTATCAAGTTTAATAAAAGGTTAACTATTAGGTACATTTCCTTACAATCAACAATCACTAATTTTTGTAACCTGTTAACATTGAAGTCGACATTTAATTGCAATATTTGACAGTTGGTGAATTGTTTGGACGCTTTTAACTTTCAGTCGGCGCTCACTAATCTAAATCCAAACAGAAGTAGTGATGTGGGCGAGTGAGGTATGTGTGAGTGTGTGTGTGTGTGTGTGTGTGTGTGTGTGTGTGTATGTGTGTGTGTGTGTGATGGGGGGGGAACATTTGATTTTGGGTCGGCGCTTTCTTCTTTCTTTTCAGAGAGCGAGTAATGGCGCTATAACCATAAGCCATAGGGAGCTAGGACTATAGTTAATGCTAAAGTCCCAACCGTTTGAAGATAAATGGAGCATCACTTAACCCTCTTAGACTAGATGCTCCCAACGACCATTTTTGAATATATTTTTGTTCTGTGCACCAAACAGGGCATTCTGTTCAACTATTCTCTCCGACTATTCATTTCCTTTTTCCTTTGATATCTACTGAAGGCTACGTGGGTTCCCCGTGTCTTCTTAAGGTAGATACCAAATTCTCCCTATCACCAACGGTTGCATGGACGTGGCCAGGTGAGCGACCGAGGAGTGTTTTTGTGGTGATTGTTGCGTGAAGAAACGTATCAGAAGCTGGTTTCGTTTCATGGTGGCATGCAATGTCTTCAACGAATTATTCCTCATCGCAGCTCCATCCACGAAGTGTGCAACCGTCAATGCTAATGCTAATGTTAATCAACAAGCAGTCCTACGTCAACTTTGCAATTATGTCACTGACATAACTTACCCTTTCGTTTTTTAACTGATAAAGGATATTGATATTTAAAATGTGAGAAGAAGTCTAACTTTCAAAGTCTCCCGGTGATTGTTACTCTAAAAACCATCCGGATAGCAGTTGCTCTGAGTGGCACTACTAAACGCACCCCATTAACGGTCAGAGTCCAACGCAGCGCAGGGGTTGTTGACGATTGTAGATTGCCTGATGGTTAGCTATCCGTACATCTTACTTCTCATCGCTGCATAACGGCACTCTCAACAGCAAGTTTGTCCCAAGTGGATTCTTAACTAAACAGTAATGCAAGTTGGCCACCTCCGGACCGCACCGCAGGAGCATCATCATCATCCGAACGAGAGATGGACGTGGTTTCGTTTTTCTCTCCATCATCATCGTTATCATCAGAGCAAGGAGAAAGCATTGCATTGCATAAACCTTTTTACGTGCCAATGATGGACATATTTTCTTCCATTTCGGTCCGTGTTTGGACTTTGCTTCGCAGTCCGGTTTTCGACCGGAATCCTCGGAGAATTTCCCGGCCTGTCGGGCGGCGGGAATAAAATTGCATTTCTCTTTTCGCTGATTTCACGTGTTTCGGGTAACGGTTTCTTGCTGGCGAGAAATTGCGGAATAGGGAAAATGAGACAACTGTGTGACAAAGGGTCATAATTTAGCCGGCGAGCCGGAGTTGTCCTTCCAAAGAAGCAGAAAATTGTCACCTACAACTATGGACTTTTTAGAGCGGGAATGAGCGGTGCATTGGAGGAAGAACGCGGAGGGAAATTAAAACGAAATTGAATATAACTTTTTCTGCTGGTCTATTGCGGAATGTCGTTCGTTTTGGGGACACATCTTTGGTCGATATTTTCCGAACAGCTTTGAAGATTCTGTACATAAGCAAAAACAGCAGCATACTAACAAGTCTATCTCTATTTGTTCTTCATTCCAGAAATCAGAACAATCATAATTTCCCCAGCGACGAAAACGGTCTAATACAAAGTGCAGATGAGCTGATGTCAACCAAACAGATTCCGCTGAATACTCTAGTCTCACGGAAACATTAGCTCCAATTAGCTTTGCCTCCGGTTCTCGATTCAACTCGAAGTTGGCGAGTGTCAGCCGCAGTCATTGCTGCACAAACAAGCCAATTCAAATGAAACCACCACGAAAACCGAGGAGGATCAGGCAAAAACGAAGAAAGCAGTAAATTGTATTCCACTCCTCCATCCTACCCAGAAATAGAGCAAATTTTGCTCTAAACGTACCGCTTCCGTCCACAACAATAAAACAGGACTTAACGTCGCACAAAAACCCACCCCCACAAAATGTTGCCACCCCTGCCGCTTCCGACGTCCTGCGGGAAGAAGCTAATCGCCTTGCTGCTGGTGGAGCTGCTGGCGGCCACATTGGTTGTCGGATCCGTCGCCTCGACAACGCCGCAGAAGTACAATCCCAACGCGGTGCGGATTAACAAGTGCTGTGAACGGTTCGAGGTCATGCTCGATGGCAAGTGCACCGTCGCCGAGAGCATCAATGCAAGTAGTATGCAGGCGGGGATTAGGGGAATCTGTTTTGAAATAATGATGTGGTTTAAATAGCGAGCGGAAAATTCATGGGAATTTAAGGAAAATTGCGTTATGTAGCATTTTTAGTTCGCGAAACAGTGAGAGTGTGCAGAATTCTTTGAATTTTTGGAATGCCAAAGAAACAGTTTTGGTAATGCAATGGTTGATGTAGACCATGTTTAAAGCTTTGAGAATGCGGTAAGGCCATGGTGAAAGTTGCAATGTTTTTTTCGGTAAGTTCCTGGGGCTCCTTCGTATAATTTTAAGAATTTCAGAATTTCTGGCAATTTTGCCCGATGATATACAGAAGGCTTTGTAGACAATGCACCATTCTGTGGCATCTGTGGAATTCGCCGGGTTTTAAATTATATTGAACCTTTTTAGAAAATAGAGTTGCCTAAATTTTTTTTTGATTTCATTTAGCTGAAGCCTTAGTGCCTTTATATAAACGTTCTACGACGTGGCAGTGAAAAAAAATTCCAGAATATGTGATACTTCACTACTGCTCAAATTCTTGGCCTCACTTGTATGTTTATAGAATGCGATTAGCCCTCTCACCGTCAACAAGGTGGGAACTTTGGCCCACGACAGGGAAAGTGTACGAATAGTGTATTTTTTATCATAAGTCTGTTTTATAGTTTAAAAATAAATAAACTAGCATACTCTCTTATGCTGGCCCACCACCACATAAAGACCTTAGGAATTGAATTATAAGCTCATATACATAAGCAGAGTGATCAAAACTGCAACCTGTAATCAAGTTCTATTTTCAATAAGACTGCGCATTGCTTAGTAAATATTATGATAATACTTCATAATCGCACGGCAAAATCAAGAATGGTCAATGCGGAATAATGCGGTGAGCAGCTGCGACCTACCGCTTTCACAGCTCACAGAAAAAATCTACAAATTGGGACTCAAGATATTAAAAGGGAAAGGAAAGAAGTTAAATGAAAACATGGTGAGTTCATTCCAAATATGAAAAGTATGTTCAGAATTATTTTTGGTCCTGACAACTGTGATTTCGATGACAATTTTATATATTTTCTTTCAGCTCAACTGTAACGGAATCGTTTATAAAGAAAACACACGCAAATATTATCTTTCCCCACAAAACATAAATGGGTCCCTCGTGAAAGTTAGAGAACCTACATTCTTATCATCGGTTGGTTATTTGTAAACATCGTTTTAGAAAAGCAAGGGAACCTTTGTCGAACAATAGTACTCAAAATCAGTGCATTTTAACGACGGTGTACACTTCGTGGTTTTGATATGATTAAAATGATAGTTTCCTATCCAGTGTTGCGGAACGACTGACTACCTGTCCAATGAACAGGTTGAACACGTGGACGAGGCGCCATCAATAGTTAGCCATAATACAGCCATGTCTTCTATACAGAGCAAAAATAGTCGAAAATAGGTGCGACCATAATCAATCTCTGATGCTCATTTTTCCGACATGGGAAAAAAGCATTCTTTTTCACTGACCTAGAGATCCTTGCGATACAAGACTATCCTATAGGAAGGGCATATATGTTTTGGGCATCTAACGATTGTATTGCAATTGTGATTGAGAAGAAGGTATAGATATTCCACGAAACATTACAGAGAAAAAAAATGGCAGAGGAAAACATTCTGAGTGTTGCCTTGCCAGAAATGGAAAAACTGGTGGTATAAAAATGTTCGGAAAAGACATTTTTTTAATGTAATTTCAAAACTTACTGTTTTTCGTATGAATGAATGAATTTAAGTTATATCTAGAATGAGATTTTTTGCGTATTTTAAAATAAAAATATTTCAAACCAACTTAAAAGCACAACCGTTGTCGAATTGTTTTGAAAACAAATTCGGTTTAGTTGGCTGGGTTGTGCGAATACGCTACTTTCAATAAAACGTGACTCTTTATCTGCAATAGTAAATTTTTGACTTCAACTTCAAACTTTCAAGTAAAATTTCAAACAAATTTAACTTCGACACTGAACCACGCTTGGTAGAATCACTTTAATAATAGACTGCAAAATAAACTGAGAATTTTTTTTTCTATTCCTTGTCTATCGAGATTTTCAGTCCTGGGCTAGTTCAACTCATGTCGTAGTCACTTACATTTTCTCATTTTATGGGTATTTTCGGGACCTGTCCGGGGGTGAGATTCGAACTCGTGACTTGGGTATGGATGTTAACCATTACGCTGCGGTCGCCCACTGAGAAATTTACATTCAAGTTTATTTTCAAGTTTTCATTAAATCGTTTTTCATAAAAATTTATTTTCTTGATTCATTTAAATTATCCACCGCTTTGGTCTACCACCCTAACTCCAGTAGTAAAACAACTGATGTATATAATAATGGAAACTTGACTCCGTAAAGTTTATTAGATTGAGCCTCCACAAAAAAAAATCCACCACATGAACATCACCTTTTGTGAGTGGAAGTGAACGAAATGAAGAACTCTATGCATATTTTAGAAAGTTTATTTCTGCAAATGGAGAATTAAGACTAACGCATGAAAATAGAATATATTCAACAACAACTACAAAAACAATCTCTACCGAATTTGTCTTCAAAATATCTTGAAAACGGCTGCATTTATTAAGTTTCTTGCTACGAGCATTTTTACTGAAAATTATCTGAAGATATCGTTACTAAAATGATCAAATGTGATAACTAAAATTAATTATTAATTATTATTAATTATTAATTACTAAAACTATTGACACAACACTAAGTTTTGTAAATCCATATTTTTAAATACATTTCAAAAAGCTAATGTTTGCTTTTATTTTTAATTCAAAATCATCCAAATTTTTTTTATTAAAATAGTTACCCAAAAAATATATTTTCACGTTATAAAAAATTCACATGTTTTTTTCTCAGTGTATATTTAAGCTTAACCTTAAGTGGTTCTGTCTATCGTTAAAATCTGATAGTTCCAAATGATTGAAATGTGATAGTTATTTAAGAAAATGTATTGTAACAGCTGAGGAATCACCACCAACTTATAAAAATGGCGTAATTGCTAAATATAACCAACTTTATGAAATTGTTTTCAAAACATTTCAAAGACGGTAACATTTGAGAAGGTGCTGAAAGAATGTAGAGAATGATATTCTACAAGTAAACGCGAACACTAAGTTTAAAAAATCCATGAAATTTTTTTTTGTTTGTTGCGATTTTTGAAATATGTTTGATTCTTTTCTTATAACATTAAAGACATCCAGGAATTAAGAAAAAATCGGACTTTGGGGAAACTGACAGCTTAAAAAATAAGTTCTATTGCTATAGTAAAATAATATTTTTTTTTTCGTTGTTTATTTTTTATTCTTATCAACTTGATTTCAGACGCACTTTCAATACAAGTAACGAAATTTGAGCTATGGTATGTTGAAAAAAATATGTCCAAAAACAATTTATTCCATTTCAAAAGTTAGTTTGCTTGCTTCGAGTGGATCTTTAGACCGGAAAAATAAATGTTTTTTTTTTAAATCCTAGGTAAAGGTTTCATCCAAATCGGAAAACAAGCAAATCTTGCCAGATATTATTTTAGGATATGTACTAGGTGAACCCTTGCAACTAAATCAATGAAATTTTAAAATATAACTGGCGCATTTGTTTTTTTTTTTCAAATATGTTCGTATAATAATGTGTTTAATCTCTGCAAAATTAAACGCAGGTGTGTTTTTAATTAAACCGTCGGATCGTTAGTTTCTCCCATCTTTTTTTCTGTGTAGAAGCATTTTAGAGACAAAACATTTATCTGCAAACTACGCCGTATTTTGTCAGTTTGAACTTAGCTTTCACTTGCATAATCTTAGATTAACTTCTTGTGCGTAATGTAGCACTGAAAGTAAATCAAGCATCTCCCATTCTCGACTTAGAAGGGGTTTCAAACTTCTATCAGAACATACTGCTTACCCGAGAAATAAATATTTTGGGTTTGAGTTGCCTGAATACTGAATGTTGGGTTAAAATTTGTGAATGAGAGCCCCTCCTTCCTTCAAACCACCATAGAAACATTTCTTGGCTTCAAAAACTCCCACATGACAAATTTGGTTCGATTTACTTGATTAGTTCTCGGTTTATGCACAAATTTGTGTTTCATTCGTATGGGAGCCCCCTCTTTCAGACAAGGAAGGAGTCTCGAACCATCATCGGCCCCAAAAGCTCCTGCATACACTTTTCGTTACAGAAGGGATAATTCTCATGTTTGGTTAAATTTGTTGTGTCATTTGTATGAGAGTCCCCCTTCTAAAGAGGGGAGGGGTCTCAAACCACCGTTGGAACATTTGGTGCCATTAAAAACCATCACATGTCAAATTTGGTTCCATTTGCCTGATTAGTTTTCAAGTTGTGCAGAAATTTGCGTTTTATTTGTATGGAAGTCTTCCTTTCCAGAGGGAAGAGGGGTCTCGAATCATCATAAGAACCTTTTCCGGTCCCAAAAACCCCTGCTATAAATTATCCTAACAGTAAAGATAGTTCTCATGTTTGGTTTAAATTTGTGTTTCACTTGTACGAGACTTCCAGAGGAAGGAGGAATCTAAAACTACAGTAGAAACATTTCTCACATCCAAAATCCCCACATGCCAAGTTTGATTCCATTTACTTGATCAGTTGTTAAGTGAGTTATACAGAAATTTGTGTTCCATTTGTTTCAATTCCAGAGATAGAAGGGGTCTTTCACTATCATAAGAACCTTTGCCGGCCCCAAAAACCACTCCATACAAAATTTCACGCCGATTGGTTCAGTAGTTTCCGAGTCTATAAGGTTTAGACAGACAGACAGAAATTTATTTAATATACATAGATTTTCAAAACTTGTTACTTAAAACAAACAGCAGTCGTGTTTCTTCAACTGCAATGATAAACTTCAACGCAAAACTTCAAATTTACACGTAAAATCCCACACAAAATTTCCTTCGCCACTGGATCACTTTATCAGTAAACTGAAATATACACTGAGAAATTTTCATAGAATCAAAAACAGAATATATTTCCATAATAAAATGAAATTTTCACCACATCACGTTTTGGGAGTTAAGGTGAAATAAACTGAGAATTCTAGGCACGTTTTGGATAATTTATCGTTGCCGATGGAGAATCGAAACAAGTTTTAACAATAACAAAAGAATCAATTCTCGAAAACGGCTGCATTTAAGAATTGTGATGAATATTTTTTATTAAAAGTTATATAATGAATCATATTTCATTACCTTGAAGTTGGAATTAAATGGAAAATACTAATTTTTCTTCTGATTTCTATTTACAGGTATTTCACTAAACAGCTCAAACTCTATAGGATTCATTACCTTGAAGGTTTTTTTTTTTTAAATGTTTGTTTAAAGCTTTGAAAAGCTTTCGTTTGTTTTCTTTTAACCTCAAGGTTTCCTAGAATATAATATAACTAAAGTAATCCACAAAATTTTTTATCTTCGGTTATATGATTTTTTCCTAAGTGTTTATTCAGCCTATAGTGAAATGAAATGTGTTCAGCATATAGTGAAATGGTTATCGTTAAAGTGTCAAAGTAGGCCTTTTGATACGAGAGCACAAAGATATTGGCAATTAAGAAAATAAGTTCTGTTTTTGATTTGCGATGTGATGTGATGTGACAAAAACACACCATCAGTAAAGGGATTACCTATGTCTGCAGGAATATCCTCATCAGATTGTTCCGAGAGAATAGCCAACGTGATGGCTTGTTGTTGCAGGGTCAGTCGATCTCAGTGAGTATGCTCGGAATACTACGGCCACAACCGCGTGTCTTCACATGGCAAGGGATTGGCGACTCCACGAGTCCTTGTCCAGTCAACAAATCCTTGGACTGCCTTAGGCTACCCCCCCAATCGCAGTTATTTAGTTGTTATTTGAGCAGTGAACAATTTGAGGATAAATGATGATTTATAAAAATTTTAAGACAAAAACATAGACAATTTCATGGCTATACTGCATTTTAGATTCAGTTAACACATTTATTTTAGTTTTTGTTTGAACTAGTGAATGTGCTGAGATACTGCAAATTTCTAATGTTTAAAATAAAATAGTTGTGAGCAATAAAAATGAGGAAAGATCTCACTAAAATAATTACAATATAAATAACTTACCATAATAGCATATCAGTCTCTACGTGGCATCATAAAATCAAAGAATAATACTTTCGAACGCGTCTTTCACTGCTTTATCCGTATACTCATTTGCTTCTATAGGCTGATCCGATATGAAATGGATCAAAAACTGAAATACATATTCTGTGCTGGTTCTTTACAAGATGTTACTTTTTTTCTCATATAAAAAAAATATCATAAAAGACACAAATGCTATTTATACAAATTTCAAACTTGAATGATATACATGAAATTTTACGCTACACAAATTAAATTACTTGACCAGAGTCTGTAAAACCAGGCCGCCATTGACATGAGGTCTCTTTAAATTGAATTTGTTGTTCTTGATTGATCGAAAGTGGAGTAAAAATGAGAATGGTACTTTCTTCAACTTGAATCGAAGGACCCCTCACTCGCCAAGGGGTCGGACAGTTTTGTTAAAAGTTCGATTTTGCGCAATTCTAAACCTTCTTCTCCTAAATTTGCCTTTAAAACCTCTTGTAAATAGCATGTTTCTAGAAAGAAAATAAGTAGGGCAACTCAGGAACTCCCAAAAAGATGGTGCGTGATAGGAATTCTTTTTCAAAAAGTATTCACACAACTTACGAAAGTGACACAAAATCTATTTGATTGTTTTGAATTAATTGGATCTGCTACCGTCCCCAGTTTTGTAGATCGGATTTGTACATCCTGCCGTTTGAAAGTGAACCGGCTCCAGTTATGGTGGTTTCTGAACAGGAAGGTGAGATCTTGGGAGAGTCACCATCGGTTGAAAGCATTTCTGAGGAATGAAACATCTGTGTTGGAGAGCTTCGACGAGGGGGTTCCCCATTTCAATTATTCAAACAAACTGTGAATGCACTGAAACTATTGGAGGTGAATTGTCCAGTACACCATCAAAACGCTGAGGTACCAGTAGTCAAAGATATAATTGATAACAAAAATGCCTCATCAAAACCGCTAAAGTTCCAGATTTTATCATTGCTTGCAGCCTCATGGAGTAGGCAGAAAATTATTAATGAAACAGGATGTAGTAAAC
Source organism: Aedes japonicus (assembly GCA_034211315.2). Classification (NCBI taxonomy): domain Eukaryota; kingdom Metazoa; phylum Arthropoda; class Insecta; order Diptera; family Culicidae; genus Aedes; species Aedes japonicus. The sequence continues at coordinate 328,893 of JASCZW010000148.1, read as the reverse complement.
ATGACATTACTTTTCTAAATTATAACACTAAATTTACAAAAAAAAAAATAGGTAAATGGTTTGCTGAAAAAGCTCATCAACATGAAAAAATGTAAAGCAAATCGACTTTTCAGTTTGCTCTCACTGATAGCAAGATCAGTATTAAATTTGATGTCACAGAAATACATAGGGTATGTGTCCCTTAATTCAGCCTAATATGCAACAATCGATTACAGTTTTTTTATAACTCATGAGGTTTTTCAGCTGTTAGCGATATTAAGCTTGTTATATACTTGCTTAGAAACGTTTAATAAGACATTTGGTAGTATGTATCATGAAAAACTATACAAGTCATTTTAAAAAGTCATAAACTTTCGAGGGATATGGATGTAATGTCGGCCTATAAGCATCAATTTGGTTCTATTCGTGGATGTAGCTTCATCCCATTCAATCGATTTTTTTAATTAAATGCAGTCTTCGTACGGGCTTCTTCCTGATTTTATGATTAAAGGATTTGCCAGCTTAATTTGCTTTACCCAGCATAAATTTTCACAAAACAAACTAAATTGATTATGCTTTGAAATTATTGAGAGATTTTCAAATATTCATAATTCACTCTGCCCAGGTTGTTCCTTTGGTTTGCATTTAGATGAGCCATTTGGAGAACACACAATCGAAACTTATACATTTCCATTGAAAATCTTACCAATAACAACATTTTTAATAACTTATCCAGACAACAGGCCATAGTTGGGAACAAAGAGAACAAATATGTCCCTAACAATGGTCACCGTTTTCTTCTTAAAATAATTGTTATTTTATCTATGTGAACTGTTAGTTTATAACGTGTGAATATTTTCGGTATGCCTAGGCTGCACTATTCGGTTTATCGATTCAATTTAACAAATTTAAATCATTCGAAGATCATGGAGATATCATGATGTCTTATATGCTGAGAAACTCGTTAATTGCACAGAAGCAAACAAGAGCAAATTGATTAATAATGTTCGAATTGCTTCGAATTAAATCGGTCAACTTGATAGGAACATAATTTTGTTTATTACATTACACATTGTACATTACATGCCCTTACCCTATTTGCTCTCAATTTTGATCTTATAACCTTTAAAACGACTAAAATGACAGCAACTTGGGTAATTATTGTAAGCAACATCACAACATCACAAATAGTACTACTCGGGTAGTTTGCTTGAAGTACTAAAAATTTCAAGTATTATACGTTTGAACATTGATTACTTCTTCGTAAAATATGTCATGGTCTGTTATGAAAGACTTCGGTAGTACTTATTTTCAAACAAAAATGCCCAAAAATGAATAATAATCGAGTCTAATTTCCATTGAATAATTATTAAAGTGGATCATTCTCATGTTTGGCTCAAATGTTTGTTTCATTGGTTTGAGAGCCCTCCTTCCCCCTCTCCAGAGGGAAGGCGTCTCGAACCACCTAAGAAAAAAAATCCTGCCTAAAAACCCCCACATGCCAAAGTTGGTACCATTTGAAGAACTCCAATTCCAAGAACTCCAGCTTTGCAGAAATTTGTGTTTCATTTGTATGGAAGTCCTCCCGTTCCAGGCGGGGAAGGAGCTTCGAACCATCATAAGAACCTTCTCCGGCCTTAACAACCCCTACATATAATTTTTCATAACAGTAGGTATGATTTTCATGTTTGGTTGACATTTGTGTCTAATTTTCATGAGAGCCCACCCCTTCCAGAGAGGGGAGAAGTCTCAAACCTCCATAGAAACATTTCTTGGTTCCGAAAACCCCCACATCACAAATTTGGTTTCATTTGCTTGATTAGTTCTCGAGTTATGCAGAAATTTGTGTTTCATTGGTGTGGGAGCACCCCTTCCAGATGCGGGAGGGGTCTCGAACCAACATAAGAACCTTCCCCGACTCAAAAAATCCCTGCATAAAAATAGTCATACCTGTTGGGATAATTCTCATGTTTGGCTCAAATTCGTATTTCATTTGTATGAGAGCCCTTTCTTCCAAAGAGGAGGGGGTTTCATACAACCGTAGAAACATTTCTTGCCTACAAAAACCTGCACATGCCATATTTGGTTCCGTTTGTTTGATTAGTTCTTGAGTAATGCAGAAAATAGTTTTTAATTGGATAGGAACCACCCTTTCTAAAGGCGGGAGGTGTGTCAAACTATCATAAGATTCTTTCCCGGACCCAAAAACCCCTGCATACAAATTTGCATAGCGATAGGGATAGTTCTCATGTTTGGTTTAAATTTCTGTTTCGCCTGTATGGGAGCCCCCCTTTCCAGAGTGAGGAGAGGTCTCAAATTGCCATAAAAACATTTCTTGCCTTCAAAAACTCGTCCATGCCAAATTACGTTTCATTTGCATGGCGGCCCCCCTTTTTAGAGGTGGGAGGGGTCTTGAACTTTCATAAGATGCTCTCCCGGACCTAAATTCGCGAATATTAGATCTTCTCTATCGGAATATCGATCCAAACGAAAAAAAAAACAATGAAGATAAAATACTTTTGAGTCTGAAAATCGGTTCTTGATATTTCGTATATTTCCTCTGGTTCCATGAATAGAATCTTGCAGAGCTCGGAAATATTTGGTAGGTTTGTGTCTTATCGAAAATAATAAGACCTATAAAATTTTATATCGTCAGTAGGGTGACCATTCCCGGATGGAGTGGCTCTAGAAAATCACGATTTCTAAAAATGTTATTATTTTTTTTGAAAATTTATAACTTTTGGCCCTTTTGACCAATGTTTAAGATTGACTATTCAAATTAATGCTTACTTCTTCTGTTTACTTTACGAAAAATACGATTTTATTCGTAACAGAAGAAAACTATGAGAAAGATCTCTGAATAAATAAATGTGTAAAATAGTCGGTACATGCCAAAAATCAACCCAACAGATAATTGGGAGAGGATCAAATCGCAATAAATTACTTTCCACTCCTAGAGCCTCTCATAGAGATGAGAATTTTTTTGCTTCAGAAAAATTTCATCTCATAAATACTATTCAATAAATGATAAAATTAAGAAAAACTAATCACTGCCAACAACTTTTCAAATTTTAAAACGATTTTATATCTAGAAATGGAATCTTTCACATTTTTCGTTTTACTTGCAAAATGACAAAAATATACATGGCAGCAAAGAAATAACAGTTGAACATATTTGGTAATATCTACATATGGAGAATATTTTGAATAAAGTGTCAGATTCTTTTGTTCAAACCGATATTTTTAGCTTATAATAATGATTCAAATATCGTTTGAAATATAATTCAAATAGTTTTCATTTGCCATTTAGACGAAGAGATTTCATTTGGATAAAAAGATGTAAAACTGATGAACAAAACTTAAATTATAGCTTCATTTGTATGTTGCTGTGCACTTGTTTCAAAAAACTTTCAAAGTAAAATATTTAGACCTGATGACCTGATGATTTTCTTTTTTGGACTTCGGATTTTCATTCTACCCAAAACAGTATGCATAGAAATGCTTTCATTTGCCTATGAAATAAACCTTGTAAACCTGTTTTATCTAATATTTTACACCAATTCGTAAAATTATTCATTTTCATAATATTGTGTGTTAAATTGTTATTATAACACTTTATTGTTACTTGAGCTTATTTGTCTTGGATAGTATTTTATCTACTAAGAAAACTGTGGCAGACATCAAGGAATCTTTTTTCACGTTTGATGATCATGAAAAGTGTTCAAGTGTAAGATTGAGGGAAATTTTATTGTACACTCTTTCGAAAGCATTTGGTAACCCTAAACACGGCCGTTTGGTTTAAATGATGATATGACCTCGAGTGCTTTTAGTTTCTCCCAATAAACAGGAGCTCACTCGGCATCGGTACATGGTCGTTTCGGAGCATGTTCCGTATGTTCGATCTTAAGGTTGAAGGATTCGTCATAAATTTTTAGTCATCATCAAAATTCAAAAGCAGTTTTTTCGTTCAAAATCAAAACATAGTTCGTGAAAATGTATTCACTGTATGCTGCTCGCCAAGCGGACCACAGTGAATACATTTTCATTTCCAGAATTTTAATATCAAACGAAAAACTGCTTTAGATTTCTTGATAATGACGGAAAAATGATGATGAATCCTTCAACCTTAATGCGCTTTCGAAATTTGCGTATACGGTTGGCAACACTTATTCTCACTTTCAGACTGTTTCTCAAAACTTATTTCTTCCTATAAGTAAAACTTTATCCAACACGAATCGTTAACACATCAGAATAACTGTTCATAGCAGTACGTATTGAAATATGCAGAGAATGTTACTACGGGATATCATGTTCGAAAATTAAAACATTGTCCGTGATAGAAATTTTTTAATCATTACCGGAACGCAACATTCTTTAAAATTTTCCACGCCGATTTATGAATATGTACGCGAAATATATTCATCTCTTATTAATAACAGCTTGAATACTTGTATAAATAAAATGGCAGTCGTAAAAATCTCTAGTTTATAAGAGCAAAAAACTCAAAAATAAATCAATCAAGAACTGGTCGAGATATTAGTGTCGAGTGTTTTCAATTTTACGTGACGGTAGCCATTTGTAAACTGTACACAATGGTCAAGGTATGCAACGAAGAAGATTAAAATTGTTTTAGCACACCGCAGGCCTGCCAATTAGTAAAAACATGGAAAGTAATGTTAGACAAATTCAAATCAAACAAACTTTCTCAAAATTGAATCGGTCATTTGAGGTCTGCATTTGAATTAAAGTCCTTCTCGCTCCTGTTAGCATCGGTCTAAATTAAGCCTGCAAAACAACATTATAAGACGTCACCCTTTATTTTCGTTATTTTCAATAGTTTAAAATTGTTGGTGGATAATGTTTGATTGTTGAATTGATACGCGAGAAATATCCTACCGATTGGTGTAAACATCTCGAAAATCTATCTAGCATTTATTAAGTTATAAGCGTTTAATTGGTAACGATATTTCGTGACGGTCGCTAATTTTTAGATTTTTAATTGTCACCCTACCCTTGCCGTAAGACGTAGTCTACGTCAGAACACAGTAAGCCTTTGCCTCCGCCCGTCGGTGATCGAGCAGAGGCACCAACAACTACGCTTGAACTCGAGTTTTACGCCTGATGTTCAAACTCAAGTTTTGCACTTGAGCTCGAATCTGAGTGCGAACACCGCGTTCATCTGCTGCTCTCATGTTTGATGTGCTCAATAAACATAAACACGAGCAGGAGAGCGCGTATTGGATGAACGCGCACTGGTGAGAGCCAAGCTCAAGCTCAGCGCCGCTCGTGTGTTCGTGAAGACTGCTAAATACTCCTACATACAAATAAGCTTAGCAGTAGGGATCATTCTCATGTTTGGCTTAAATTCGTGTTTCATTTTTATGGGGGCCCCTTTTTCCAGGGGAAGAGGGGCTTCAAACCACCATAAAAACATTTTTTGCCATCAAAAACTCATCCATACCAATTTTGGTTGCATTTGCTTGATTAGTTCTCGAGTTATGCAGGAATTTGTTTTTCATTTGCAAGGGATCCCCCCTTGCTAGAGGCGGGAGGGGTCTCGAACTATCATAAGATGCTTTCCCGGACCCAAAAACCACTGAATACAAATTTGCAAAGCAGTAGGCATAGTTCTCATGTTTGGTTGAAATTTGTGTTTCATTTGTATGAGAGCCCCCCTTTTTAGAGAGAGGAGGAGCTTTGAACCACCATAAAAACATTTAATGTCAAAAACTCGTCCATTCCAAATTTGGTTCTATTTGCTTGATTAGTTCCAGATTAATTCAGAAACTTGTGTTACATTTGTATTGAAGCCCCTCCTACTCCCTTCCAGAAGGCGAAGGAGTCCAAACCACCTTAGAAACATTTATCTTTTTCAAAAACCTCCAAATGCCAAATTTGGTTCCATTTGCTTTATTATCTCTCGAGTTATGCAGAAATTTGTGTTCCATTTGTTTGAGAGCCCCCCGGAAGAGTCTCAAATCACCATAGAAACATTTCTCTCCTTCAAAAACTTTCACATGCCAAATTTGGTTCCATTTCCCTGATTAGTTCTCGAGTTACGCAAGGACTTGCGTTTCATTTGTATGGGATCCCCCCTATCAGAAAGGGGAGGGGTCTCAAATCAACATAGAACCATTTTCTGTCTTCAAAAACCACCGCATACTAAATTTGGTTCCATTTCCTTGATTAGTTCCCGAGTTATGCAGAATATTGTGTTTTATTTGTATGGGAGCCCCTCCTTTTAGGACGGGGAGGGTTTTCAAGCTACCATAGAAACCTTTTCTGCCTTCAAAAACTCGCACATGTTAAATTTGGTTTCTTTTGCTTGATTAGTTCTTGAGTTATGTAGAAATGAGTGTTTCATTTGTATGGCTGCCCCCCTTTTCAGTGATGGGAGGGGTCTCAAACCATCATAAGAACCTTCCCCGGCCCCAAAAATCCCTGCATACAAAATTTCACGCCGATCGGTTCGGTAGTTTTCGAGTCTATTAGGGTCAGACAGACAGACAGACAGAAATCCATTTTTCTATATATAGAAAATAGATAGATAAAAGATGTTTTTCTATAATAAGATTATTTTACATTTTGGGTTCGATGATCATTTTATAAATTGTAGCAATGTGGCAAAAAAATCGATTGAATCGGTCAGATTTTTCCTCAGAAATATTCTAAAAGCGTCACCAAGCAACGACCAGAGCTGCTTCAAATGATAAGGCTTGTCGCAGTATAATGGCATGGCCATGAGAAACACGGCCTTAAAACAGTAGCAGCATCTTTCGGGTTGGCGGCGATGGCGGTTGGAATGTGTTTTGCCCAGTCGAAATTAAATTTCCCTTCGTCGTTTTTCCTACAATGAAATGAATATAAAATGAAAACCTAGAAACCATTCCACCGAATGGCTCTCCACCGCCGATCGTACACAGCCGGGTGCATTTTTACGATTTCTGAAAACTCTTCAATGAATTGTACCACATTGCTGCTCGGCTGGCGCTCTTCAGTGACCTTCACAGCTTCTATGGAAACCGAGATGGAATAAAAGTTGCTTGTTATCATCTTTTGTTTTTTAATGTTAAAAGGGTCGTCATCTTTGTCGGAAAATTCTGATTTTTCCGCTAGGCTCCGAACAAACTAGCGAGATAATTTTAATGGGATTTCATTTTGTGTTTGCCATCCGGACTCGACTCGAATAAGCCAGGAGGAAACACGGATTGATTCAATTATGAGGGGGATCAATTTTGCTTATCAATTCGAACGGTTTTCTTAGAATAAAGGCATGAGATTGCTTCCATATGTGAATTCAAGCCGAACTAACATTGATAGATTAATAGAATTTTCTCAACTAATACCCATATAGTTGCCCCAAAACCGAGCAACTGATGCACATACCCTTTTCACAGCGCACAAAAAGAATTAACAAAACTCTAAAGAGCATCGGAAAGTTTCTTTTCCTTCCTTGGGTGGCTTTCCGGATGTTCCGGTTCGCTTCGGTACCGACAAGTCCGCCCGCATAGCTTCAAGGACGAGCAACCCGCCTTTGCCCATAGTTGTTGCCTCGCTCGCCTGTTGGATGGCTGGTTGGTTGAAAGCGTACTAAAACAAAGTTTTTGGCAGCGATTCCCAAAGCTTTTATTGTTTGAAAATTCCTGCAGCAACTCCGATGGTGGTGGTTGGTGATGGTGGCGATGGGATGCATAAGTTTTCCGTTCATGCCTCAACGTGGGAGGGCAGAGGGAATTGAGTGAAATGTATTTTTTTTTCTATTGGGTAGGAGAAAACGCGCCATCATTTGACACAGGTAAGATGGGGAAAATGAAACTCAGCTGGTAGTTTTTTGATCGATGATTCTTCGTTGTCAGGTGAAAAGTTCCTGAGCAAGGTACTGTTTGGTAAAAAGTGATTGGTCAAACTTTGTTGTCACTGTCGGTTGGAGAAATTAATTAAGGAACTTTGTATTGTAATTAGTTGATAAGGTCAGAAGTTGTTGTATCTGATTGTGGAAAAATCTAGGAAATGCACCCGAGATCGCCGTAAACATTTCAATGGTACGAGTATTCAAAGGAATCTTCGCATAGTGTTTGTTTCCAGCATCAGGATTGTAAATGCACGAAAAGATCGCAGTATGCTCTGCCCACGAACGGTTGGGTGTTTTGTGCACTGTCATGTTTATTTGTCCGTTTTGCTTCTGTTAAAAGTTTCTAAAAGTTGTTGAATATCATTTTCCTAATTCCGTTATAACTTAGTCAATTGCTGCACATTTGAGACGCTTCTGAAGTCCAGCTGAGTTTTTGCTTTTTTATTCCCTCGCTTTCAGTTTTACAAGAACTCGTATACCCGGTTTATTCTTTTGGTAACAGCAAAGTATCAATTTCGAGATTTGCAGTCCACGTTTGTTTGTTAGATATTGAGGTGGGTTGGATAACGAATTCAGCCCTCTGTTGACTTCGGGCTGAAGCAAGCAGGATTGAGATTATGATTAATACATAGAAAACAAAATACATGAAGGGAAGAGGCTCACGAGAAGACAATGTAAGCCTCCTACCACGAGGTTCAGATCGACGTTGATGAAATCGAGGCGGTAGACGAATTCGTGTATCTGGGCTCATTGGTGACCGCCGACAACGACACCAGCAGAGAGATACAAAGACGCATTATGGCTGGCAATCGTGCCTGCTTTAGACTCTGAAGGACGCTAAGTTCGAACAAATTTCGCCGAACTGCAAAGTTGATCATCTATAAGACATTAATTAGACCGGTAGTTCTCCACGGCCATGAGCCATGGATATTGCTTGTGGACGACGGGAATTGCCTTACGATCTATGGTAGAGTGCAGATGAAGGCGAATAGACTACGAATGGTATCAGATGTTGGGAGAAACCTCCCAACGTACACACCGCTAAAATCGGTCGACTACGGTTGGCTGGGAATGTCATAAGAATGTCGGATGACAGTCCAGTTAAAATGATTTTCGAGAACGAACCCAAAGGCACAAGAGGAAGAGGCGCGCAACAAGCAAGGTAGATTGGTCAAGTTGAAGGAGACCTGCCCATCCTACGTAGACTGCAAGGCTGTCAAAATGCAACTATTGACCGAATAGAATGTTGAAAACTTCTGTATACAGCAGAGACCACCCCGGCTTGGATTGGTCTGATTGGTAAGACAAGTAAGCCGGTCTGCCTCCAATGTGCATCGCGTTGAGTACTATCAGTACTACAAAGAATGAAGCATGGTCAGTTGATTGCTTCTTACTTCGAATAATGTTCCAGAGAACCGGATTCATCTATTCTGTTACATCTTTAAACTTTACAACATAATTCAAGCTAATTGGATATGAAAGTCGTATCACTCGCTTGAATCTTACACCATTCCCTACCCAAACACCCACTTTTGACCCGAGGGCGTCGGAGATTCGCCGGTTTTTTGTTAAGTAGATCTTATACTAACATTATCCTTCTCTTTTCCTAGTAACGGAGAAGATGGGCGTGGCCGGCATTGGGAATTTACATGTTTATCTACTACGAACTCGAATTGGACAGCTGACCCAACTGTTGGTATAAATCCGTCTAATTTTGCCCTCGGACGTTTTAATTTACCTTGTCGTTTCAATCAAAAGCCTCCAAAATACTTTGTGGGCGGCCTAACAGCATCCTTGCCTCTGGTTTGAATCGGTTAAAGATGGCTGTCAAGCATTTTAATATAACCTTATCTTGCAAATGAGAACACACTTACAATCTTTGTATATAGCATCCTTACTGTTCGCGTGGATCGGCCGAAGTAGGCATTTAAGGGTTGCTAAATTACCTTGTTTTCCCAGCGAACATTCGCCGTCACACTTTGTGAGTGGTCTCAGCGGAATCCTTACTGCCGGTTTAATTCGGTCCACATTGACTGTCCAATATTTTAAATTATGTTAAATTATGTTGTCTTCCCTATGAAAACCCCTTTCACACTTTGGGAGTGTCCCTAACGGCATGCATACTGTTGGTTTAAATCTGTTCAAATCGGCTTTCAAGCGCTTTTAAAGGTTATCCTGTCTTCATAATGAAGAACCACCATCACACGATGTGAGTGCACCAACAGCATCCTTAATATTGGTCTAAAATGGTTCATAGCTGCTATTAAGCGTTGTTAAAAATCTTGCTGTCCCATTGAAGTAAACCACCATCACACTTTGTGAGTGGCCCGAACAGCATCCTAACAGTTGGTTTATGTCGGTTCAAATCTACTCATAAACGTTTTTAAAAAGTGGCTTGTCTGTCCAATGATTTTTTACCATCAGAACCAACAGGAGCTCCAGCAGTGTGCTTGCTGTTGATATAGATCCGTCCAAGTCGACTCCCAAGTATTAACCCAGGTAAGCTGACCAATGGCCTGGGATAGAAAAGCAAGAGCGGAAATGGCCACGAATTGGATGAATCCTCAACTTCCACAAGTACACGGCCGCAAATTGCACTCAATGTGAGAGTACACTTTACTCAGTCGTATGGCAACCACGACTCAGTTTCGTAAAAAGTGGAGCTACTCCGTCTATAAGTGACTCCACTTTTTACAAAACTGAGTCGTGGTTCCGCATGCGTCTGAGTAAACTGAACTTTTCCATTGAGTTTGTACACCCATGTACAAACCACTCACGTCGAGAGAAACTTGGATGGCCGTCTGATTGCGATGCGAGTGCAAGACACGAAGATCTGCAATGTTTACGCTCCCCGGGTCTTCACTACGTGAACCCGGCAAAATGTCTTCAATGGATCGCTTGCGTACTAACTCCGCCAAACGCACAGCCACGTCTCGATCGAAATTACTTCTGCCGCGGTTTGCGGGATAGCTTACGGGTTGCAAATGTTCATACTCATGACCATATATTCATCGACCACGAACCACAACCCCACCTTGGACAAGAGCATGGTCGTGGCTTTTGGTCACTTCGACCCCATAAATAACAGAAACGCACATGTTCGAGAGAAAGACACCAGCTGCGCCTGAAAGCAGCTGTCCCACTAATCGATCCTCTAAACGGAAATGTACGAGCCCGATTACTACGAGAGAAATCTGGACGGCGATCAGGGAAAGTCCTCTGACTGTGATGGTACTAAGAGAGAGTTCTATCATCGCCTGTTAAACATCATACATCGAGAACGAGGTACACAGCGGAACGTTCCTAGAAGAATTCCTTCTAGGCGTAGTGGTGTAGGTAAGGAAGAGAGGCGGTGATAACACGACCAAAAATTAAACTCAACATGCGAGTTACTCATGCTGCGTACGATCTACGGTGGAGTGCAGATGGAAGACGGAACGTGGAGAAGGCGAATGAATTACGAGTTGCATCAGTTGCTGGGAGAACCTCCAATCGTATAAATCGCTAAATTCGGTCGACTACGATGGGCTGGGCATGTCGTAAGAATGTCGGACGACAGCCCTGTTAAAATGGATTTCGAAAATGAACCGACGGGTACAAGAAGAAGAGGCGCGCAACGAGTAAGGTGGATCGATCAAGTAGAAGGCGACCTGCGGACTCTCCGCAGACAGCGAGGCTGGCGAGGCACAGCCATGGACCGACTACAATGGAGACAACTGCTGTGTACAGCAGAGGCCACACCGGCCTTCGTCTGATTGACCCTCATGAGAGTTACTCAGCCCAAACTGAGCCGTATTTCCCATGCGACTGAGTAAAGTGGACTCTCACACACGGCCGCAAATTGAACTCAATGTGAGAGTTAGCAATAGGTCAACAACTTGCAAGAATGCATGGACCGGAATGATGTGCGGAGGTTCTATGCAACGGTCAACGGTGCGCGGAACTAACTGTATCGATGACTGCCACATGCAATGACCGAGAATGGAATCTGCTGACCGACAGGAGGCTGCCAGGTGGAAGGAGCAGCGCAAGCAGTAGGTGGAAATGAGAATGTACGAGATCCCGGTCGAGCTTCTCAAGCACAGAAGTGAGCAGCTTCACCAATCGATCCACCGAGAATTCTGCAAGTATTGCAGGACGAAGAAATGCCTACCAGTTGGTTGAATAGCCTCATACCCCGAATCTATCAGATAGGGCACACCCTGGAGTGCGCCAATTATAAAGGGATTTCCCTGCTGAATTCAGCGTACAAAATACTATCGCGCAACCTGTTTAACAGACGAAGACCGCGAACTCCTTCCTTCGTCGGCGTATGCCTGGCTGGTTTTCGTCAGAGCCGATCTACAACGGATCAGATTCCGATAAATTCCGGGAGGCTTACCATCCGTTTATTGATTTCAAGGCAGCGTACGATTCAGTGAAAAGCAGTGAGCTGTCACAATTTTCCGGCAAAACTAATTAGGCTGATACATGCAACGCTGGATGGCTTGAAATCAAGTGTTCGGATTACAGACAAGATGTCAACCACCTTTGTGACGTTAGATGGATTGATATGCACTTTCGAATTTAATGTTCAACATTGCGGCATATACTCCTTAGCTTTGCGGACGATGTTGACCTCAATGGAATCGATCGCAAGACAGTGGAGGAGGCGGGAGGCCTAGGGGTGTCAGTGCTGCACACTTAGAAAATTTTACAGTATTCGGTAATTTTTTACCGAACTTTCAACAGCTGAACGTTCAGTAACCCGATTTAACGGATTTCGGTTAAATTTTACATTTTTCCGCTATTTTTTTTACAGATAACTGTAAAATTTCACAGAAATCTGGTAAATCGGATTACCGGACTTCAGCTGTTGAAAGTTCGGTAAAAAATTACCGAATACCTTGAAATTTTCTAAAGTGTGTGAGGTTTGAAGTTTTTGAAGAATTTGTTTACCTTGGAACACTTGTGGCACGTGACAAAACGTTAAGTGAGAAGACGTGTTGGGACTGCGAATAGGACCTTTGATGGATTACGTAACCAGCTTTGGTTCCGCAAGTTGAAAAGGGAGCAAATTCGGGTTGTATAAAACTCTGACTCCTCCGGTGGCTCTCTACGGGCACGAAGCTTGGATGTGAAAAGAGGCAAACCGGTAAGCCGTCGCTGTTTTTTTAAGCGAAAAGTGCAGCGACCTGGTAGGAAATTAGACAACGGTGTGTAAAGCAGACACATGAATCATGAGTGTATAAAGAAGCGTATAAACTACGGCAGACTTCAGTGGGCTGGTTGCTTCGTGCGAATCTCGGAAAAAAATTGCGAAAGTAATAATCAGCAGGGAACCAGGTAGAGGTCAGCGACTTTGTGGAAGCAACTAATACTCTGGCTACATGCTGTGGAGAAGGACCTGCGAACTCTAAACGTTCGGCGCAGCTGTAGAAGTAACACCTAAGACCGTCGAAGATGGAGCTCTACTGTGTTCGCAAGCGCAGCAAGCTACCGCTTGTTTCAATCGAGAAAAGCTTTAAGATCAACGCTTTATGTTATGAAACGGAAGTTTTGCAGAATGCCCTGAAGCCAATCAGGACGGAGCTTCTCCTACAGTGAATTCGGTCCAAAACTGGTGTCTGGCAAATTTGACCGATTTTTGGCCAACAATGAATGGCCTCCCTTTTCACCAGATCTAAACCCTTTGGTTTATTTGGTTTTCTTTGTCAAACAAGCTGTCGAAAATAAAGGAGCACAAGGTGTTTGACCCACTTCAAAGTCGTAATCCTTCGGATTTTGGACGAAATGCCGATAGAAGTCGTGAGTGCAGCTTGCGAAGGGTTTGAAAAACGTTTAAAGCTGGTCAAAAAGGTTTCAGGCGATGTCATTCCCAAACATGCTGTAATTAATCAATGTAATATTACCTTTCAATAAAAACAATTACCAATAAAATCCGAATAACTTTTGTGAAATAATCGACGTACGAATATGTATGAGAATACGTTGGACATGGTTTACTTTGACTATAAATATCTTCATATTCACATTTTGCGAAAGACCTCGGCAGCACCCTTACTGTTAAACCAACAGTAAGGTTGCTGTTGGGGCCACTTACTAAGTGGGATAGTGTCTAGAATCATTGGGAAAAAATAACCTTCAAGAGTGAATTTGAACCGATTTAAATCAACAGCAAGGACGCCACTTGGGCCACTGACAAAATGTGATGATGGTTGCCTTTGTTAGGAAAAAAAAAGAAGAAAAAAATAGCATGTGAGAGCCGACCTGGACCGATCCAAACCAATTGAGGCCATTCAGAGTCAAATCAATTTAAACCACCAGTAAGGATGCTGTTGGGATCACTCACAAAGTGTGATGGAGGTTTACTTCGTTGGGAAACAAATAGTTTTGATCTATGCGTCATAGTCAATTTGTAGTAATTTAAACCAATAGTAAAGTTGCGGATATGGGAGATAAGAAGTTTCTGAGTCGATAAAGAGGCTGCAAAATGTTATAAAGGGTGGAACGATCGAAAATTGGTCAAACATGGTCAACCTTGATTAAGTGCACACTGATTAGTTTATTATATAAATTATCAATCTTTATCCCGTTTTGAAGTTCATCGTCTACAAAACACAGGAAAAAATATTTGATTAGGCTTCCGATTTTCCAAATGCGTCCAAAAACTGTCGGGCTTTACGTTTCACAACTTTCACCAAGTTTAGTACCGCTGTTTTATCCACTTTACAGGGTGTCTCACAATAGGTGTCACTAAAACAAAATCATTTTTCATTTGAAAGATACATGTTATAGTTATAAACCATATTAGTTCAATTCGAATCTCTCGCCCTTTTACTTGATAGCTTTTCGCAAACGCTTTGTGAACCCATCGCAGCTGGCACGCACGATTTCCTGAGGAATTTGGTCCCAAATGTCAACCAATTGTCTTCTTTGCCTTGTGAGCAGGAGCTGAGTCATGTTGGAAACAATATGGTGTATTCCCATACATCGTTGAAGCATGAAGGAGCAGATGGTTCAAAACCTGCTCGATGTAATATTCAGTGTTGATTTTTACGTTAGGTTTCATGAAAACGAGAGGAAGTTTTCCTTTTCGTGAAACGGCGCCCCATAGCATGATTTTCGACACATTCTGATAGCGTTCTACAGCTAGTTTATCTCTTGGAATATTGGCAAGACTTTTGCCATACACACGATCATTTTGTTGATTATGACTGTCCTGAAGGAGGAAGCGCTTTTCATCCGAAAATAAAATCTCGCAGTCACCGTGCCGAAACAAAAGATTTCTGTTTTTTTGGACCCTGCCTTGGTTTTGACGCTCTATCAACCCTTGAAACCGTTGTTTCTTGTACGGCTTGCATTCCAGACCATGTCTGAGGTGTCTGCTCATTGAAGCAGGGGACATTTGAAATTGTTTGCTCAATTTACGGCCAGATACGGCCGGATTACGTCTTATTCGCTCCCTCACACATTTGATCTTTTTCTTCGTTCTGGCAGTTCGTCTGGCACCTCCTTTGTGTTGAATATTGACATTTCCAGTTTCCTTGAACCGTAGCAAGGTAAGAAAAATAAAACGCTTACTTACTCCGAACTGCTTAAGGCTATTGAATATCTGACATGGTGTAAGCTTTTGCAAATGTAATTTTAAAACTTGCTCCCGTATGGCTTCCATGGTAGCTGGTAAATATAAACAAACGGAATCGCTTATTTATCTTCAGCTGTCAAAAGAATATACTCAAAACGGGTATAATCAATTCCGCTGTTAAAATTACCCAGCTGAAATAAACCACGTTGGAAAAAGATGACACCTATTGTGAGACACACTGTATTTGATGCTGAACGCCAATTTGCCTTGAATTGTTTTTGAGTTTTGTTTTTGAGGTTTCTCTTTACGATTGCCCAATATTTTTTAATTGGGCGCATTTCTGGCGGGATTGGAGTGTTTTTCTCCGATTTGCATACTATTGGCGGTATTCCATTCCTGAGATATTATTCCATAGTGGTAGGAAGCAAGGTCTGGCCAAAACAGCACGGAACAACTTGACAGTGCAAGTTGTCGTGAAGCTATTCGCTTTACAGCCCACAGGAGCAAATCGTCTGCCAAACAAACTATTTTTTCAGGGATTTTTGATATTTTTGACGTTTCTGCTTAAGCATATCTTGAACCTTCCTTTTCCGGTAGCCGTATATAACTCTTGACCTGGGAGCTAATAGGACGCAATCAAACATGGCAAACAAACTCGTGTTCAACTTACGCGCGCTTTTTTTGGCTGTTGTGTTTTGCTTATCATCTCGATTATATGTTGACAGTCCAGCTCGTTTCTTTGTTCTTTGCACTGTTGTGTGGGACTTTCCCAATTTGTGATTGCATTTGGAAATGCTGGCCACTATTCTTCCGGGCCCTGCGGCTTCTTGGTTTCAGTTTCTGTGTGGTACCATAAACAATATTGGTAGCACTGCTGATAACGCATGTCGGCTTTACTCCACCATTAATATCCTTGATGCGTTACAGTTGTCTACCGCCTTTACTTTCATACAGGCGCTTTCTTCGCAATCTGTCAGCAGACTGATGATAACGTTACCGATCTCGGGCTACCGTGAACGCTTCAGAAGACCTATCATGAGATGCGTCTGTTGCATATGCTTCCTCACGTGTTGCCGCTTGAACGATAAAGGTTGTATCATACGCACACGTTCTCGCTGTTTTTGCCAACTCTCTATTCCGCATTCCTTTGAGCATCTGTAGTCGAACAAATCGATCTTCGTCAACGCTACTGTACCTACAAGGCCGAACCTTTTCCATTAGACGAGCGTGGAACATTATGGCTGGTTCGTCCGAATCTTGCTACAGATAAAAAACGTTTCATGTTCCGCAGTACTGTCAACCATTGATTGCAGTTACGTTTCAATGTTCTAGATGAAAACCTTGTAACAGTCTGGATCCCGCAGGCTTTGACGTAACCTGGTAGCTCGAGCAATTCTATGAGGTTTTTCTCCCATAGACAGGAACTATATTTGTGAGCGTTTGACAGGGTCATTTACATTCGAAATCGAGACAGTAATTTCGAAGCGCTTCCATTGCTCTCTAACATATTTGCCGGCACATCGTCGGGGAATTGCCGGATGTTTTCCCATCGTATGCCATGGTGCCATCGACGGTCTTGCAGAGTACGTCTCCAGGATTCCTGCTTTCATCGATCTCACGAGGAGTTGAACTGATTCTCGAGGTTGATTCATCTCTTTAATCAACCGGTTTAATGTGTCCCTTTATTTGATCAATTCTGCTGCTGAAGTCCTGATTTTCATTTCGCATTTCTTCGACGCGTCTCCATGTTCCATGACAGTGATTATCGTCGTTCTCCCTTTCGTCCACGTTGCCAAAATGCTTGTCAAGAGTGTCCTTCAAACTTGTCTCAAGTGAACTCGAATCACTGTTGTCTTGGGCTTTATTCCGCTTTTGTTTGAAAACCATCCACAGTAAGAGTCAGTGGACTCTTCCGAATCGCCATACTCGACGTTTTCAATGATTTCATTTATCCGAATCTGTAAAAGATAAAAAGAGTACAAAATAATTCTGTTCTGGTCTTAATTCCAAGTAACACAAATTAGTCTACAAGCAAAAATGATTTTTCTTAAATTAAGTATTTTGGAAATGGAAGCTTTGACCATTCCGTGATACCAGATCCGCTTCCGAACGTTTGTTGCGCGGTCATCCCAATGCGCTTCCGAAGAAATATTGCGCGGCCATCTCGATCCGCTATCGAGCTATCCAATTTTTTGTTTGGCTTTTGGTATATTTTCTATTCAACACGGTTCGTTTATGGTAGAGTATACGGCCATTTTATTTTCTCATTTTCTTTGTTTCCAGGCGTGCTCCGAGACAATTTGATAAAAATTATATTTTACTACGTGGTGGGTGATTTCTCTTTCGGTTTGCTGCTGATCCCGGCTTCCTGGTAGTCGTCAGACATTCTCCGAACAACCAAAGGGCGATACGGTCAAAATTTGGTCAATATCAACTTGACGTGTGTTCTTTCCAATTTTGCATTTAAAAAACCCTGGTGCCCCTCATTTTGAAGGTGTGTGTGTTGTAGAAGTTGACTCCTATTTTGCAGTTTTGGAATTCACTCTTCAGTTGTCAGAAATGCCGTCCAAGCAAGAAGAGCAGCGTATCAAAATTTTGCTCGCGCATCGCGGAAATCCAGCTACTCGCACGCAAAAAGTTAGACGAAAGTGCTGAGAGTTGCCAAATCAACCAGTTACCAGTGCCATTAACAGTGTTTGGGGAACGTTTGTCGACAACCAGGAAGTCCTGGATCGGGGGAAATCGAAAACCGGAAGCCGCTGAGACGACAAAGAGAGTTGCCCGGTAGTTTCAAGCGAAACCTAACCTATCTCTCCGAGATGCCGCAAATAGGCCGGGTGTATCGTCTGCAGCCGTGCATCGAGCCAAGCAAACGAGCCGGACTATCGACTTACAAGAAGGTAGTGACTCCAAATCGCGATGATAAACAAGAATACGACAGCCAAAGCGCGATCCCGGAGGCTGTACACGACGATGCTGACGGGGTTTGACTGCGATGGATAATGGACGACGACAAACCTGCGTTCAAAGCCGACTACAAACAGCTTCCGGGACAAGGAGTTTGCATACCGGCAAAGGAAGGAAAGGTAGCGAGATGTTTTCAAGCACACCGAAGCTGTCAAAGTTCGCAGAGAAATATCTGGTTTGGCTAGCCATCTGTACCTGTGGCCTGAAAAGCAGCATTTTCATAGCTTCCGGGACTGTCAGCCAAGAGGTTTACGTGAAAAGAGTGTTTGAATAAACGTCACTGCTGCCTTTCCTGAAGAAACACGGTTGTTCCCGTACTGTTTTGGCCCGGATTTGGCATCTTGCCGTACGATAAAAAGGCCGGCGGGTGGTACGCGCGCCAACAACGTGCAGGTGGTTCCCAAGGACAAGAACCTCCCCAGCACGCCATGAGCTCACGCCCAATTAACAGAAATACTGGGCTATTGTCACGCCGGAACCTAAAAGAAGACCAAAAAAACTGCTAAAGGACGAGCGGCAGTTCAGAGGCAAGCTGGCTTTCTGCGGCTGAAGAGGTGGACAAGGTGGCTGTACAGAAAATCTGATGGCAGGGGTCCGGCGTGAGGCCGGAAATTCGGATTTGAGAAAAGCGGGAAGCCTAACTGAATATTTTTCCTGAATTTTTGCATACTAATTGAGACTTGAAAAAGAAATTTAATTTGAGTTTTTAAATAGACGATTCCTGCCCGATTCCCACACGCGTTTTTCCCTTGACCAAATGGTGACGGCATAGTCACCCTTACATAACATTCGTCACGGATTGATTTGGCAACATGAGGCGGTGTGGCCAAGTCGTCGTGATAGAATAATTTGGCCAAATTTTCTAACGCTGCTATCCTTGCTTCGACGCCATTTGACTAATGAATAGAAAAATGGCAAAAACGAAAAAAGGCAAGATGAGGGGTTTTCAAGTTTTTAAATGCACGATTAAAACTACGCATAGTTGGTCAGACCAAGTTTTGACCGCTCCACCCTTTAGGTATTAATGAAGAAATATAAGCGTGTAACAATTCAGCTGAATTTTCTTCTAGTGATGCTACAGTTTCTGATTGCAATCTCTTCATTATCTAAACTTGCCAACAGAATGTTATTAAAGCGCCGTCCTTCCCTGCCACAGAACTTCAGCTCTTGGGGTTGTTGCTTCAACCGCAGTGTAGAAAGCGAGAGAAAAGACGATCGAAGGCCGCAATTATCCGTTGATGATGGCACCTATTAATATTGGGTCTTTCGCTTTCGCTGTAAACATATGTATATACAACCGGCGGATAAGGGACCGAGATGTATACTGATGAGCGTGATTAGACGCGCCTGGATTCAGTAACAACGTGATGACACTGCACAGTGGAATAAAATTGGTTGCCTCACGTCAGAGTTCTGAAACAAAATTCAACAAAATCTATAGCTCGAAGAATTACTATCTGTCTGCAAAGGGCGTTTTTGTCCCATTCAATTGGTTTTATGACACATATGGTGCTGACTGCTTGGCGGCGGCTGGTTGGTGGTGCCGGATGTATGGAACCAATCTATCTGCTTTGCTGCAGCATCAAGAAAGCCGATGCCACTCTCGGAGAAACTTGACGAAGGAGTGATTTCGGTGACGATGTCAGAAATTGTCATGATTTCGTTTAGCTACTGTTGAAAGGGCTGCGTAGGACTGTGGATCGAAGCTTTGTTTAAAGGAAAATTGGCCATTATCCTTGCGCTTGACGGAATGGAATGGAATTATGGTTGGCAGCAAATGGCCGTCGATGGAACTTCCATTCCAAGAAGCACAAAGAAGTAGTGCTAAAACTCACGGTATGCATGAGTAACGAGAGCGTAAAAATGGAATCGTAAAAAATTTTGCAGACGCTTATTACTGGGAAGCTTTATCGGTTTACTGCTCCGGATGCAATAAATACGAAAAACACGATGTAATCCGGATTGGCTGGCATTCGATGAGTTTCTGAGATGAAGGCCCGATAGATGAGGAAGATTTGCTTAAAAATGATTTGAGAATCACACAATAAGCAGGGTTCAATTTTCGATCCCTGGGAGAATTTATCGAATTGGATAAAATTTCTCGACATATCAGTACTAAGGTATGAATCGTAAGAGATACGCAATTAACATTGATGCTACACAATTGATCATAATCCCCTTGATCTACTCTCGACACGATTAGCACCGGAAGCATCCACCGTAGCTTGATGGCACCTTCTCATATTCCGTGTCATCTCTTCAATCAAAATTATAATTAATTCCGATTTGCGCACAAAACCTCATCGCCCAATCCCATAGCAAACACTACCATCCAGCAATGGATCCCGCCAGCTAGGTAGGTTCAGCCGAATGGAAAATCAATCCGGTCCAGCCGGCTGCAGACCGGCTCCTGTATCCCTTCCTCATGGGCAAGCAGCTGATCAAAATTTCAAAGCCACGTGCCCCAGCTGCCGCGCCGCCGGTGTAGTCAGTCGCCCATTCCTTTCCATACCCTTCATTCCGCTTCGCAGGATGTTTCGCATTTCACTGTGCTGGCAGAGGAAATTCACTTTTGCTGAGTACCTGTGTACCTTCATGCATGCTAAACACAGCGCTTGCACTACATGTCACATAATATGTCCGCTACCGATGCACTAAAACCCTCATTCACTGGTTCCCGGATCATCTTTTGCCATTCACTAGTGCCACACGTGCTGGCTACGCAAACCATCATAAGAAACGCGATAGCGAACAGGAATATTGCACACTTTTTGCCGGGGTCTCAAACAGCATGTTCAATGTTCATAGCACTGCACCGGCGAGAATCCCCTTTTCCGTTCGTATTTTAATAATACGGCGCCGTTACGGGGAATGTTGGCGGGATTATATGCATTGACGCTCGAATACAGGTTGATCTTATACGTGGCTCTTGGAAAAAAGCGGGAAAATGTCGTCAGGCAAGGGAAGAGTGCAACCAAATATTCTTTTTCAAATATACAATCCATTTTTCGTTCAGATATAGGAGTGCATTCGGGGAAAATTGCATCCAGAACAATGTGTTCGCCAAAGTGCGACCTATTTTGGAAACTTCTAGAAAAAGAAAACATTGTTAATTACAATAGTGAACATCGGCTCACGCAAAGTGTTGCACACGCCTGGGCCTAACAAATAAACGAACTGGGTACGGATCTTTCCGGTTGATTGGGACCGTAAAAATCGAAACCGTAAAGATCGGCCCGCAGCTTATGGGATTTTCACTAAGGTCTGTATCCGCAATAATCCGGACACGTCAAAACATGAATAAAACATAAATTTCGCATTATATTTCCGTCGTAATTGTTTATTTCAGATTCATGGGATGAATTTTAACAATTCGTGAAGACAAAACATAGTTATTCGGTATTTGCATAATATTTTCGAACTTTGCGCTTATCTCCGTCCATTAGGGTTTGCACAGACTCTTCAGAAATCGTAGGAGCCGTCTTTGTCCAAATTAGCTGGAAGTGTTTGATGTCTTTGATTCCTTGCTTCTTTCCAGAATCTTTCCGCTTCATCAGAGCCCCATATCTCTCGATTGGTCGTAGCTCTGGGCAATTTGGCGGGTTTGAGGTTTTTGGTACAATGTTCACTTGATTTGCTTGGTACCACTCCATCACAGTTTAAGCATGGTGGCATGATGCCAAATCGGGCCAGAACAAGGTTTTCTTTGTGACTTTTGATGAAGGTAGCAATCGCTTCTGCAGACACTCTTTCTGATAGATCTTCTTGCTGATTGTGCCTGTAGTGACGAAAGAGTTACTCTTTTTGCCACACGTGAAAATTGCTTGCCACACAAGGTATTTTTTGGGAAATTTCGATACCTTCTTCGTTCTGAAATGCTCAGCTGCAGCATTTCTGGCCATAACAGAATAAAACAGCCCAGGAAGCTGCTTGAAATCCTCCAGGACATAAGTTTCATTGTCTATAACAACGCATGAAAACTTGGTCAAATATTCGCAGTACAAACGTCGAGCCCGTGATTTTGCTGCCAAGTTCTGCTTGTCGTTGCGATTTGGAACTGTTTTACTTTATACGACTTAAGTCCCAAACGTTGTTCTGATTTTTGGACAAAACTAGGCGACATCCTTATTTTACGAGCCACCGTTCGAATGGAGAGATTTGGGTTTTTCGTTAATATCTTTTCACCTTTCGGTCCATGACAGGATCAGCGCGTCCAATGCTTTTGTCACTTCTCGGTTTCCGCTCCACCGTCAAACGTCCCGAAAATGATTTGAGCACATCGTGAACAGTGGATGTACGCAAATCCAATGATTTTTCAAGGATCCGTATTGACAAGTCAGGATTTGCTGTACGCCCGTACAAAATTCGCTCGCGCACTTGTTTTTCTTTCGTTGCCATCTTGAATACTAAACATGAAATGTAAACATAAATCATAGTCTTTTTCATCATAGACTCTTAGCTATGCCACAGTGAAATTTTTCATTCCTACGTGCAATATTTCAAAAGTTGCAATGATTTGAAAGTGTCCGGATTAATGTGGATACAGATTTTAATTGGGGGAAATGAGGCCTATCTCAGTTGTTTCAAGTGATAAACATCTACAGTCTTGAGCAGAATTGTTGTACGGGGTAGGACCACAAAATCTGTGGCATTGGATTCTGGTTTAATTTGGAAGTTTCACCGCTAGAGGCACTTTTCTTTCGAGTTACTAAATATGAGTGCTGTGACGCGTTGGGATAAAGGGTAATTGGTTTCATCCTAGGATATCTCGAGAACACCACCAGTTAGGGGGAATCAGTCTTGAGTAAACTTGTTCTAGTAACCAAGCGCTTACTAGCGGTGGTCATACAAGTTCGGAAATCGGTCGCGACCCAGCGCTAGTGTGCATATAATCTTCCAGTTTGTGATTGCTATATCTCGAGTGCCTAACTACTTAGGACAATCCTTTCTTCAGCAAACTTGTGCTAGTGGCCAATCCCTTCCAGGTGGTAGTCTCATGTGTTTGGAATTTTCTCACTACGCGGCGCTAGTGTGCATGAGATGTTTCAGTATGATCTCGAGAGCCTTACAAATTACGACATAACTTTCTTAAGTAAATTCGTTCTAGTGGTCAAGCCCTTCCGGATGATGATCACATACGTTCGGAACACACTCACTCTGTGGCGCTCGTGTACAATGGTGCTCCCGGTTAGTTTACGCTATACATACCCCTACAGCAAAAGAATAAGAAGAGGCAGGAAAGTAGCAAGCGGTAGAGGAAAGCAGGAACAAAGTAGCAAAGACCAGCAATATGGGGTAGAAATTTGAATTAGGAGTGAAGATATGAGTAGAAATATGATGTCTTTGGTATGGAAATCACGTAAGCTTAGTGAGGTTAAACATCGTAGTACCCAAAATTAGAATTGAAAATAACTTTCTAGCTATGTTTCAAACTGTATGGAATTGGTCAGTATTGTCATTATCGTTGATTTTCTTATCTTTTTATCACCAATTACTTTGCTTATACAGTTCAAAAAACCATTTTGAAAGAGCGCCATCTACGACGTTTAACCTCACTTTTGCGTTGCCTGGATTCTTCCATAGCAAAGGGGCGGTGACGCCGCAATAGTCTGTGAGGTAACAGGAACAAGTGGAAGAAAGAGACACGAGGTCAAGGGATCAAGGATCAGCTATGTAGTATAGGATAAAGGGAAATCAAGGCGGAAGGGGATACCAGAGCCAAAAAAATACCGAGAAACAGGGGAAGCTTGAAGAGGATGGGCTATACCAAAAGGTATGGCTGCTTCTTGGGAAGCTGGAAATTCAATTTATTCAGATGGATGGATTGAGCAACGGGGAAGTTTTAAAAATAAACAAAAACATTGTTTCTATAAAAATTGTTGCTTTATTCTCTTTTTCCATTTAATATAAACTCCTCGTGTTTCATTAGTTTTGACTCTCGTTATTCCACTCCTCAAGGAGGGTATTGCAATTCATCGACATGTTTTGATTTTTTTTTCACATCGTACCACGTTATTGTCCAAAGTGCAAA
This sequence comes from Aedes japonicus, assembly GCA_034211315.2. NCBI lineage: Eukaryota > Metazoa > Arthropoda > Insecta > Diptera > Culicidae > Aedes > Aedes japonicus. The sequence goes on along the minus strand of JASCZW010000148.1, from coordinate 304,497 downwards.
CATTTTAAATCTCTGAGAGCTGCTTAACTTTTACGTCGACCAAAGACACCTTTTTGGTCGGTTATTTTGAAATTTTGTATAACAGAGTATAAAGAATGAAATGAAAACCATCTTTTGTCATGTACAAGCTGAGAGGATGTTGTCACCACACATTTTCCTTTCATAAGCCACTCATGTATTTTTCTAGAACATATGGCTTATTTTTCGACTCAAATATGACCAAAATAGCGCAATCAACAGAGTTGCTACAAAATTGCAAAATATAAGGAATTTACTGCTGATTTTTTTAATCTTCACAACAGCGTTCTGAGCATTAAAAATCTTAAGATGTCTGATATTAATGAATTTCAGGTTTGGCCAAAAAACGATAATCACTTTTTCACTATTAGTTGTGCATATTCTGCTCATAAACAAACATAATTTTCACAATCTTAACAATCTCTGTTAACTTCTGTTTGTTTCCCATTTCTCAAACTAACATGTCATGTTGATATGTTTCTGCAATTGTTTTTATTTTGGAATTACTTGATTATAACCTATCTGTTATTATCATGCTATAAACTACAAAGATGCTAGAAAAGTACATGAGATCATGTCTTAAAAATGAATTTTCGAACATTACACAACAAGTTGTGTTACTCGGGTTGTAGACGGGTCCAGCTCGGATACAATTTCATCTACTGTTGCCAACTCTGCATTCAACATATCATTGATTTCATTATGTGTCATTTCCGAAACACCGAACTTTGCGTCCAGCTCCTTGATGTGTGCCATAGTTTTTAAATCCTCGTTGTCAGCCTCGGATTCGTTGCTTTTCGAATGTGCGAAGTTTGAAGGAACTGTCTTCTGCCAGCAATTCCGCAATGTACTCGCCTTAATGTCTTTAAAGGTCATTTTCATGCAATCAAAACAGTCTTTAAGGGTAAGTTTCTTCCAAGCATCTGTAAGCGAAAATCCGTTTTTCTCGGCAGTTTCCAAAATATAGCTGTAGCTTCTCTTGACATAATTCAGTTGAAAATTTCGGAGGATCCCTTGGTCAAGAGGCGGTAGCAATGATGTTGTATTGGGCAGCATACACAGTTTGAAAATAACATGTAATTTTCCGCGTTATTTAATCCACATACAGAAAACGCTAGATTTGGCAGAAAAAAATGGGATATTTCATGTAAATTTACGTCAGTTGACGTCTGAATCTAGCCTGTTGTTTGTAAGACTGCAAACATTGTTGTATACGACATAAAAGATTGCAAACAATTTTGTTGTTTACGCTTCCTTTGGCTTGAAATTAAACGAGAGAAAATTTTACGCGCCTTTTCAATTTTTTTTATTATTTGTGTGTATACATTAGTCCAATGTCAGGATTTTCAATGCCCGGTGAATGGGAGGGAGCGTTGTCCAATAACAGCAAAGCTTTAAATCCAATATGTTGGATTCGCAAAACTTCTCTAGCTCCGGTGCAAAACAACTGTCAATCCAGTCTGTAAACATTTATTGAGTCATCCAACCCTTTTTGTTGCTCCGGTAGTGCACAGGGAGCTTGTCTTTCTGCAATTTCTTAATTGGTCTCGGATTCGCAATATTGTTGTTTCGTCACTGTTGCGTGAGAGCAAAACAGGATCGAAAATCCTTTGGATCCTGGCGTTGTTTTTAGATGCTCTGAGATGTAAGACCTTTGAAAGGCCTTTTAATGGAAAAGTTTAGTCTCCTCGCAGTTAAAAACATGATCGAGATAAAACTGTCCACTTTCTAATTCTTTTTCAGCCAAGGACGGAGACCTGGCTGCAGTTTCAGTATCAGCTGATGCCATTTCTCCGTGTAGACGTACACTGTGGATTCCAAATCGTGTCTAAAACCTATTGCACCATTCCTTTGTGGCGTTAAACGTTATGCTTCACCCCTCCGATACTCCTGATTTATGTTTATAGAACGCGTAGAATGCTAATGGCTTCTCACGAATATTGTTGAAGTCAATTGCAAACCCCTTGTTGGTAGTGTCTTTGATCCACGCTCTAAGTGTTTCTTCCATCTTCACAAAAACTGTATCTCGTAGCTTACAAATATTTTTTCTAATTGTAGAAGCGGAGGACGCAAGTTCTGTAAGTTTAGACTTTTTGTTTGAGGACATAGGGTAACGGGATGTAATGTTAGCCAAGCTCCTTGATTCGGCCTATGTACCAAATATGTCATTATTTCATCGATAATCAACAAAATCATGTTGTTATCAGTATGACCGATTTATTTCAAAGTAATTGAGACATAATTAATCAATTTATAGTTGTTCACTTCCGCGTAGTTTTCGATTTCCTTGACTTTTTAGACACCATGACTTTACTGGTTAAGCTGAACAGATTATCTATACGATCTTCGAATGATCTAAATTTGCCGAAATTGAACCTATAAACCGAATAATGCAGCCAAGATGTACAGAATGTAGTCACATGTTATAAACTAACAGGTCACATTGGTAAAATAACAATGATTTAACAAGCAAACGATGGACCCAATGTTAGGGACATATTTTTTTCTATGTTCCCAACTATGGCCTGTTGTATGAAAAGCGTAGTAAAAATGTTGTTATTGGTAACATTTACAAAAAAAATGTCTGAGTTCAGGTTGAATGTTGTTCGTATGGCTTATCTTAGCACAAATTAAAGGAACAAAATCGGTGTAGAGTGAATTATAATGTTTTGATTGCCGCATTACCGCTAAATCATATTTTGAAATCACTTAAGTGTTTCTTAGCAGTTTAAGTGTAGTTTGATTTGTGAAATTGTTGGTTGAGTAGAGCGAATACAGCTGGGAACGCCTTGAATCAGAAAATCAGGAAGAAACCCGTACGAAAATTGCATTTTATAAAAAATCAATCGAATGGGACGAATTTGCATCCATGATTAGACCCAATTTGGTACCCATAGACCGACATAACATCCATATTCCTCGAAAGTTTCTGACTTTATAAATCGAGTTGTGTAGCTTTTCGTGATACATACTACCAGATGGCTTATTAAACATATCTTAGGAAGTGTATAGTAAGTTAAATTTTGTTTCCAACTCAAATACTTAATGAGTTACAATGAAAAATGTAATCGACTGTTGCATATTAGGCTGAGTCAAGGGACACATACCCTACTACATACTAGATTCTCTTCAATATAAGCGATAATTTGTAACTTTTCGGCTAAGTTTAGATTCCGTTTCTGAAAATACATACAGACGGTCGATAAAAATAAAATGTATTAGGAATATCAAACTTCTCTATTTTATTATCCATTTTTATAAACGTGAGGTTTAAAGGTCACTTCAAGTTTGCACAAGTAGGGTAAGAGGATGTAATGTTAGCCTAGCTCCTTCATTCGGCCTATGTACCAAATGTGTAATTAATTTAGCGATAATCATCAAAATCATGTTGCTATTAGCATGATAGATGTAATCCGAAGCAATTGAGACAATATTAATCATCTTAAAGTTGTTCACTTCCGCGTAATTTTTAGTTTCTTGAACATTTGGGGCATCATGATGTCACTGGTTATGCTGAACAGATGATCTACACGATTTCAAGTGATCTAAATTTGGCTAAATTGAATCGATAAAGCAAGTAATGCAGTCTGGATGTGCAGAACATAGTTACACATTACAATCTAACTGTTCACATAGCTAAAATAACAATGATTTTACAAGAAAATCGTAGACCCAATGTTGGGTACATATATGTTTGTATGTTCCCAACTATGGCCTGTTGTATCAATAACGTAGTAAAAAGGTTGTTGTTGGTAAAATTTGTGTGGAAATGCATAAATTTGCGGTTGTTTATATTCAAGTGGCTCATTTAAGCACAAATCGAAGAGACAAAATCATTGCATAGTGAATACTAATGTTTTCATTATTGAATGGCTCATAAATCATATATGATCATCATTTAAGTGTTTCGAGGCAGTTTTACTTTAGTTTGTGTTGTGAAATCTTGTATTAAGTAAATCCAATACAGCTTACAATACCTCCATTCATAAAATCAGAAAAAAAAACCGTACAAAGACTGCATTTACTAATAAATCCATCGAATGGGACGAATTTGCATCCACGAATAGACCCAATTTGGTGCTAATAGACCGACATTAAATCCACATCCCTCGAAAGTTTATGGCATTATAAAAATAGTTGTGTAACTTTTAGTGATACATGCTACCAAATGTCTTATCAAACTTATCTTTGTAAGTGTATAACTACTTAAATCTCGTTTACAGCTTAAAAACTTTATGAGTTGCATAATAGGCTGACTCAAGGGACACATACCCTATATAAGCAACCGCGAAAGCGTCTCAATTGAAATTCAGACTTGGTTCAAATGACGTGGTAAACGACCGTGAATCAACTTCGTTGAAATTGATTTGCTTTCTCAGAAGTAAAGGTAGCCCTTGTTAGTAGTTTAAGCAGGAATATCGCAAACAATCATTTCCAAAAATCCTCGAATTTCAAGATAATACTTCCCAGAAGTTTAGGAGAGAATTTCCCAGAATATCAGGAGATGACTTCTCGGAGCTTCAGAAAAAGGTTTAAAGAAAAAGACTTTTCAGAAGTTTGGAACTTTCCAGAGGTGCTAGAGTTCTTCCCAGAAATTCAAGACGCTGGAGATTAGGAAAAAAACCTTCTCCGGAGTTCAGGAAGAAACTAACCAGGGAGAGCACTACCTATAATTTTTCAAAAAGTCAGAAACAAACCTCTAAAAAGGTCAGGACGATACGTCACAGAAGTTCAGGATGAGAATTTCCCTGAAGTATAAGAAAAGACCTCCCAGATATTCTGGTAAAAACATCCCCAAAGTTTAGTTGCAACTTTCCAGAAGCAAAGGGGGGTACTTCCTAGTCGTTTGAGCAAAAAAAAAAAATCAAAATTCAAGAACAAACTCCCCCGAAGTTCCGGCGAAAACGATCCAATAGTCCAGAAGAGGACTTCTCAGAAGTTCAGGAAGAAACTTCCAACTAAGGGAATTCTCCTAGAAATTCTGGAGAGGACTATCCAAAATTTCAGTAAAATTTCCATCGGAGTTCAGGATGGGATTTATCAGAAGTTTAGAAGGAATAAGTTGAGGAAAAAAATTCTCCAAATTTCAGGAACAAATCTACCACAGAAAAACTCCTTAATATCGGCATTTCCATCGAAATAAAAATAATGCCCCTATTTTACAGTTTTGGATTTTTTTTCTCTATTATCGAGACTTCAATCATCTACATCGAGACGAAAAATAATCTACACAAAATTAATGGTAAAAATCCATAAGTAATTCTAAAAGATTTGATTTGCCACACAGAAACATAATACCTTTTGAAGGGCATATGAAAATTATGAATCAAATAAATAATATGTGCGACCTCACATAGATTTTAGATGGAACCAAATGAACTATGTGTCCTGCACATAGATTTCATTATACAAAGCAGATTGCAAAAATCTATGTGTGGACACATAGAATCTATCAGTAAAATATTCTCAGTGTACTTTTACATGGAAGCTGTCAGATTTACACGGTGTCTTCTTCTTTTTTCAGCCTGGATTCGTCTATTTTGGACATCTGCCAGATGAAATCGACAAAGATTTTTCATTAAGGCTTTACTGACAAACGTAAACAATTGTTTCTTCCTTGAATTTGTTGACTTTGGAAATATGCCTCATTAATCAACCGCAGCCATTTCGAAGAACTAGATTCCTTCTATTCGATAGAATTGGAAGCTTTCATGGGTAGACGAGAAATTGACGGAAGAAGCCATTGTATACATATGTCAGTTAGGCCCTAATGAAAAATCTTTGTTGAAATATGGCCCATCAAAATAAATCGATCAATGACAAGGCATGACAGGCATGACAGAACAAATCAACTAACTCTTTTCGTATCCTCGCTTCGTATCTTATAATGACGTGAAGATACGCTCTAATAGTGTTGAATGTTACGAACAACAGGTTGATGTATTCTGTCGTATATTTACTATCTCAAGATAATACTAAATCAAAATATTCCAAAAATACTTTTTCTCACTGTAGATTAAGAAAGGGTGCGCCGCCAAAAATCTTCACCTCCACATCTCGAATCGAAATCACTCTAGCGTAATTCGATTTCAATTGCCTAAAGAAACGTATGCTCCGAAATCAAAAATGCTCAACTCACATACAGCAAAGCAATAAGTCAAAGGTTTTTTTTTTGACTTCCTAACCAAGGTGTTTTATTGAGTCTTTGTTCTGCAAAAAACATGATTTTTCTTTCTGACCTAGTTATGTTTCGCACCAGCAGGCGATTCTAGAATATTGGCCTTGCTGATTGTATCTAATGGCAACCATAGACATAAGAGTAAAAAAAACAGCAACAAAGAATAGCTGGTGGCAAATCCAGCAAGGTAGACAATGGATAGGCGACAGCTGCATCTTAGCACCTTCGTTTTTTTCCTAATCCAATTTTCTTTCTCCGTATCAGTTACTAAAGCTTTTTACTCACATGTGCAGAATGGATTTGTTATCGGAAAAATCTAAAATTGTTGACAAGTAGAAACTGTCATCAAGTAGCCGAAATTTTCGATTACTACATAAATGTTCAAAGAAACCTTTTAATGTAGGGAATCGTAAAAAAATATCGTATTCTGGATGTTGAAAAGTTCATCGGAAATTTCATGTAAGTGTCAGAATCTATTCGAGCAAAAGAGCTTGCGGTTAGTTTTCAACAATCATATTTCCATCCCTATAATTATAATTGAGTACAACCAAATTGTAAACCTTTAAAAGTTGTATAGTTTTAAGTTGTGATGGGGCGATTTTGAATTTAAAAGAAATGTGTTATGTAAACAATTCCCGCTCCGTTAAAATTTTATTCCGTTTAACCTCGAGACGGCCGAGAGTAATCGGTTCTACCCCCTATCTTTAGTTGTAAAATAACTGATCTATTTAAACATGAAAACTTGGCTCTGTAAAGTTGATTCGATTAAGCTTGTACAAATATATGAATTTATTAAAAAAAATTGTAACAATATAACCTCAATTGAAAGCCACACATTTCAAACAACAAAGCACGCACCCACTTTCAGGTGAATCGATCTGACAGCTCACCCCTCTCTCTCTCTTTCCCACAATTCCAGCTGTTTGGACGCCAGAGTTCACCGGTCGCAATGGCCAGCAAAACGTCCAGGTCGAAGCCATCCGGTACATCATCGGTGCCCCCGACTGTGGCAGCATGCAGAAGTGGCCCATCTTCCACTACGAAAAGGTAAGCAGCTGCGTGACCTTGCCGGCTCTTTGTCCGGTCGTGCAAACGAACCACATTAAAATGGACTGAAGAATCCTTTCCGACTCTCGGACTTTGATATCAAAGCGAGAAGGTGTCACACAACCGAACAAAGCCCCTCTGCTTGTTAACGATGTTGATGGACGATGCTGTTGCTGGCTGTTAATGTTGCCCTCTGGGGAGAACAAACTAAACCTCAGCTGCAGCATCGCCAGACAAGCGTTAAATTACTTTCTCAAACAGCGGTTGTTCATTTTCTCTGTCTGTCTCTTCCCTCGGTGCAATGACAACAACAACAACGAAAACAACGCCACACGCACAGAGCGAGGATAAGCTGATTCTCTTTCCGGATGGCAAGGTGCGACATTTGATATTGGATCCCCACGCCCGTAATGAACCGGAAGACGAGTGGAATCACCTGTACGTGGCCGGAATTCATACCGAGGCCCCGTTCCAGTACGACTACGAGCAGGGTCAGTACTGTTTGGACAAGGCACTCAGCACCAACGAAAAACAACCGGAAGGAATATTTGCAACAGTGTGCTCACCGGAGAAGGCCATCCGATGGACAGATACGGACTTTTTGTTGCGCAAAATTATCAACCCGATATGCCATGGGATGGCCATCGCGATCCTGCTGGTGGTGGCGATTATCTACTTTGTGCTGCCCACGTTAAGGTGAGTGAATGGGTTTGGTTGAGAGCGCTATAAAAACGATGTGTTTTTTTCAGGGATCTTGTTGGCAACATCGTGACCTCGATAACGGTATGCCTGATCATAAGCCAAGCGGCAGACCTGGTCCGGATCTTCACCGAATTCAGCAATCACGTCAGCTTCGTCGTGGCGGATTCGTTCTTCTACATCAGCCTCCTGGCCGCTTTCTTCTGGCTCAGCAGCTTGGGTTACTACATTTGGAAGACTTTTCGGGCGCGGAATGTTTTCCTAAGGGTTACCGATGGTCGCAAGTATTGTTGGTACTCCGGTTATGCTTGGGGTGCTACCGCTACCATGGCCTCGGTTGCCATATTCTCACACTTCTTCCTGGACGGTCCGAATGCGAAGAAGAACTCCAGCATCTTCGAAAACCAGGACAACATCGGTTGGTTGGGCATAGCCGTATTTTTCACCCCGATTGCGTTCATTATTTTGCTGAACATCTTCTTCTACGTCACCACACTGAAGTTCATCAACCGGATCAATACGTACGGGCGAATTCACCACAAACTGAAGGGAAAGTAAGTCTCCGTGTAGTTGCTCAAATCAATTTCGTTAAAATCTTAAATATTCGATTCCATCATTCCAGCTTCGTGATGTTCTCACTCATCTTCATGGTCATGAGCATCTCGTGGCTGTTCCTCATACTGTCCTGGCTTCACTACGACGCCCTGCTCTACACCCACATCATCGTCAATGCTCTACAAGCTCCATTCATCCTGTACATCTGTGTCCTGCGGCAGAAGCACGTGACCTTTCTGCTGAAGAAGTCCTGCTGCTACAATGAACCTCCGCAAACGTCGGACTGGGGTGATGAAATGACCTACATGAACGGAGGCGACTACTGACCTCGAGCCTACGGCGGAGGTCGTCAACGAATGAATCTCGTCGAGCTGGGTATCTTTAGGAAAGAATCTCCTCCTCTTACGACCACCGAGCCAAACGGAAGCGCAAAGTTAACACATTCCTATGAATCGAAGATTTGTGTAGTTTCCGGCGCGGAAAAGATATTCTAAGTATTTAACATTCTAGCGTTAGTGTATTCAGGTGCGCTGTTATTTGAAGTGAAATGTTGTGTCTTTGCGAATCGAAAAAGATGGAGATCGATTGAAAATCTTTAACTGGTTGTTAGATAGATGTTAAGGACTAGCTTAGAACATAGAATGAAGATGAAAATGGTTGACTAACAGTGAAAAAGACTCAGTAGTAGGAAATAGCGATGTAAGTAGGTTAACAAGACAAGTGCTTAGTATAATAAACAACTAACTGATAAATGTAACAAAGGGTTTTTCTGTGTCCAGATGGACGAAATTGCCAACTATTTGTGTCGACTGAACGGTGTTCATCGGTCACGAAATTGTATATTTCTTTTGTAAGGGTGGTTAACTGGAGCTCGGTTATCTGCACTGGATCTTTTCCCAATATTATCATTACTATGTCCAGGGTGGCAACAATCTTAATATAAAAATTCCCTCATCTTTCCCGAATTTTTCCCGCATTTTTGCCTTATTTTCCCGACTGTTAAGATGAGTTAATATAAATTACTTGTAGCTAAATCTCTGAGCTCCCAAACTTTTTTCAGTTTGGTTTACCACCAGACACTTTCCATTTATTTAAAATACGACTTTTTGTGCGACAGGATGAGCCAACTTTCAACAAATGTTGTCAAATTTGGTAGCTCCTTCTTGGTTCTAGCCAAAATTTGTCCAAACTATTTTCTTTTCTCTGGAATCCGGCAAACAACGTCAGACGGCATTGAGCACAGCTGCCCAAATTCTTCTTTCACCATGTGTTAACACCCTTACAAACGCAATTCGCCAAACTTCAAACACATTCGCCACCACATGAAAGATAAGTTCATTTCTGGCCTCACTTGTTACAGCCGTGTAGCCAGATCTTCTAAGGACATCTTCACCGGTGGTTCAAATCGTGGTTTGGATTTATTTGTTTAGACCAAACGCAAAAACATCGCTGCATCGCTGGTGTTTGTAAATTTTGTTTTATACCGCACCTATTTTGCATCATTTCAGAACTTATATAACCTTCTGAGTTTCTTACTGAACGCACTCTTTAAAAAATTATTTTAATAAACTTCAGAATATCTATGAAGATTGGGTAGAAATATCTAAAACGAACATGCCAGAAGTTGATTAACCTTCTCGGTAGTTGAATAAAATAATTGGAAGTTTCTAGATAATCATGAAGTTTGCTCGCTGTCTTTCGAGAAGAGAACTGGTGGAACTTTAGAGAAGTTCACTGAATTGCCGACAAATTATTAACGTTTCTGGAAACTTGGATAAACTTCCAAAAAGTTTGCTGATCATCCATGGAATAGAAACAACTTTCTGTAAATGACGTGAACTTATAAAATCAGATTTCGTTTCTCAGAAGTTGTGTTAACTTCCAACAGGTACATATTCTGTGCTAAAGAGCAGAAAATCACAAATATTACGGGAAATTGAAAAAAAAAAAATTTTTGGGAGCCGTGGAATTTCTGTGGAATAGTTAGGATTACCAAGATGTTGTTAAACCATACAAGAACTTTTTATGATCTCCAGAATTGTGAAATTCAATGAAATTGATTAAAAAGTAGTTAGTTTCTTTATTCTCGTTTTGGTTGGGTTCGAAAAAGTATCGAGTAGTAAGAAGTTTAAGTTCTTCTTAAAACTTAAATACCCTGAACTTTTGGGATGCTTTCGGAAAGATTGGAAAGTTTCTCGATCACCTGGAAAGATCCCTGAAGTCTAGGAAGCTCCCCAAATTTATGGAAAAATCGTTTGAATGTTTCCTAAACTTTTTGAATGCTCAAAAAATTCAGTTTCCTGTTTATCTGGGACGTTTTCTGAAATTCTGGAAAGTTCCTCGATCTTCGGGGAAGTTTTCTGAAATTCTTGGAAGATCGCAGGACTACTGAGAAATTTCCTGAATTGCTGAATCGCCTGAGCATCCGGGAGTTTTTTCGAGCTTCTGGAAAGTTCCCTGATCTTCTGGGAAATTTTCTAAATTTCTGGGACGTTCTCTGAACGTCTTAGATGTTTGCTGACCTATTGGAAAGTTTCCTGATCTTTGGGGGAGTTCCATGATCTTTGTGAGCATTTTCTGAAGTTTTGAGAAGCTTTTTGAATTCATGAGAAACTCTGAACTTCAAGGAAGTTTCTTGAACTTCTACATGTTCGCTGAACTTCTAAGAAGTTTTGTATATGTCTAACCAGTTTCATGAAATTCTAAGAAGTGCACTAAACCTCTAGGAAGATCCGCAAACTGTTGAAAAGCTTCATGAATTTCTTGACTGTTCTCTATTGGAAGTTCTTTAATTTTCTGGCAAGTTCTTTGAATTTTTGGGAAGTTCCCTGAACATCTTGAGAAGTTCTATGAACTTCTGAAAAAATACCCAAAATAATCTGATAAGTTTTCTAAACTTCTGGAAACCCCCTGAATTTCTGGATAGTTACCTGAACTTTTGTGAAGAACACTTTACTTTTGGAAACATCCCTGAACTCGTGGTAAGCTCCTTGAATTTGTGGACAATTTCCTGAATTTCTAGGAAACTATCTAAATTTCAGGAAAGTTGTCTGAACTTCTAGGAAGAACCTTTAATTTCTGGAAAGTTCCCTGATTTTCTGGTATGTTCCTTTGACATCAGGGAGAATAGCTGAACCTCGGGAATATCTAAGTCAAATCTAAAAAGTATACCGAGCTTCTGATAAGTTCCCTGAGTTTCTAATCGCACTGAATTTACAAGATTTTTTTCGAACTTTTGCGAGATAATGTTTGTCCATCAGTTTCTTAACCTTTTCCGATATTGTGGGCGTAAATACTGCCGGCCGTAAGTCTTAAGGACAGATTTGCAAACATTCCTCAGGGTCACCAACCCCCAAGTTTTCGTCGAGAGAACTAGCTGAGGACAAACGCCAACATCCGTTAAGCTGTAGTGCACTTATGTAACACTAAGGCCAACATATCCAGCTGCATCGCAACAGTTGGAAAAAGTCATCAGTTGACTGTAGTTGTCGCATTATGTCTAGGATCATATCCCTTGGCATGTTGAACGTTGCAGAAAGTGCTTCTTGTCTTAGCTTGGCGTGGCTCTATCTATCACTATCAGCACTATCTAATATCGTTTAAACGAGATGCATGCCTTTACACACTCACCACCACACAAACCAATCCATGGTAAAAAGTTTGCGAAAAATCCCCAGTCTCTGAAAAAAAACAAAACTTCTGATCTCTGGAAATTGTAAGATTGACAAGATGATAGGTGTTGGTGGGTTTAACAACAAGAAATACTACACCGGTGCGGGGAACGCAAAGTTGGACTGTTTTCGCTGGTTCTATTTAAGTTTGCTAATGCAAATCAACTATAAAGAAATTAAAAGAGACCACCGCTGAAGATGCTCTAAGCGGTACGTTTTGAATAGGCCGAACAATGAGATCAGTGGACCGATTAAATGACAAAAACGCTACTCAAATCATTTGAGAAAGGTGTGAGTATAGTTCCTTCCATATGACAAAAATTCCCGATGACTTTTGAAATTCTTGCCTTTCCCCTTTGAAATTTCCCACCTTGTATGTCAATTATCCCAGATACGCTAGACTATGTAATTGGCTTGTTCACTGATAAAGTATAAGGCATTGTATCACAGTATTTATTAAAAATCTCAAAACATATGCAATCTCTAATCTGAACTTACGGGAGACCACCGTCAATACCAGAACATTAAGTCTTTGTTCACAACTTCCAGAATACTCTGTCCAGTTGATTTAAGATAACGTGATACTGTTCAGACAATATCTATACACTAGCTGACCCAGACGGTGGTTGGTAAATTACTGGACAATCCGTTCTCGCGGTTATAAAATAGATCCTACTCCTTAGCCTCTTGTCCAGTAACTCCTATCCTCCCTACCTCCCCGTGGTGCCGACTGGGGTATGAGTAACCATAGGAAAGATCGGGTAACCAACCTCGGTGGAACCTTGGCCATATGCTGACAGGGAAGGGGGGACTGCCCTCTTCAAAGGGTGCAGTCTATCTGAGCGTCTGTTCTCCATGTTAGGGGCGGCTCAAACCAGCGTCTGTTCTCCATGTTAGGAGCGGCTGATAATCGACCTTGTGCCAGCGTGGGACTCTAAACACGATGATCCTCCGGCGAGACAGGGGGTTGGGGAAGGCCCAACAAGCCGCCCTTAAAAAATTCAAAGTTACAAATAATACAGAAGTTAATACGGACCGGAACAATCGGCAAAGACCTAGGCGACGAATTAAGGACTACGATTGGAAGCTCGGAATATGGAACTGCAAATTGCTCTGCTTCTTTGGCTGCGATAGGATAATCTATGACGAACTTCAACCACGGAACTTCGAAGTCGTAGCACTGCAGGAGGTTTGCTGGACAGGACAGAAGGTATGGAAAAACGGGCATCGAGCGGCTACTTTCTACCAGAGCTGTGGTACAAACGAGCTGGGCAATGCGAGAATGTGCAAGCTGAGGATCAAGGGTCGTTTCTTCAACTGAAGCATCGTCTAATACTGCCCCCACGAAGAGATAACCCGATGATAGAAGCGTTCTACGCGCAGCTAGAGCACGTGTATGATGGCTGCCCACAGCGGGACGTGAAAATCCTTGGCAACATGAATGATCAGGTCCTACAATGAACGGGAGGCAATGTACAGACCGGTAATAGGTTTGTTTGTTTGTTTATTTACGACACTTTACACAGTCGTGTGCATTCGTGTCGGAAAAGCTGAATTTAAATCAGAGGGGTTTGATATACAGAGTTGGTTTATAGTTTCTGATTTCTTTTTCTCTTATTCATCATTTCCTTCTTCTTTTTCTTGTTTCTCTTTTTGACTCCACTTAATTTCTTCTTGTTCGACAGTACCATCGGTGAATATAAAGCGACTAATCTGTTATTTCCCCCGGTTGAAGAGGTTGTATGACGTGGTTTCAACTGTCGTCATATCGTCTGGGGATACCGCTGCGGCTTGGCTGTGACCTGGAAAGATCACCGAGACAGTACCTGATGGTGATTTAAAAATCTGGGTACTAGCCTGTGGGACGCCAGTATCCCACAGTGCCAGCTGGTGCCGAAACTTCTACACATTGCTTACAGATCTACCGGCAACAACCGGCACTGGGGAAAGGCTTTGTGTAATTCTGTCGATAACTCCGCTTTCGTGAGATTGGTAGTGTTCGCTGGTGTAGCGCCAGGACTAGAGGCTACCCTCTTCATTCGTAGTCGTGGGGTGCTCTGCGTTCTTCCTAAAGCTGTTTAAGCAGTCCAGCTTGGTGCAGGAATGCCAGGTGTTTCGCCGTATTACCTTCGCTGTTATTCAAGGCATCATGTAGGCTGGCAGAAATGATGTCGGCTTTTTGGCGTTCTGTCACGAACTTTCGGCAGTGGAGAATAACGTGCCGCACGTTAATTTCTGTTCCGCAGCATTCGCAGATGGGCGGTGTGTCCTTCTTCAAAAGAAAAGAATGGGTCAGCCGAGTGTGTTGGCTGGGTTGGCCTTGTCTATCCACCTGCGCGTGCCGTACTTCACTTCCCTCAATTTTGCGTCTCTCTTGGTACTACTGTTGGTCCCATCGGCGTCTCATCGTTTGTTTCACTGCTCGCAGTGCATCTTCGCCCGGAATAGGCATATCTATGGCGGGTTCTTCTCGAGCCTCGTTTGCTAGTCGATCAGCCTGGGTGTTTCCATGATCCCAGAATGTCCCGGAATCCAACAGAAGCGAACGAGTTTGTTACGTGTATTTCTTGAATCCACGGGTGCTTTGACCTCCCTGATTCTAAGGCCAGAAGACAATCTGTGAATCCGTAAGAATAACCATTTCGGCACTGACGTTCGGTATCAAAAGCGCTTTCTTTATGGCGCACGCCTCTGCCGAGAAAACACTGCACAATTTCGGAAGGCTGAACAAATCTGCGAGGCCCGTCATGCAAAATGCGGCTCCAACGGTGTCTGCACTTTTCGAACCATCGGTGTAGACCACCGTTGACCTGTGGAATCTGGTTGCAAGCAGCTGTTGGACGACTGGACGGACTCTATGCGGCGGATCACCGGCTCGTACACTTCGCTTTACATCCCATACTATCGATGATTTACGTGCGTGCCATACACGATCGCTCTGTCTCGTTAATTGGTCGACAGTAGGAAGTTCAGTACCCGTCAAATCAAGTATACGTTCAGATGCTCGCCGAATCAGTGGAAGGGTGCTGTTGGTTCGGCTTTTAGCTAGAATCCGAATAACCGTTTGTGCTACATATTGAACTGCAAGGAATTCAAAGGGGAGTGTTCCAGCTTCGGCCATAACCGAGATGATTGGGCTGGTCACAAACGCTCCGGAAGCGTATCGTACCATTTTGTTGTACGCTGGGGCTAGGGTCTGCAGGATATCCGGTCCTCCTCGGCTCACAAGTCTAACACCGTACGTCAGTTTCGTAGTGACTAGTGCCGAACCCACCTGCAGCAAGGTTGCTCGGTTGCCACACGGGAGTTTCGCTCCGATCATCTGCAATATTCGAAGTCGAGATTCGCATGCTTTCTTCACCACTTTGCAGTGCGGCTTGAACGTCAACGTTTTGTCCAGCGTGACACCCAGGATCCTCAGACGGGAGGCAATATACAGACCGGTAATAGCGTTTAACAGTCTGCATACCGTATCGAACGATAGCGGTCAACGATGCGTGAACTTTGCGGCCTCCCGTGGTTTAGTAGTCCGAAGTACCTTCTTCCCCCGCAAAGCCACTTGGAGATCACCTGACCAACGAACAGAGAATCAAATCGATCATGTTCTAATCGTCGGGAAATTCTTCTCAGACATCATCAACGTTCGCACCTACCGCAGTGCGAATATAGACTCGGACCACTACCTAGTTGCAGTATGTATGCGCTCAAAACTCTCGACGGTGTACAACGACCTAACCTTGAGCTACTTCGGGAAGCCGGAGTTGTCCAGGAATACGCGCAACAGCTAGAAACACCCGGAACAGCGGAAGAGCAGCTTGGCGACGATACTCTTGAGGATGGCTGGAGAGATATTCGAACCGCCATTGGTAGAACTGCAATAGTGACTCTAGTTACTTCCGCACCAAATCGATAAAATGACTGTTTGATATCGAATGCAAACAGTTAGTAGAGGAGAAGAATGCAGCACGGGCGAGAGCGAATGTGGAACGGTATAAACGGGCACGGAACAGGCAAAATTCTATTCTTTGAAGGAAAAAGCGCCAGATGGAGGATCGAGACTGCGAAGCAATGGAAGCACTGTACCATGCTAACGAAACACGCAAATTCTACAAAAAGTTGAACAGCTCACGCAAAGTCTACGTACCACAAGTCGAAATGTGCAGAGACCTGGAAGGTAACCTTCTCACAGGAGAGCGTGAGGTGATTGAAAGGTGGAAGCAGTACTTCGACGAGCACCTGAACGGCAATGTTACAGCGAACGAAAGTGGAACGGTAATAACTCTGCGCAGAAGATGACAACTCTTCAGGAAGTTGAGAAGGAAATTAGTCGGTTGAAAGACTACAAAGTTGCTGGATTTGACTAACTCCCAAGCGAGCTATTAAAATACGGTGGTGAAGCATTGACCAGGGCCCTGCACTGGATAATTACCTAGATTTGAGAGGACGAATGTTTACCGGAGGATTGGATGGAAGGAATAGTGTATCCCATCTATAAAAAAGGGCGACAAGCTGGATTGCTGCAATTATCGTGCAATCACGCTGCTGACCGACGCCTACAAGTTGCTCTCCCAAATTTTATGCCGCCACCTATCACCAATTGCAAAGGAGTTCGTGGGGCAATACCAAGCGGGATTTCAAATCAGCTTATGACACAATCGATCGAGACCAGCTGTGGCAGATTATGCACGAATATGAATTACCGGAAAAACTGACGCGGTTGGTCAAAGCAACGATGGATAGGCTGACGTGTGTTGACCGAGTATTAGGGACACTCTCAAGGCCCTTCGAATCTCGGAGAGCGTTACGGCAAGGTGTTGGTTTGTCGTGTTTGTTGTTTAACATTGCATTGGAAGGTGTGATTCGAAGAGCTGGGATAGACACGCGTGGCATGATCTTCAGGAAGTCTGTCCAACCATTTGGCTTCGCCGACGACGTTGATATCGTAGCACGTAACTTTGAGACGATGGCGGACACGTACATCAGACTTAAGGTTGAAGCTGGTAGACTTGGGCTTGTGATTAATGCGTTGAAAACAAAATACATGAAGGAAAGAGGCTCCCGAGAAGACAATGTTGGCCTCCTACCATGAGTTCAGATCGACGGTGATGGAATCGAGGTAGTAGACGAATTTGTGTATCTGGGCTCATTGGTGACCGCCGATAACGACATCAGCAGAGAAATAAAAAGGCACATTATGGCTGGTAATCGTGCCTACTTTGGACTCCGAAGGACGCTAAGATCGAAAAAAGTTCACCGAACCACAAAGTTGACCATCTACAAGACATTAATTAGACCGGTAGTTCTCTACGGCCACGAAACATGGACATTGCTAGTGGAGGACCAACGCGCTCTTGGAGTCTTTGAACGAAAGGTGCTGCGTACCATCTACGGTGGAGTGCAGATGGAAGACGGAACGTGGAGGAGGCGAATGAACCACGAATTGCACCAGTTGCTGGGAGAACCTCCCATCGTACACATTGCAAAAATCGGTCGACTACGATGGGCTGGGCATGTCGTAAGAATGTCGGACGACAGCCCTGTGAAAATGGTTCTCGAAAACGAACCGACAGGTACAAGAAGAAGAGGCGCGCAACGAGCAAGGCGGATCGATCAAGTATCACGTAATATAGGTTGTTCCATTTTTTAATTAGCAGCCATATTATACTGATTAGTTGTATTGCTTCAATTTATTCCAAATTCAGGGCTTGAAAACTGTGTGAAGTGCAGCACACATTAGTAAACAACCTCCATCACGGATTCGCAGTAGTGATTGAGTCGTTTGCTTTGGAAAATGATAAAGTCTATTATTAAATATGGTGGCCAAATAAGGACTCTTTTCTGATTCAATGACACGAAGAATGAAAATCGCTTGAAGAGTGTCGACCTGGATGAATTGTACTCGATATTAGGTACTTTTGCCAGTGTATCACCTATATATTTTCGTAGCACGTTTTGAACTGTAAGCACAAACAAACAGGCTATGTATTGAAAGCATGCAAACCAGCACGGATTATATGACTCAGATTGGTTTACAATTGCAATAAAACTTACTTTGGCAAAACAAATACAAAAACTTTATTCAAGATTCCGAAAATGATCGGGGTGGCACGAAGATAATACGCAAGGTCTTAACAATTGTTTTAATCCTTTGTGTATAACGTTTAACACGGATACAAATCTCATTCATTTAAATTTCAACTTGAAAGATATAAATTATTTAAAGTAAATAGAAAGCATTTTTTGATCGTAAATCCGGAGCTATTTGCGATTAGGGCGTATATGCAAAATGTAAACAAAATGATATATCAATGCACTGCATCAGTATTACCACTAAATCATGAATTTTGAACTTTTTGTAGTGATTGTGCTTTGATTTTCTTCATTAAATATTGTTTTCCCAAAGGGCGTAGAGTTATTTCGCAATCAACACAATTTACTTTGCGGTTTACGCCATATTGATTGTTGACAAAGTGAAAGGCGTAATTAAGATCAAAACATTAACAGGTTACAGCGGCGATACCGACAAAATAATCAAAACAACGGCGAAAGGCAAAAGGCGAAACCTATGAAAATGTCAAAAGTAGGCGAATAGTATAGGGCGATACAATTATTTCCATTACTTGTGGGGCTAACATTGAAAAATGCGTAATCAAACATACAGGCATTGACAGGCAAATATTAAAAAATGAGCAAATTACAATGAAAAACAAACGAATTTCCATTAGTTTTATATATTAATTAGAAGCTAGCTTTGTTTTCTGTCTGCATGCTAGATTGTTTTTAAATTTATACGTTAATCTGAAAATTACGATTTGAAATTCTACTTGCAATATTACAATCATCATTCCCCTTCTGTTTACGTTCTGCATGTTCGCCCTTATCGCAAATTGCTCCGGAAATAACAGTTTTTGAATCAATTTCAAGGCTTGTCAATTTCAACAATACATTCATCGGGTAGGTCAATTTGAGCGTGTACTTCCCTCCCAGAACGTGAGGCCGAGACAAAGTTTCGACGCTCGCATCATGAGCCAATCGTCACGTTTATTGGTAGGTTATTTGCTCAATTCGGTAATGAATCTCTGAGCAAACTTCTTGAATCTTAAACCTGTTAGCATTTAAGCCAAATCCAGAACTAGGATATCCAAGATTCATAGAATAAATAAAATAAATTAAGAACGCAACCAGTAAAATCCAAAATTTATACGTTTATTCGTATCATTGATATGTTGAAAATAAACATAATAGGGGGACGACCCCGGCGTTTTGGTTAACATCCATACCTCTCACGCCTAAGTCACGAGTTCGAATCTCACCCCCGGAGAAGTTACGAAAATGCCCAAAAGTGGCGTTTGACCGACTACGACGGGAGATAAACCAGCCCGAGACTGAAAATATCGATAATCAAGACAAAAAAAACTTAATATCATTTTAATTTCAAACATCGATGTCACTTGTTTTTAAACATAGAATATGTTTGAAAGAAAGCAAGTTTTTTTATGCGGCCATAATAAACTACACAGATAAAAAGAAACATTGAATTTTCTGCGTTATCTGATGCACATAAAAGGAATGCTAGATTTGGCAGAAAATAATGGGATTTTTTTTTATGTAAATTTAAGCCAGATAACGCCTGAATCAAGCCTGTTGTATGAAACATTGCAAACATTGTTGTATGGCGCATCAGAGACTACAACAAATTGCGTTGTTTACGCCTCCTTTGGCTTGGAATTGAACGAGGGGAAATTTTACGCGCATGTTTAAATTAATTTTTTTTCTGTGTAATTTTATGCATGGATTTAACTGGAATATGTTTGTTATGACGGTATATTTTTTTGCGTGGAGGGTATTAATATCCGTTTTGTAGACTTAGACGTAGACTTTTGGTATATCCCCCCTCCTCCATCGTAGACAAACAAAGACTTTTTCGAGCCCCCCTCCCCTTTATTGTCTACGTGGTTTATGAACAGCCCCATAGGAGATTGTCAGTCTCACATGTTCACAGATGACCTGAAACTCTATCTTCGAGTGCACTAACTCGACGACTGATGACTTCTTCAACGTCAGCTGAATGCTTTCGCCTAACTGGTGCCTTAATCGCATGGATGTCAACCCGGCCAAATGCACGGTTTATTTTAGTTTTAAGTACAGACATTGATTGCGGCAAGGACCGAAATTGAGCGCGTCAGTCAAGTCAAGGACCTAGGAGTCATTCTGGACACCCAACTCACCTTCAAGCAGCATATCTCATACGCTGTCGACAAAGCCAACGTGCAACCCCGAGACCTGAGGAATAGATCGATGCTGCGGTTACCTCCACAACGAACCAATTACAGTATGTTTGGCGCAAAGACCCCATAACATTTTCAAGAAATTCGCAAAAGAAGCCATTGTTTACCTTTGCGACATTGGCCCTTATGAAAACTCCATGTCGAATTCACTTTAATTATAATAATGGCTTGATTCTCTTCTCGCTTGAACTCGGTATTGTCTCGGTTTTGTTTTTGGTCTTACTCACCCGATGTGACATATCGTTCAACGTCGTAGTGCGTGAAACCGCCGCAGGGGTGCTTCTGGCTGTTGATTGGCAAGGTGTGTAGATGTTGAGGTAGGCCTCGGTAGCGTCCGCTGCAGCCTCAATCAATTGATAAAGACACTGATTACACTGAAACAGTCCCGGTTTTTTGTTTCAATGCAACAAAGTTTCATGAATTCTAGTGTACGTCTATTCGAAATATTTTATACTAGGGAAAGCAACTAGATCCCAAGCTGTAGAGAATAGGCTGTAATGTGGGATTCAGACCAGTATTTTTCCTTTTTTTTCTCCTTCTTGGTTAGTTCAGAATGACTTAAACTTTTTAGTCAGAGAAACGAGAAGTCGTTATGAGAATATCACCAATAATCCCACATAAACCCTGCATGCTACTAATACTAAAATCATTATCTTTTCATTTTTATGTTACTCACTCTCTGCATGCGGTTTTACAACCATCATGGCCGTGAGCGGTTGTGAGATTCAAGTACCTGGTGGAATTCAAGCCCTGCACGTGACTTAGGTATCACCGTGAGGCAACGAATGTTCATTCCGGGTTTCAAGAGTTGAATGCTGCCCAGGTAAAATCAGGTTCATCAAATCAGGGAGTATCACGGAAACCATGAGCCGTATGTAATGGAAAGGAAGATGGTATCAGGGTGACCACTCAATTTTTATTTTCAAATTCCCGGTTTTTTCCCGGTTTTCTCGGACCAAATGTTAAAAATTTCCCGGGTTAAGGCGCGGATCATGTAATAATGAACTGGAATTACGAATGGCAAACAATTACTCTAAGCAATAAGCTTTGTTTATAATATAATAATGACTACATTTTAGGACCCAACTTACAAATTCTGCTTTCAGTTTTAGACCCATGAAGCTAAAGAAAATAATTCAGATGATAGTCTGAAAACAGATGACAGTCTGAAAGTCAGTTTGTGTGTGTATCGCCAAATGATTTAAGAAACTTTTCTCAAAAATTCTATGAAAAGTTCTCAGCCATTGCTTGAGAAAGTCCTTCTGACTCGAGAAATTCCTTCTTCAGGAGTTTGTAGCCATTCCTCCAGCGATTCTTTCAGCAGTTTCTTCTGGCAGTTCATTGGCTGTTCTGTTAAACTTTCTTGTGATGACATTTATGGTGGAATCCCTGAACTTATGAAGTTTTGTGATTGTAAAGGAATCCCTGGGAGACACCTGAAAGAACTAAAAACTATAAGGTAATTGCTGAAATAATTCTTGGAAAAAACCCTGATTTATTGAAGAAATTTAAGAAATTTTGATTGCACGAGTTTCATTATTTCGTGTATTCAATTCTTCGCGTTAAATATTCTGCAAGGGGTTTTGTAGAATTATTTATAAGTTTTGTCTAGAATGTTTGCAAGAATTCTTAGATATAAATCTCTAAACATTTCTTCAAGTATTCCGCTGGAGCAGTGTTTTTTTAAAGTTCCTCAATCGATTGCTCCATAAAATTCGACAGAGTTTCCTACAAGGATTTCTATAAAAATATTGTTCTTCTAATTTAGAAATATCTTCATGCATTCATGCCGAATAGAAGAATGTTTTCGATGTTTTTTTTTGTTATTCGAAGCATAATATTTTGAAAGTGATTTTTGGCTATTTTTAATATCATATTGCCGTGCGAAAACCTATATATCGACATGGAATTTTCATAAGGGCCAATGTCGCAAACGTAAACAATGGCTTCTTCCGCAAATTTCTTGAAAATGCAAACTCACTCAAGTAAACTACAACTTCTATTCTTCTATTCGCTTCTGTACAATCATCGTGGTAATTCCCTATGATTAAGTTAGCATTCTCGAGAAATTTGCGGAAGAAGCCATTGTTTATGATTGCGACCCAATGTCCCCTTATGAAAACTCCATTTCAATATATATTGTGCAATTGTTGAACAATACCAGATCGATGGCACGATTACAAAAAAGGCTTGTTGGCTGTCGATCAGATGGAGCATCGGTAATGATGGGTTCTGACCAATCCGTCAAAAAGCTGCTGAAACGTGTCAGTTCTCATTTGATGACTATCAAATGTACTTGCCACTTTTTGGTTCTTTGTGCAAGCTATACATGCAAGAAGCTGCCACTGGAACAGTTGATGAAAGATATTTATAGTTACTTATCATGCAGCCTCAAATGATCCAAGGAATTCCAGATGATACAAAATATCTTGGATTTGAAGCATCGTTCTGCATCGATCTGCCACCAAATGGCTATCGTTCTAGTCAGTTGCCAACAGGAACTGCATCGTGTGTTGAACCCAAGAAGCTGTACACTTTGAAGGAGTTCAATTCAATTTCTAAACAATATCCGTACTTTTACGAAAAATATGAGATACAGGCCATCGCAGATCATGACTTGGCAACTTGTTGGAGAAAACTGCTGTGTTTCAAACAAGCAGATGGGAAGCTGGCTTTTAACTTGCTTAAGCTAATATTACACTGTTTGACAATACGCCAAATATTTGTTTCGTTAAGTTTTGCCAAATAATGCTGTTTGCAAAGTCGTTTGTCCACGCTATCACACTTTGATTAGTTTTGGCAAATGTTTGACTCAAAATTGTTTGGCCAAATATGTCAATCGATTGTTTGACCAACTTTCGTTAAATATATTTGATTACGTATTATACTGTTTGCAAATGATTGCATATACACGGAAAAAAAGTATATTTCAATCAATGATATTTCATCTAAAATCAACTATATTTTTAGATTGCGAATATGCTTGAATCAACTTCAGAATATGTTTGATTTAAATATACTTAAATATGCTTGGGATAAGTTAAATTTGTCTAAGAATATGATTTTTGGTTCCGGAATCGTTGAGAATGAATTTGTCATCACATAATTTGGGATCGATCAAAGACTGGTTTGTTGATATTTTTATTGTTCAAATAATAGCACCAACAATCAATATGAAACTTGCAATTTGGAATTGGTTCACTGTTGTAGAACTCCTAGGTTTTATTTTCACATAATATTTGAGGTGTGGTGTGATTTACTGGTAGGTCTAATCATTAGCTTGGGACCGAGCTTGGTACCGGTGTGTTAGTACTTCCTGAGCCAAAAGATACATTCACTTTCTTCATGACTATCCGCTCGCTGATAGTACTGTTAAGCCCAACAAACTTACACATTCGAATATTCATCTTCTCGTTTACATTATGTATGTTAATAGGGAAATGTCTATTAATTATGTCAAGCAAAAAATGAATTTTTATAACACCCCCTTGTCACGTTTTTTGAATGGACCTTCAATTTTTTTGTATGGATTGTCACGTTGTCAATGTACAATTCAAATTAAGTCCCGAGGTTTTCAAAAAAGTCCCGAGAATTTAATTAAATTACAGTGAAGTTAAAAGAACTTCTGAGAACTGGGAAAACCCAATTCCAGAGAACTTCAGTTAAGGCTCGAGAACTTTAGTAAAGTTCTAAAGCAGCAAGGAAGTCCCATAATATTCAGATAACCCTCTTTAATTTCAGAGAATCCAGGAAACTGCAGAGAAGTCTCCGAAACTACAGATAAATCCTCAAAACTTCGGAGATCGGTCCACTGAACGTCAGAGAAGTTAAAATATCAGAGATACGGGACTTGAATGGATGGTACATACAAGGTCTAGAAAATAATTCCTGATCGTTGTGAAGTTTTGAAAAATATTGAATGAACTTTTCCAAGATCTTTATATCCTTTACTGCCGTTATAAGCATAACTGTCCCATGTATATAGGGAACCCATAGAACATGGGAAAATTATGCGTAGAACAGCAGTTTAGCTTCATGAAATAATTGCTGAGCAATTTGAATCATGAAACAATATCTGACAGGTGTGATTTGAATTGATGGTTCATCATTATCTTGGCTTTATGACGTTCCTACTGTTCCTACTAACGCCTTTTTCAGTTATTAATTGAGAGTTTTCAATGCCATGTAAATTTTTTGCATTAGTATGTTTACTTTGTAGCAATAGTCTGCCTGTGTGGCCTGTACTGAGCTAAGGAAGGACTTTGATTGTTATTATACTGTATTAAATCGCTGTTCATCTTGGAGTCTTGAAATATGCATAGGACTTTCTTCAAATCTTTGACGCCCTAAAGGACTTGGAAAAAGTTTCTGAGCAAACTGGTTTCTAAAACCGGAACGTGATTTAAACTGTTGAACTCGTTGAAGCATCTTGCAGTCTTGGAAAAATATTTAGAGGATTTTCTTGAGCTATTTGATATATTCAAGTCTCTGAAATAAATTCTGAGCAATCCGTTAATATTTCCACAAAACAACATTCGTTTTTGCTACTTGACCGAACTGCATCTGCTTAAACTTCGCAAGGCTTATTATATTTCTGCTAAGGGTAAATATCGTAACAAACACGGAAACGGTCGTCAACAATAAGCTAAATGGTCCTGGAATGGTTTGTGGTTATTTTTCATCATTCGTGAACAGAATCACGATAGCATAAACGGATTTTTTTTTTCAGAACGGATTTTTTCTGTGTATGAATTGGCTTATTTTTTCTGTGTATGAATTTGCTCATGTTTGCCACTCAAGAATTTCCAGAGTGTCAAATAAATTATTTGTTAGACTTGAGCAAATATATTTGACAAAGGGTATCACACTATTTGACAAATTATCAAATAATTGGAATGACAAACACAAACCAAACATTTGCCATAACATTATTTGGTCAAATATATTTGGCGATCACACGTTGGTCAAATATATTTGACCAAATTTGCCAAATATTTGGCGTTTCGTCAAACAGTGTGATCTCAGCTTTAGAAAGTTCATTGCGAACTTTCTACAATCTGAATAAGACCATCTAAATTCGAATGTTTGAAGCAAGATTCTTGCCAAGATTTTCTGTTGTTAAACACAGATGGGAACGTAAAATATTGTGGCAACTCTGGTCGCTACAAACTTACAAGAACGATCCACACGCAAAAAAACCACAGTAGAAACTACCATTTCGAGGGTCAAATTGAGCGCAAATACCAACAATTTTCACCTGACTATAAATGCGTTTGATTTTACCATGCCTGCGATTGAAGTCAACCATAGTAGAGTTGGTATCACCATAAGGTCTGTCAAATATACCACAAACGTTGAAGGTTTGAAGCTAAACGTAGTAAATTTGACTGAAATTTCATGGTAGTTTTAAAGATAGGCGTAGCCGGGTAAAATGGTAGTTTCTACTACAAGATTATTTTCTGTGCAGGATATTTATAGAAGGTAAATCAACTGACACACTCTAAAATTTCACAGATCGTTATAGATGAACACGCTAAGAAAGGAATAGAATTTTGCAAGATGACGTCACTAGTGAAAGTGTGGTTCATCCTGATGAATGGAATTCAGTTTTGACAGGTATTCTTGGTTTGTTTGTTTTCGAATTCAAACAGATGAAATAAACAAACCACGGACTTCTGTCAAAAGAAATTCATCCGATTCATCTTGCGAGGTTATGTTAGGTTGGTGTAAAACTCAATACCTAGAGCTCGATGATAATAACACACAATCTAAATTATTAACAATCATGTGAACATAAATTCCCGGCTTTTCCCCGGTTTCTCCCGGTTTTTTAGAATTCCCGGTTCTGTGGCCACCCTGTGGTATGTATGTTAGAACGGTACTCCTGAATCTGGATCATCGGAATATGGCCTGTTGTATGAAAAGCGTAGTAAAAATGTTGTTATTGGTAACATTTACAATACAAATGTCTGAGTTCCGGTTGAATGTTGTTCATATGGCTCATCTTAACACAAATTAAAGAACAAAATCTGTGTAGAGTGAATTATAATGTTTTGATTGTCGAATGACCGCTAAATTATATGGTAAAACTCACTTAAGTGTTTTTTTTAGCAATTCAAGTATAGTTTATTTGTGAAATTGTTTGTTGGGTAGAGCGAATACAGCTGAGAACGCCTTGAATCAGAAAATCAGGAAGAAAACCGTACGAAGATTGCATTTTATAGAAAATCAATCGAATGGGACGAACTTGCATCCATGATTAGACCCAATTTAGTACCCATAGACCGACATAACATCCATATCCATCGAAAGTTTCTGACTTAATAAAACGAGTTGTGTAGCTTTTCTTGATACATACTACCAGATGACTTATTAAACATATCTTAGGAAGTGTATAGCTAGTTGAATCTCGCTTACAGCATAAAAACTTCATGAGTTACAATGAAAAATATAATCGATTACCCGAAAAATGTAACTCGACACTAATCAAATGTGGAGTTTAGAAAACTGTTATAAAATAAACAAATCCTAGTTCGTTCGAATAAATAAGTATTCTGCAGGTAAATTACAAGTAAAAACAGGTTTTCAAGCTGGCAAACCTTCTTCAACGATATCAAAACAAATTCGAATTTGAGAATATCTTTCGAAGGTTTACAAAAAACTACCTACAAATTTTAAAATGCACAACCAACCATAGAAACCGCACTTACCTGAGCAAACAGATTCCCCTCGCTTCGCTGCAGCAGTGGTGCCATCGAGCACCGTACAACCACGTGGCAATCATCCATGACGGTGTTGAAAAACCGCCTCGTCGGTAGTAGCGCCTCCAAATCGATGAGAAACTCCAAAAACCGCTCGCAATATCGCACCGTTTCTTCACAAATTTGCCCCTCTTCTGGGATCGACTCCAACACATTCATAAACTTAATCATCAGATTCTGCAGGAAATGCCTCTCCCACTCGACCCGTTCCTTATCGGTGGCCTTGTCCCGCTTTTGAAGCTTCTTCCAAAACTTCCTCCACTCGGGAATTTCCTTCAACTCCTGATCGCGGCGCCTGGGCTGCAAGCAGGACCACATAGCCAGCGAAACCAAACGTTTAGCTTGATTCCTGCACAGCTCCACTTCCATACTGTTGAAACAATGATTGAGGAAAACCAACAGAGCGCGTTTGCTCCCGCATACTGAAAGCACTGACCACCGTATCTTCCAAACAGGCTTCCAACACACGCTGAAAGAACACCGGGAATTGATCCCCATTCACCTCGAACACTTTCCACACTTCAACTTTCTCGCGAAACTTTTCATTCAACATCACCACAATCGACATCAGATGTGCCCGAGAGGCCACTTCCCCGCGAAAATTCGGCCACAGGTAATTTTCCAAATACTGACTGAACTCCAGCATCATAATGCGTCGCATCGAATAACGCGACTCGCAAATTTCACGCCGGTAAATCTCCTCAACGATGCCGGCATTGTACTCCTCGTGATCGCCGGCCGTGTCCGGGGCCCAGAACCGATTAGCCAGCTAAAAGCAAAGATCACGAAAATAACAGATTTAAAATTTGAAACTCCACACCCGCAACAGGTTAGATACTCACGAAGGTCAGCTCGTCGGCGTTGATTTGGGCCACTGTCAGTGCGCCTTTACGAAGCTTTGCCGGCGGTTCTTCCGCGGCGGATTGAGGTTTCGACATCTTGTCTGGATATTTTTTTTATCCCCGGAAACACACTACTTGTACGCGAAACGTTTTCAAATCGAACCGGTTAGCGCCTGCCAGAGAAACACAACAAACACGCGCGGAATCAAAACAAAACTGAACTTTAATTAATGTCGTTTTTGTTTTTGTGTTGTAGCAAAACGAGTACTGCTCCGTCGTTCAGCGAGATGAAATTGAGTATCGCTGTCAGGTTTAGCTTGGCTTACAAACGTACGATGTTGAGCTGTCAATGATTTGCGCTTGTTGGCGAGGCTATTCTTTTTAGAGTTGCACCGAAGAAACGAAAGCGACAATGTGAAGCGCGCGGGAGCAAACGAGAAGCGGTAAAGTGACAGTTCGACGCGATGCAAACAGCTGATTGCAGAAAAAGGAAGAAAAAAACACAAACAAACGAACGCAGCCATCAAGCGTTACGCGTGCGCTACATATATGGTAGTTAGTGCAACCAATGTTGTCCTGATTGATGTGTGTTGCATGCAAGTCTACATTTAGGCTCGTTTTCACAATGAATGATACCGAAGCTTAAGGTGAAACGGGGTCGATTTGTAAATGTATGCCTATGCGATTCACAAGAACATAAATTATATAAAAAGATACCTTTCTAAATTTTAATTGATCAATTTTCAGTCCAGCATTTTTTTAAATATTAAAAATTGAGTGATTTATTAACAAATTTTTAATTTGGAAACCAACTCCTTAATACACACTTAGAAATAAAACCGAACTCGCTTGAATTTCAACCAAGTTTTCATTTGCTGAACGCTTGGTAGTCTGTTCGGTTCAAATTGGAACAACCAAGTTCTCGTTAAATATCTACTCTCTTGCAATCTGTCATATTACCGAAAATCTTGGTTGACAAAAATAAATCCATTCAGCAATTACCGAACATCGGTTAACTTAAATATTACCGAACGCTGTCAAACAAACCGACTTTTTTGTAGCAGTTACAGCATTTGGCTCTTTATGGCAGAGCTGGGATTTCGATTGAAATAGCTTCAATTTCATAGCAATAAAACTAGTTTTGTCAGTTACATTGTTTATTAATACAAACAATCAATACAAACGTGCATCCTCTTTTAGTAGTCTCTCTGTAATGTTTTCCATTTTCACCTGACAAACACAGTACGGAAAATTTTCGCAAACAGAAATTCTCGCGGAATTCTCACGGAATTCTCGCGAAGAGAAGTGTTTGACGTTTAAGAATATTCAGTGAATGCTCGGTTCAGTTTACCGAATTTTCTCGGTTTTCGTGAACCGAACTCTTCAATATCCCTGCTTTACCGTACTCTTTGGTTGATTTTTCATTTGTATCTGTCAAATATGTTATATAGTAACCGAAACTCGGGTTTGACACTTGTTGGTAGATGTGGTTTGGTAGAAAATTTAACCGAGTTTGGTGTTATTTTCTAAGTGTGTGGATAAATATGAATTTCTGTCTGTCTGAATCTTATAGACTCGGAGACTACTGAACCAATCGGCGTGAAAATTTGTGTGTACGGATTTTTGAGGCCGAAGAAGGTTTTTATGATGGTTTTTATAATAGCCTACCCCTCCCCCCTCTGGAAATGGGGACTCCCATACAAATGAAACACACATTTCTGATTAATTCTAGAACTAATCAAGCAAATGGAACTAAATTTGGCATGTGGAAGTTTTTGGGAGTAAAAAATGGTTCTATGGTGGTTTGAGACCTCTCTTCATTCTTAAAAAAGGGGGCCATCATGAAAATGAAACAGAAGGTTCTGCATAACTAAGGAACTAATCAAGCAAATGGAATCAAATTTAACATGTGGGGTTTTTTTGGAGGCAAGAAATGTTTCTATTGTGGTTTGAGACCCCTCCCTTCCTTAAGAAGGGGGGCTCCCATACAAATGAAACTAAAATTTCTGCATAACTCGAGAACTCATAAAAAAATGGAACTCTACGGTGGTTTGAGACCCCTCCTCTCTCTGGTAGGGAGGGGAGGGGGTATCATACAAATGAAACAATACTTTCTAGATAACGCGAGAACTTATCAAGCAAATGTAGCAAAATTTGACATGTTGGGGTTTTTGGAGACAAGAAATGTTTCTATGATGATTTGAGACCCCTATTCTCTCTATAAGGAAAGGCTCGTTTACAAATGAAACAGTTTATTTTTTGCATAACTCGAGAACTAATGAAGCAAATGGAACCAAATTTGGAATCTGCAAGTTTTTAAAATCGAGAAATGTTTCTACGGTGGTTTGAGACCCCTCCTCCCTGTGAAATTTCATATATCAAAAAACAAATTTCTAGCAAACATTATCCCTACTGTTATGAAAATTTGTATGCAGGGGTTCTTGGGGCGGAGAAGGTTCTTATGATAGTTCGAAACCCCTTCCCCGTCTGGAAGGGGGGAGGAGGGGGCTCCGATACAAATGAAACACAAATTTCTGCATAACTCGAGAGCTAGTCAAGCAAATGGAACCACATCTGTGAGGGTTTTTCAAGGCAAGATATGTTTCTATGGTGGTTTGAAGGTGGTCCACAAATTTTAACCCAATATGAGAATCATCCAGGCAACTAAAACCCAAAATGTATATTTCTCGGGTAAGCAGCATGCTCTGATAGAAGTTTGAATCAAGAGTTAGGGACGAGAAAATTACGTTCAAACTGACAGGATACGGCTTCGTTTGTCTATGAAATTCTTCTACACAGAGAGAAAAACCATGGTAGAAAGTACCGATCCAACGGTTGAACTAAAACACGCCTACCTTTTTTTGCGCTAATTACACAGACACCACAAACACGTCAGATCTATTATCTTTCCTTTAGTTGCAAGCGTACACACTCAGATTATTTTACAGAAATCTGTCAAGTTTTACCGAATTATCAACAGCTGAACTTTCGGTAATCCGATTTCACGGGTTTAGGTAAAATTTGACCGAAATCCGGTAAATTTTTTACAGATATCTGAGTTCGGTGTTATTTTCGTAGTGTGTAGATAAATATGTTTATCTGTCAGTCTGTCTGTCTGTCTGAGCCTTATAGACTCGGAGACTACTGAGCCGATTGGCGTGAAAATTTGTATGCAGGAGTTTTGGGGACGAAGAAAGTTCTTATGCTGGTTTGAAACTCCTCCCCTCTCTGGAAAGGGGGACTCCTATACAAATGAAACTCAAATTTCTGATTAATTCGAGTACTAATCATGCAAATGGAACCAAATTTGGCATAAGGGAGTTTTTGGAAGTAAAAATGTTTTTACGGTGGTTGAGACTTCTTCTCATTCTGAAATTTTTTTCGGGCCCTCATAAAAATAAAACAGAAGTTTCTGCATAACTCATGAACTAATCAAGCAAATGGAACCAAATTTGGCATGTGGAAGTTTTTGAAAGCGAGAAATGTTTCTACGGTGGTTCGAGACCCCTCCTCCCTCTGGAAGGAGGGGTTCTTATACAAATGAAACACAAATTTCTGCATGACTCGAGAACTAATCTAAAAAATTGAACTAAATTTGTGTGGGTTTTTGGAGGCAGGATTTTTGAAATAGAAAACCAGAAATGAAATAGAAATATCAACCAAACATGAGAATTATGTAGGTACTTAGAAAACAAGATGTATATTTCTCGGATAAGCAGCATGTTCTGATAGAAGTTTGAAGCTAAGGTTATGCAAGAGAAAATTACGTTTAAACTGACAGGATACGGCTTCGTTTGTCTATGAAATGTTTCTACACAGAAAGAAAAACTATTGTAGAAGCTACCGATCCAACGGTTAAATTAAAAACACACCAACGTTTTGTTTTGCACAAATTACACACATTAGCATACGAAAATGTTTACAAAATCTTTCCGAAATAAAAACCATAAACGCGCCAGTTCTATTAAATTTGCATTCAGTTGCAAGCGTAACAAGGCTCGCACCGGGTTCGAGTTCACATAACCTCTCAAAAAATAGGTTATCTCGTCGGAAAACTTTGAACGTGGATTTTCGGTACAATAGGTTATCGTCACGAGTAATTGCATGATCTCGGAGTTATGGCTGCTCTCAGGTTTGACATGCACTGAACTCCACCTGCATACTCCACCAGGCAATTTTCGCCACGTGTATAATCGGTTCCTGGACACAAGATATCTCAAGATGCTTGCGGGAGTTGCGACCTGATATTTCTGATAAAAAAATTCGGTGATTTCGACATTTACCGATGGAATTTCGTTGTTCCTATTCTGCGGAGACATCTGCCAAAAATCAACTCCACTTTTCGTGCACTTTTTGAACTATTTCTTCATGGATTTTACCGCCGATTCTACTTTACCGTTCCCTTGAGCTTAGTATGGGTATGCCGTCCTCCAATCCCAAATGCCGTCCTCTAATCTCCAAACTATGTCCATTCTTCGTTGTCAAACTGAGGACCGTTGTAAGCAAAGTGGCGATGGTCCTTGTCTTCGCATAGCTGAGAAAATCTACCTCAACAAAGTCAGAATAGCTATCTGCAGTAACCATCATAACCATTTTCTTCCCTTCCTGTTTGATCTCAATAAAATCAATATTCACTCACGGGAAAGGATACTCCGATATCTGGTGGGTCGACATCAGAGGCTTGCTGAATTCCATACATACCACGTAGTTCCACACGTAGTTGCTGACATGATCCGTCAGAACCCGGACCAGAAAAATGATTCTCTGGCCGCACGCAGCGTATAGTCGTCTTGTCTTGACACCCAGATGAGCGACATGTAATTTTTCTATTAGCTTCTTGCGGAGGAATTTTGGTACCACAGTCCGATCCCCCTTGAAGATCACCCCTCGGAACGTAGTTAGCTCGATCTGGAATGCACGGTAGGGCAGCAAATCATCACTTAGCTCTTCCTTTCTGTCTGACCAGCCTTCTATAAGGGCTCTCATCAAGTTGCTCAGGGTTGGATCCTTTTTGGTTTCCAAAGTCATCCCTCCGAACCTTTCATCCGACATGTTGATTAGTTTCACTACATTCGTACTTGCTGTTCCATTGAACGCAGCATCCACCTTATTTATCTATAGTAAATCTTCCTAAAGTTTGTCGCTCGGCTTTTCAGTAGCAGTTCTGGACAGCAAATCTGCAATATACATTTCGCTTCCTTTCTTGTAGCGCACTTCGATGTCAACTGCATTTTCTAAAGTCTCAGCGAGCTTCTTGAAGATATCTTCAAGGGGTTTGGGGTCAATTGCAACCAGCAGTTTCCGTCCGGCCGCAAACAGATCATGTCGCTTACATGCGAAGACGATTGCTAGACATTCTCGTTCGATTGACGCATAGTTTCGCAGAACTGCTTGACGGCATCATGCAGATCTTTGATCGTCGTACACTCGTAGATATGAAGACTGAAGTCACAATTCGCTCCAGGCAGTTGCTTTCTAACTTGGTCTTCACTGCAACTGGTCCGTTCCCGTTACCTTCTCTCGACTTCCATAGAACGGCTAATGAGAGATTGTCCAGTCCGACCAGCAGCTTCGGTACGACATATTTGTAGCTCTTTACCGGCTTGAGGTGGTCGAATTGCTTCATCGCTTCGTCCATTTGGAAGGTCTGAGTTCGACACGATACGAACATTCTGGACTGCCGCTGAGAAACAGGTCCACGGATAGTGACAGTGATGACCTTCGACTTCGCCTCGACTTTTGACCTCTCCACCGTAGGCACAGCGGCTCAGTAATTCCATTCACTCCAAGTTGTTCTGCAATTTCGCTCTCCATCAGGGTCAGCGATGATTCTTTGTCCAAAAAGGCATATTTGTTCACCTCACCAGACTGGCCATAAAGCATAACAGGCAGGATCCGAAACAGGGCGCTCGATCCGAGATACTGAAGAGTGTGGCTTTCCGCCTGTTGGCTTGGCGTAGCTGTTTCTGCAATCTACCTGTTTGAATGCAGCAACGGATGACGGCCAGACTGACATCCATCGATATTGCAACGGTTGTTGCATCTACAAGCCTGCCGTGACTGAATATGCAAATATGATATTGAGACAAAGCTCTTACTTTTTGCCTAAGATCGTTTGAACTCAAATTCTTGAACCTCGAACACTCTTGCAACCGATGACCAAACTTACTACAGAAGATGCATTCGATTGAATTGTTTTCTGTCGACGGTTGAGGCGTAGCGCTTTCGGATTCGGTTTGTCTATGTCCCATACCCGACTCCGGTTCAAAAAGCACTACACAAGATGTACCAATGACGACGATTTCCATGTAACTGCTGAAAGTCTTCAGATTTACTACGCCGAGAAACCGTTTGTAGCGGTTGTTTGTAGCTTCCCAACGAGATCCTGAAGAAGCATTGGATTTGACAAATGTGCATGTTCGTTAGCAGTTTCGATATGATCACAGAGGACTTGCACTGCCATGTCATATTCGATCGGTCCTTCTAACCTATCTGGCTTTGCAGCAGTAATCTTCCGCAGCTCCTAGCTAGCTCGCAGTTGCTAACTGTCACTGGGATGGACCATTGTGATGAAGATCTTCACGGCCATAAAGGCCCAGTGTGGAGTCGAGGTAGCCAAATCAGCCATGTGGCTGCAAAAGGGTCTACTTGGGACCAAAGCTGGCCACAATACGGCTGGCAGTAGCCGTCAAGGACTCGGCTCTAAAAGTGTCGAAACTCAAGGTGGGGTGGTCTGTTTGTGCACTAAGCTTGCACCAGCCGCAAAAGGCATGTTTTAAGTGCCTAGAGAGCGATCATACGTCGTGGGAGTGCAAGGGCTCTGGCAGGAGCTACCTATGCCGAAGGTGCAGGGGAAAGGCCGCAATACTCGGAACTGCAAGCAGCCCCCCAAAAGCATGGCGTGCTCTGGGAAACCGGATGACAATTACGTCACGGGAGGCCCTAAATACCCAGCTTACAAGGATAAACCAAGAAGCTAACCACAGTGCATGTAAACCAACTAAACCTGAACCACTGTGAGGCAGCTCAGCAGCTCACATCGCTATAAAATCCGACCCATACCTGGCCGAAAGTCTTTTGTAATAGCGGACAACTTCAACGGGCGACTTCAATCCCGACCCCAACCCTTCAGGAAGTTGAGGAGGAAATTGGTCGGATGAAAAACAACAAAGCTGCTGGTGTTGACCAATTACAAGTGAGCTATCAAAATACGGCGATGAAGCACTGGCCCAGAGGACTAAAGAGAGCGTTAGTTCTTGAAGCCAGCCACTTTTGGTGTGGCGCTTGTGACGATTTGAACATTTTAAGCTTGGTTCACATTGGATTATGTTTTTTTTACAATATTTCTTTCTACCAAACTACTAGTAACAGTAATTAAGGTAAAACATTATAAGACCTGGCTGATAAACAATGAAAAAATACTGTCGTTTTAATTACTTTTCAATAATTTTTTTTCTCGAATCAAATTAACGACAAAACACGACAACTTCCGCCGCAAATATTGTGTTTGCTGCATAAAGCCTTCGAGAAAATCGAGCTGTCAAATTAGCACCACATGCAGCACCAAGTTTTCGGCTTTACGATTGTTGTTCGTGGATGACAGCCGCTTCACTCCTGTGCACTGGCCAGGGCGCTGCTCTAGGTAATTACCAAGATTTGGGAAGAGGAATGTGTACCGAAGGATCGGATGGAAGAAATAGTGTGTTCCATCTATAAAAAGGGCGACAAGCTGGATTGCTGCAATTATCGTGCAATCACGCTACTGAGCGTCGCCTACAAGCTGCTCTCCCAAATTTTATGCCACCGCCTGTCACCAATTGCTAAGGAGTTCGTGGAGCAATACCAAGCGGGATTCATGGGGGCCCGCGCTACAACGGACCAGATTTTCGCCATTCGGCAAGTGTTGCAGATCGATCGAGACCTGCTGTGGCAGATTATGCCCTGACGCGGTTGATCAAAGCAACGACGGATCGAGTGATGGGTTGTTCGAGTATCTGGGAAACTCTCGATTCCCTTCAAATCTTGGAGAGGGTTACGGCATGGTGATGGGTTATTGTTTAACATTACATTGGAGGGTGTGATTCCAAGAGCTGAGATATACACGAGTGGAACGATCTTATGGAAGTCTATTCTAACTATTTAGCTTCTCCAATGACATTGATATTATAGCACGTAACATTGAGACGATGGCGAAAACGTACATCAGACTTAAGGCTGACGCTGGTAGGATTGGGCTTGTTATTAATGCGTTGAAAACAAAATATATGAAGGGAAAAGACAATGTTAGAAGGAAGAGCTCCATTCGCCCGCAGATGGAGGAAATCCTACTTTGATTTAGAAATATTTAAAGAGGTCTTGAGAGGGAACAAATCTTACATGAAATCCAGGAACCTTTCGGTGAACGACTTGTTATGTCAACTACACTAGCGTGTGACGCGACTATGCCTAAGAAGATCAAACCTGGGAATGGGAGGTCAATTGGTGGACGGAGTTGATCGCTGACCTCGGACGAACATGCCTCCACGCAAGACGTAGGTTCGCGTAGGGTGCAAAGAGCGCGGTCAGACGGTAAGAGAAGCGAGGGCTAGCAAGTGAGCCTGCTTTGAGGGCCTGTGTCAAAAAGCCAATACGGGGGACGTCTAACGGGTAGTAATTGCAAAAAACCAGAGGAACGGTGGCTCCTACCGAGTAATTACCAGACTCTTTCCGAGCCAAGTCCCTGGCCCCTCGCAGTCCTAGATTTGTCCCATGACCAGCGTTATAGTATCCCAGACCATAACGCTGTTATAGCGATGGAGGCATGGTCGGCTCAGCCGTACATGCGTAACCACGTGGACATTGATAACGGCACAACGAGGGTTGGAGAGGAGGCGAAGATGACGAATGGCGAACTCATAGCCATAGTAAAGTCGCTAAAGGTAAACAAAGCGCAAGGACCCGATGGTATTCTGAACCTGGCCATCAAGACGACTATCTTGCTTGATCCCGAGATGTTCAGGGTGGTGATAGAAAGGTGTCTGAACGAGAGTGTCTTCCCGTACACTTGGAAATTTCAGTGTTGCTACCAAAGACAGAGAACCCACCAGGGGATCCATCGGC
Source organism: Aedes japonicus (assembly GCA_034211315.2). Classification (NCBI taxonomy): domain Eukaryota; kingdom Metazoa; phylum Arthropoda; class Insecta; order Diptera; family Culicidae; genus Aedes; species Aedes japonicus. Next base: position 267,339 of record JASCZW010000148.1, on the reverse strand, counting down.
ATATAGACCCATATGTCTGTTGGATACAGCAGCAAAGGTGCTCAAGAGGGTAATCCTAAACAGACTGACAAAATACACGGAGGGTATAGGCGGATCAGTGCGGCTTCCATAAAGCTATCGACGGTGGATGCCATTCTGTCCACCAGCAAGACGGCCGAAGTGGCAATCCATCGAAAGAGGCGACGAGTCCGCTACTGTGCAGTCTTCACCCTTGACGTGAGAAATGCGTTCAATAGCGCCAGTTGGGTGGCTATTGCCGACTTGCTCCAACGCCTTCCGGTTCCTGGGTACCTGTACAAGATTCTTGGAAGTTATTTCCAGAATCGCGTACTGGTGTACTATAGGCTAGATACGTGTTCAAATCACCGCAGGCGTTCTACAAGGTTCGATCCAGGGTCCTGGGTGAGGTACTACAGAGTCGGGTTCGCGTACGACATCACCCTGGGGAACGTCCATTAATTACGTCACGCAAAAATTGACATTTTTTAATCCCCTCCCCCTTGTCACGTTTTTTGTATGGACCTCCAACTTCTTTTGTATGGATCGTCACGTTTTCTCAAACCCCCCCTCCCCCCTTACTGCGTGACATAATTAATGGACCTTCGCCTGGAGATATGTGGTGAATCCCTTGAAAAGGTGGAGCTAACGGCCTCGGCCACTCCATTGCCATTGTGGAGAGATGAATGAGTTCTAGGAAACTGAAAATCGGCATTATCCCGCATGTTGTCGAATAGCTGCTGTCCATATTTAGGTACGGCGGACCGGCATCGATCAAGAGCTTCATGATTCAGCTAGAGAGTACGCACAGGCTTATTAGCTTAATAGTGATTAGTGCTGACGAGGATGTAGAGTGCTTCGAACAATGTGGAACAAAAGGTATTCAAAAGACCACTAGAACCCCATCTATGTGGCCAAACGAATGGAACAACTCCACTCAAGGTCGGTGGACACACCAACTAATCCCGGAACTGTCCGGGTTGATTGGTAGGCGACACGGTGAAGTGAACTTCCACTTAACGCAGATTATGTCAGGCCATGGCCGCTTTAGACAATATCTGCAGAAATATGGGCATGCAAAGTCCTCCGTATGCACAGAGTGCGCGGGAGTTGAGGAAACCCCGGAACATGTGTTCTTCGCATGTCCTCGCTTCGACGGCGCGAGATTCGGCATGATAGCCGTAAGCGGTCACGACACAATTCCGGGTAACCTGGTCCAGAGGATGTGCCAAAACCGGGACATCTGGGACGCGGTATGCATAGCAGCCTCCCAGATTTTCCTCGATCTCCAACAAAAATGGCGAAATGACCAACGGCAGGTCGTAGGGACCACTCAAAAGTCCTATGTAGTTAGACACAGTGGTTGCGGGTCAGCACAATAGCGCCATTCCCGAAGTAATGCCGAAAGGTAGGTTTTAGTGGGTCGAGAAGTTGGCACCCTCGTCCCAACAGCTGGACAAGAAACACTTTTTATTATTAATTCATTATTTTTTTCTGTGTAAATTATGGAGCCCTTTTTGCATGGAACGAGACTGGGAGAATTCCTGATGCAAATTGTTGAAATTTCTTAACTAAAAAGGCTTGTGATACCATCACCATCTTTCAATAAAAGCCACGCCTTCTCCGAAAAAAATATGGATCCAATTCATACTGTTTATTGTGGTCGTTTTCAGTTCAAATTTCGCAGTTCAAAAGTACAGTGCGCGCACTTACATCTATCAATTAGGAACGTCGAGTGTCCAAAGTAATCGCATTTTACTATAAAGAAGTAGGAATCTTACGAGTTACGATAGATAACATTAGCAATACTAAGTGGATTTCTTCTCTCTCCAAAATTACGCAAGTTAAGCTTTCACAAACTTATCAGCTACTATGTACAATTATGTTCGCCTGCAACAAATGACACATTTACAACTCCGGAATGGTAGTCTCCTTAATCGCTAAGGTTACGCCTACTAATTGTTTTAAACATAGGGGCTTTTTTTATCTAATCCTTACAAAAACTAGAGAGTTGTACATGCAAGTTGATTTCGCTTAAAATTTACACAATGTTTCTCGAATCCAGCGACTGATCGTCCATCGGATGTCATATGCTGAGCGAGGGTCGTTTCTTCCGCTCGCCCTTGCTGTTCTTGCCGAAAATGTTCCCCAGCGCCTTGGAAACGCTGTTGACGCCGAGTTTCCGCCGGAGGGGAAGCGCCCGGAAGAGCTGCGTCGAGCGAGCCTCGCGGATGAGCGACTGGAAGGCCAGCGAGACGCCGGCGAAGTTCTCCGCCGCCGAAACTTCGTAGAATTGGCACGAGTAGCGGAAGGACAGCTCCTGGCCGTCGTTGACGGAGATTTCCCTGGAGAGAGAGGGGTTAGTTTTCTTCTTCTGATGATGATGAAAGTGGTGTCAAAGTACATACCTGGCATGGTCGAGGTCACTCTTGTTCCCAAGAAGCAGGATTGTGTAGTAGGACGGGAGCTTGAGCTTGGTCAGCTGCTGCAAGTAGTCGGCGGCTTCCTCGAAGCTTGCCTTATCACAGATGGAGTACACCACGACAAACGCGTCGCCCCAGCGAAGGTGCTCGTAGAGGCAGCCTCGTTTCTGGAAGAAGGGGAAAAGGGCGTGTTAGGCTTTATGCACATCGGAAATTTTGAAAATTCAATTACATCACACTTGGAAGTGTCCAGAATCTCCACCTCGGTTGTAACATTATCGTAGATGACGCTGTGTCGGTAGACGAAATCTGTGAAGTGGAAAGAGCGGTCAAATCGTATTCCTAATCGATAGACTTAAATGCCAATGAATCGGGCGACGAACCTCGAGAAGAACTGTATTCGCCAATGTATCGCTTCGTCAGGTATCGCACTGTGACGGCTGCAACGAAAGAAAAGAAAATTTAATTTTCAATTTGAAACAAGGTTGTTGCTCTTTACATAAGACCGAAAGCGAAAAGTGACCCAGTCCCGGCGAAACTGTCGCCCTCTTACATGCCCATAGATGACAACGAACTCAAAAGTGTGCCAAACAGCCTTTCCAACGGCGGCGCTGGCTGGCGGTCACTCGCTTTGTCGGTCGTCAATTTGTCACGTCAAACTAATTCGATTCGATTCGATTGGAATCGATTGCATTGAAATGTGTTTCCCGCACGTGCGTCACTAGTAATTACATTCACCCGCACAGGCGTTTCAATCACGATGACAAGTGCAATCCTTTTACGATTGAGTCAGCCCGAGACACGAGAGGAGAGGCCCGAGCGTTGCGCATCTTGACTGGCTCTTTGCTTGCGCTGGTGTGCATTCACTTTTATTCGAAGCGTGGCTTTCGCTGTCAGTTCTGCTGCTTTTATGCGGAGTGTTCACGATTAAAATAATTGGAACCTTGATTTTGAAAACGAAATGCAGCGCCTGCTCTGCGTCGATGGTTTCGATTTTTATTATTCGTTGACGTTTTCGTGATGAATCGAATTTGTTTTGGGCCATTGACCATTAGTAAGTGGTAAGTGAGTGCGCGGCTTCTAATGGCGGTTTGAATTGGAGCTGAGTCTTTAAAAGGCACGTGGCAAGCGTGGTTAATAGGGGGTTGTGTTGAAGAATCGAAGCAATCGGTGAAAACATCGTATAACATCGTAACTATGTATTTTGATTAGCAACATCATTTCGTTGCTATGTACTTTAGATAGCAACCATGTGATATAAATATCTAGCTGCAATAAATATTATCTGCATACCTCGGACATACCCCCGCTCCCTGAAAATGGATCTCTGTCGTTGTTCGCCGATGATACCGCAGTCGTCCACAATGGTAGGGTAATAAAAGCGCTTACAGCGAAACTGCAGCGAAGCCTGAATGTTCTGTCAGAATACTTCACCGAATAGAAGATCTGTATCAATGCGGCGAAGACCCAGGTCATCTTATTTCCACACTCCAACTCTCCCAGACTTGTTCCGCCTGAGGATTGTAAAATAAGCCTAAACAACACAACGGTGGAATGGGCCAAATCAGCTGTCTATCTTGGCGTTACCATAGACAGCAAGCTTATTTTCAGGGAGCAGGTTGACAAAACGGTCACAAAGTGTAACGTTCTGTTGAAGCTACTGTACCCATTGATCAACAGAAGGTCTACATTATCCCTGAAAAACAGGCTTGCTGTCTACAAGCAAATCATACTTCCAGTCATCGAGTACGGCATGCCAATCTGGGAGAGCTGCGCAAAAACACATCACCTGAAACTTCAGCGTGTCCAAAATAAGTTCCTCAGGATGATCCTGAACACCCCTCCGAGGACAAGAACATCTGAGGTCCACCGTCTGGCCGAGATAAAATGCTCGACGATCGCTTTAGTGAGTCTATCAATCGGTACAGGGCACGCTGCTCGACATCGGATCACCAGATCATCCGGAATCTGGTTCTCCACCCTAGGATTTTCAAATTGTAGTTTTAGTTGTAGATTAGGTAGGTTATCAAATTTTAACAAACAATGCCCCAAGGGCTAAACAGAAAATTTCATGTAAAACACATAACAACAACAACAACAACAACCAAACACATAAAATTAAACAAAGCTGAAGAGCCCAAGGGCTAAAACACTTAAAATGTAAAAAAATAGTATTTAAGACAAACAAATGAAAAATATAAAACATGTTAAGTAAAAAAAAAAAATATTATCTGCATTAGTAGTTCAATCATCAACTCGACTTGTAGTCTCAAGATATTTTCTCCCGAAAACCCATTCTTCGTGAACCTGATCTGAAACCTCGAACAGGTTATGGGCCCAGGCGGAAGCTGCTGAATCAAAAATTTAAGCGTGAAGTATTTGCTGTTTTTCTTGAAGCGATGGAGTGGGCAAAAATTGTCAAGTTGACAAATTCGAACTACCAATCATGGTCGTTCTCCGTCAAAGCGTTGCTGCGGAGGGAGCAGCTCTGGAAGCACGTGGATCCAGGTACTCCTCCGGAACCAATGACGGACGCATGGAAGACCGACAACTACGAGAAGCCATTGGAATTTTACCAAATGATGTTGAGGAGGAGTGTTGAAGAATCGAAGCAATCGGTGAAAACATCGTATAACATCGTAACTATGTATTTTGATTAGCAACATCATTTCGTTGCTATGTACTTTAGATAGCAACCATGTGATATAAATATCTAGCTGCAATAAATATTATCTGCATTAGTAGTTCAATCATCAACTCGACTTGTAGTCTCAAGATATTTTCTCCCGAAAACCCATTCTTCGTGAACCTGATCTGAAACCTCGAACAGGACAACAGTACCAAAGTCTCGTCGGAGCTTTGTTGTACATCGCGGTCAATACACGCCCGGATATTGCGATATCAACTTCCATTCTCGGGAGGAGAGTCACCAAACCAACAACGATGGATTGGAACGAAGCAAAGCGGGTGCTTCGTTACCTGAAGAGGCACGGCTGGCCACGAGCTACATCTCGGTGGTGGTAGCAACATTCAAGTGGAGTGTTTCGTGGACGCCGACTGGGCTGGTGAAGTTGACAACAGGAAGTCCAACACTGGCTATATTTTCAAGTTCGGTGGCGGACTCGTTGGCTGGGAAGCAGGAAGCAAACGTGTGATCCCTGTCCAGCACTGAAGCGGAGTACATCGCACTAGCCGAATGCTTGCAGGAACTGCAGTGGTTACGTCGATTGATAGATGATTTGGGCGAACATCTGGTTTTGCCGATTGTGGTCAACGAGGACAACCAGAGCTGTATCGCACTTGCAGCAGCGGACAGGACATCACGAAAGTCGAAACATATCGACACAAAGTACTATTTCGTCAAGATTTGGCAGCAGCTGGTATCGTCTCCATTCGGTACTGTCCTACAGAGCAGATGGAAGCAGATCTTCTTACCAAACCTTTGGGTGCAGTGAAGTTGCGACAACTACGAGAAGCCATTGGAATTTTACCAAATGATGTTGAGGAGGAGTGTTGAAGAATCGAAGCAATCGGTGAAAACATCGTATAACATCGTAACTATGTATTTTGATTAGCAACATCATTTCGTTGCTATGTACTTTAGATAGCAACCGTGTGATATAAATATCTAGCTGCAATAAATATTATCTGCATTGGTAGTTCAATCATCAACTCGACTTGTAGTCTCAAGATATTTTCTCCCGAAAGCCCATTCTTCGTGAACCTGATCTGAAACCTCGAACAGGTTGGTCAACGCAGTATATCTGGGTGTTGAGAATTCTCTCTTGATGATTACAGACAAAAGACGAACACTGTCGTTAAAGTGACTTTTGAAAAGTCAGCTGGAGTTCTGTGCGTCTCTAAAGATTTTCTACTAGCTTTTTCAATGCTAGAAATTTGAGAATTTCTGGTCATAGTAATTTAACATTGTTTGAAATACCGTCAACAGTCTAAATTTGTCCGAAGGTCTACCATTTTTGTCAAATAAACCGAAATAAATTGTGTTGCTAAGCTACAAGGTAAATTTTAAAATTTCAGAGGTGCAATTTTATATGGGAGGTTTTCACATATTCCAAAGATTGCTTATCAAATATCACTTGCGGAGCAGTTTTCTTCTTTGATCTTTTCTTTACAGAAAGAAAAACTATGAGAAGCCGATTTATTCAACTTATCCCATTGCATTAAATTACTCCATATTATGACCCAAACACAATGATAACGGCAACGGAAAACGGCAAAACCCGATCTGAGTATTCCTGCTTGTCGGAAAGAAAACAAGTTAGATCCAAGCCGATTCTAATTGGACATATCGAAGTCATTTAGCAACTGTCAAAATTGCCGTTTTCCGTTCCGTTTCCGTTATCATTGTGTTTGGGCGGTTACTTTGAAACAACGAAAATTTTAAAGAAGAAAAACGATATTTTATAAAACTTATTTTCAAATTGGTTGTACAGATAGAAAGAATCATTAAATTTTCTGCGTTATCTATTGCACATGAAGGGCATGCTAGATTTGGCAGAATATAGTGGGATATTTCATGTAAATTTAAGCCAGATAACGCCTGAATCTAGCCTGTTGTAAGAAATTATGAATTACAAACATTGTTGTATGGCGCATGAAAGATTGCAAACAAGTTTGTTGTTTATGCTTCTTTTGGTATCGAACTAAGCGGGGGGAAATTTAACGCGCTTGTTAAACTTCCTTAATATTTTATGTTTGAACATCCACGTTTAATAAAAATAATAAAAATGAAACCATAATTAAATTCTACCGCATGGAATTACGAATCCGAATAACTCGCATATTCATCTGAATTTGTGCAGAAAAGGCTGGTAATTGAATGTTTTGACCAAGCTTGATTTGGATTGGGCGCTAAGCAGCTATTTAAGCCTATTCTGCGAGTCGAATGGAGTTGCTCTAAATTGACGAGTTGACAATTGTCGAATTCGTGCAAATCAAATGGAGGGTCAACCCACTCGATTCGACAGATTGTCGACTTGTCAAGTGAGTGTCAAGTGATGAAGTAATAAAACAATCCAAATGTAACGTGTATTGTCAATTAGAGTATTTTCCTGTAATGTTTGTCAGATTCACTGAAAAAATTATGAGTTTTAACTAGTGTGTAAAATTTAGCAAATTGCCAATTGCAAGCCAAAGCAAGCGTAAACAACGAAATTGTTTGCAATCTTCCATACAACGAACCTCATCTGGGCGATAGCTGGCTTAAATGTACGTTAAATTTCGGCTTAAATGTACGTTAAATTTTGGAAACTTATCTTTCAGTGTATGTGTGTGTGTGTGTGTGTGTGTGTATGTGTGTGTGTGTGATATGATATGATAGCTGAATCTGTCTAATTTACACCGTGTCCAATATATTGTCATACAAAATAAAACTCTAATTTTTTCAAATCGATAATCCAGATTTAATAGATAACTTTACCCATTCTATTGCAATATAATACTGATCAGCTACAGCAGATGTTTTGAAATAACACCGCCTTTAACCTTTTTGACCCGCTCCAGACGTTTTTCGAAAGCGCCTCCCTTTTCAGAATGACGAGGGGTGTCAAACTACCATTGAAACATTTTTTGCCTCCAAAACCATCCACATGCCAGTTTTAGTTCCATTTGCTTACTTTTATATACACAGATAAGGGGCCATTCATAACTACGTAGACTTTTCTGGGGGCAGGGGGGGTTCAACCAAAGTCTACGCTCCATACAAAAATTCAAAAAAATGTATGAAGAAAAGTCTACGAGGGGGGAGGGTGATGGGTGGGTTTCGAGATTTTTAAAAATGAGTCTACGTGGTTTATGCACAGGCCCTAAATCGAAATATTGGATTTTCTGCGTTATCTAGTGCACATAGAGGGATGCTAGATTTGGCAGAAAATATTGGGATATTTCATGTAAATTTAAGCCATATAACCCTGAAGTTAGCCTGTTGTATGAAAGATTGCAAACAATTTCGTTGCTTACACCCCTCCTATGGCTTGGAATTAAACGAAAGGAAATTTTACGCGCCCGTTAAAATTATTTGTTTTTTTTCTGGTCTGGTAAGACTGGTACCCGCAAAAATTGGTCGTCAAAAAAACTCGGTTCTTTCAGTCAAAATTCATAATAAAAAAACCTTCTTCCTCTTAGTTTTTGTGTTTCAATTCATATATTTAAAGAAAAAAATCGTTTATTCTTTTGGTTTGCCAAATCCGAACTGCCGTGCCTTCCGCTTAATCCCTTCCATTAAATTTTGCACAGTGTTCTCATCGACCTTATTCGGTGCCGAACGCCAGTTAGATTTAAACTGCTGCTCGTTTTCCATGGATTTATGATCTTTTTGAAAATTTCAAATGTCAACTTACAAATGCAGCAATTCAGGTGTTAATGTGTTTTCTATACTGGGGTACACTTTAAAAAAATCTCATTACGACCGTCACGAAAAGTAGTCAGGTTTTAAGCGTTGATATCTCGTGGAAATGTTTCCACGCATCAACTTCAATAAAGAAAAATTTTGGTTTCGGGCCTTGAAAATTTCATATATGTTAAGTCTTGTCTTAAAAACTATAATAACTCCTTCAGGCGTAAGGGATTATATATGACCCCTAAAGGAAAATGGCTGTATAAAATCACAGACTGAATAAAAGTTTACGTTGTCTTCACTAAACATGTTTAAAACCAATTCTTCTATCTGAGAAATATAAAAAAATGAATTTATGGACTTATTGGTGACCTAGAATATGAAGAATATGAAAGATCTAAAATCGCTCTACTACTCTGAATCAAGAGAAGAAAGAAAGCGTGGACCTCCCGTAACACACGCTTCCATATAGACAGTGTGAAAATTTGTACTTTATCGTTGGGAGCGTAGATGCTAGAAAGATTAGTTTATGCTCCATTTGCCTGTGGGTGAACTTTTGGCATTTGAACGAAAAGCCTGGCAATAATTGCCAAGGTTATAGTGCCTTATCTTGCTCAATGGGGGGTAGGTGGACTAAAACTTACGACGACCTAGAACGAAGAAGTTCAGGAAGAAAAAATAAATCCCTTAATAATAGTAAAAACCATATTCTACATTTGTTTATTAAATTTTTGGTGATAGACCATAAACATTTTTGTATCTTTCTGGGATGTTCTAGGTTCCAAAATGCACTTGAGTTCAGAACTTCAGATCTTAAGTTGCAACAGTAGCTGTTAGGGGTATATAAGATTATGATATGTATTCAAGCATATTGAATGGACCATATAGAAGGTCAACAGTCATTGTTTAAGAATTTTGTGATGGTCTAGGTCATCAAAACTGACCTTTAGTTCAGACCTTCAGATCTGCAGTTGTAAATATAGCTTTTTGGCTGTACAAAGCAACGCTACGTATTCAACCACATTCAGTGATTATTTAAAAACGTAAACAAACAACCTGCCCTTGAGTTCAGAACATAAGATCTACTTTTATAACAGTAGGTTTTTTGGCTATATATGGTGTCTATATGTATTCAAACATAATAAATGAATCTATTGGAAGGTCAACAGTCAATATTTTAGAACTGTCTGATCCTTTAGGTCATCCGAGCTGTCCTGGCGTTCAGAACTTGAAATTTACAGTTGTAGCAGTAATTTTTAGGCAATACGTAGTAACAATAAATATTCAAACATATTCAATTAATATTCTCAAAGGTCAACAAACATTATAAAGCAAAATGACAAGTTCCGAGACATCCAAACTATCCTTGAGATAAAAAAATAGGACCTACAGTTGCAACAAAAACGTTCTGGGCTATGCAACGCTACGCTGTGTATTGAGACATATTCATTGAATATCTTGGAAGACCAACTAACTCGTTTTTGAGAAGACGGGTCTATATGCACGGGTGAAGCACCTTCCAGTATGGCTTGTGCTAGAATTGTTGTAGAAGCCATGTGAAGCTGTTTTCACAACCTTCATCACCTGAGGGTATTTAGGTTCACGTACAGCGGTTTTCTAAGTAAATAACTGGTTCCAATACTCCTCTATTCTGTACTCTGTACTCAAGGTCAGCACCTCGCATTTCAATAAGTTCCATGCGTCAATAAGACAACCATAGTTGACCTGAATCGGAAGTAACTTGGCGATTTTCACAACATACTTGGAGCTTTCACTGGCATTGGCAATATTTTATAAACGAGTTCTGCAAACCAGACTTTTGGCGTAGAACTACATCTTTGTTTTCTATACTGAGTTCAATTTAAAAAAAAATCTCGTCAGGTTTTGAGCATGAATATCTCAGTCATGTCTCAAATGGTTTTCGAAATGTTTACACCAATCGGTTGGAAATATTTCTACGCATCTATTTCAATAGAGAAGGCTAAGGCGCCATATATGACCCAAAAGGATAATCGCTGTATAAAATCACACAGACTGAATAAAAGTGTACACTGCCTTCGGCAAATTTGTTTTCCATCATTTTTCTATGTGGAAAATATAAAAAAATAAGTTTAGGACATAATTGACGACCTGACATCCCGAATATGAAGAAGTTCAGGAAGAAAATATAAATGCCTTATAAATAGGGCAAAGCGTTGTTTTAGAATATTGTACATACGCAAACGTATTAGTCAATACACGTTGATACACGCAAAATATTTTGGTATCTCTCTGAGAGGTTCTAGGTCATCCAAAATGTACTTGAGTTCAGAACTTTTGATCTACAGTTGTAACAGTAGCTTTTAGGGCTATGTAAGGTCACGATATATAATCAAACATATTGAATGCACCTTTTGGAAGGTAAACTGTTTGAAAACTTTATGATCTTCTAGGTCATCCAAACTGTCCTTGAGTTCAGAACATAAGATCTACAGAAGAATAGTGTGGAAGGCCAAGATACATTATGCGACAATCTTGGGATATTCTAGGTACTTCAAACTGTCCTTAAGTTCATAACAAACAAGTTCATCAACAAACGGTCCTGGAGTTCAAAACTTGAAATCTACGATAGTTACAGTAGTTTTTTGGTCCACACAAAGTAACGTCACGTATTTAAGTATATTCAGTGAATATTTTCGAACGTAAACATACACAAGAAAATAATCTTGGGATGGTCTAGGTCATCCAAACTGTCTTGGCATTCAGAGCATAAGATTTACAGTTGTAACAGTAAATTCTAGGCAATACAAAGTTACAATCAATATTCAATTCAAACATATTCAATTACCATTCTTAAAGTCAAAAAACATTATACAGCAATATTACATGTTCTAGGTCATACAAACTATCCTTGAGATCAGAACATAGGACTTACGGTTGTCACAAAAGCTTTGCTGAGCTACACTGATAGGCAAAATAAAGGGCCCACCTCATCGTTTTTTCAAATTCTCTCATTTTGTTGGTTCAAATTAAAGTAAACACACTGTATTTTTTCATTATCTTATTTTTTATATTCTTTTTAAGTTTCACTTATGGAATACTGCAAAAAAAAGATTTACTTAAAGAAAAAAAAAATCAATTTATGTTGAAATAAAAAAGTGACAAAATAAAGTGCCCACTTCGTTTAGGCTACAGAAAACATAAATTAAAGTAAAATAAAAGCATTTCAATAATTGATGTGTCCTCCTTTGGCCTTCAGGACCTCCTGCAGGCGCTTCGACATGCTCTCGACCAGGTTCTTTAGGTGCTGTGGATCTAGCTCTTCCCAGGCGCGCTCCAGTGCTTCAAAATAGTTATTTTTATTGATAACACCAGTTTTGGCAACCCTGGCATCGAGAATCGCCCACAAATTCTCGATGGGATTGAGGTCCGGGCTTTGTGGAGGCCATCCGACAAGACCGGAAGAAAGACTTGGTCTTCTTGGCAGTATGGTCGTCCACCACTGATCCAAACGTTTTAAGCTTCAGAAGAATTTTGCCAACCGCTGCCTCACTGATACTGTACTTCTTAGCGACAGCCCGGTGCGATTCACCGTTTTGCACATCACGAACGACCAATTTTCGGATACACAAGGGAATTGCTTTCGAAAGCACTGCGTTCTCCATTTTTTTCGATTGAATCAAATGCGATCACGTATACAAATGCACCAGGTTCAAAACATGTCAAAATATCAAAACATAAACAATCGAGGGGTCTTCCAATGGAAACTTATCGAAAACATATCGATTTTTGAAGTGGGCACTTTATTTTGTCACTGTTTTTTTTTTCAACACAAATTGAGTTTTTTTTTAAGTAAAACTTCTTTTTTTCAGTATTCCATAAGTGAAACTTAAAAAGAATATAAAAAATAAAATAAGAAAAAAAATCTACACTGTGTTTACTTTAATTTGAACTAAGTAATTGAGAGAAATTGAAAAAACGAAGAGATGGGCACTTTATTTTGCTTATCAGTGTATGAAGTTGCATAATCTATCAACTCTTAAAATCCAACTCTTTGCAATTATTATGCTTCCGCCGGCGAGACTCCGCAATGTCCTTCGATTGCCTTTGCTGAAAATTTTTTTTAGGAACGTAGTAGTGAAACTTATCACTTTCTTTTTTTTATGCCCACAGAAAATCAAAGCATTAGAAAAGTAAGAAGATCCAATGAAACAATTCAGCGCCAACATTTGATTAGCGCGTATCTACTTTTGGAAACAAACACTTCGTTTGTTAATTTATCGAAAGTTGTATACAATTCCTTCAAATTGAATATATCAGCGGATAGAGATAAAGCTCCTCTTCTTTAAAGAGTGCTTAATTTGTATTTTTGACCATTTGTTCAATAGAAAATAACTACGAAACCTATTGTTTACAAAGTGGGTTCGCCCTAGTCTCATGTTGACGCTGAATTATTATTTTACTTTAACCTGTCCCCTCTTAGATTAGATTAGATGTTTTTATTTAAGAGACTTTCAGCCGGAGGCTGGTTCGTCTTATGTGTCCCCTCTTATAAATTTTGCTTTATATTATATTTTCATGACGCCTTTTTTCTGGGTTATGCTATCCAATGGTGGCATAGGTTGAATTATGAAAATTTTGCTTAAATAAATACTCTTTTACTTTAACAGTAAGGAGAGTCTAACATTAAAAGATTACTTTCTCTTTCATTCATATTCTAATCATCTTTACGTTTTTCATTCTACTATAGACTATTGCACGAAAAAAGCTAACCACACTTTTGGCCATGAGAGTATAAGAGATAGCAATAACCGTCGTGTTTGCCGTCCTTTTTTCTCACACACGAATTTCAGAACACAAGGGCGCCAGTATCTGTCAAATCGGAGGTGTGCCGTAACTGTGATTTCGACCATTTGTAGTGTATTCAAGCCAACACTGTTGTGTTTCGATCTGTACTAAAGGATCCCTCGAAAGTTTTCTAACGGCGCTGTAATAAATAAAAGAGAGCGAGACCGGAGAGAATTTATCAGTGTTAGATTCGCCCTAATGAAAAAACCCCGAGAATTCGTCCGTTAAATATCCGGCATTGCTTTGTCTCCCATACCACAACCAGACTGTGGCGGGAGAGCAAAGCCTCATTCGAACCGGCGCAGCGTGAAGCTGCTTGCGAACACAGAACCAATTTCGTTCGCCACCGGCTATATACTTGCGTTTATAGCAGAGTCACGAAAATGCAGAACGAAACAAATTTTATAATAGGGGACGGGCCACAATTGAAAAATCAGACAACGGCAACAAAGCAAAGTTATTTTGAAAAAGAAGAAGACTCGTTTCCTACGACCGTGTTAGGGAACACAAATTTTTCAAGCTGTTGATATGCAAATTTATATGGCAGCAAAAATAGGTCTTTTTGAACTGAAAAATTGAACTACTTGTACTTATGAAACTTCTTTCAAATTTCAATGCGAAAAATTTGTGAGTTTTTCTGATCAAATGGTGTATGAATGAAGCCATTCTGTTTAGTCGAACGAGAGGTATAAGCGTTCAAAAACCTTTCACTTTTGCGTAACGCTCTCATTTTTATTTTTTTTTTAAATGACACCCGGTATAGAAAAGAGAAGCGTAGTCCTACGTTAAAATTAGTCTTACGTTAAAAAAGGGGCTCGTTCAAAGAATATTGCATTGTAAAATCAAAATGGCTTACATTTAGTTGTGCAGTCCTACGTCATCATTTCGAACCACCCAATGAAGCTGTACCTTGTAGTTTGTTTTTAAATTGAAACCCAGTATATAAAACAACGTAGCCCTACGTCAAAAAACCTTTGAGTTTTTTACGGATTTTGGGAGCACTAATGAGCCATCTCAAACATCAGTCCATCGTCGCTTGAAATCTTTCAATCGATCGTGCACATGTGAAAATAAAGCCAACCCTGACCTTTACCTACGGTAACCTAGCAACATGTTCAATCAAATCCCTCCCATCGCGACACCCGCGGCATCCGTTGGCGTCAATTAAGTCAACAATCTGTCAGCAGTTGCCTAACGACCACCTTCGACAAAGACACACACGGTAATCACATGGTCTAACCTCCATGTCCACATACCTGCCGTCAATCGCGCAGGCCCCATCCAACTGTCAGCTGCCATCGCGCTTGATCATCATCCAAGATATGTACTAACTCCGACTAACGCCAAGACAGATCGGCGCTCATCGGCGCTCCTTGACGAAGAAAATATGCTGCACAACTTTTCCTCTCCGCTAAGTGTCCGTTTTCTTTTATTATTATCGTTTGACAGCATCTCTCTTCGGGATGCCTCCTCGTTCAATTTGCTGCTCGTTTGCAACTGGGGCCTTTTCCTCATCGCCTACCAGGATCGATGGATGGATTTTATTGGTCACCGCTGCTGCTATCAAATGTTTATTGTAATGTAATAACCTAATTACGGGTCACTCGCCCACTAAATCAGCCCCGGACCGGACCGGACAGCATCATCGTGGACCCGTCTGGATGTTTCCGCTAACGAATCACGCTGTGAAGGGGGTTGCCGTCTTATCCGCGAGTTGATGGGTTAGATTTAGCTCAAAGTGGCGGGGCGGGAGGACCTCGACGATCATAATAATTAAAATTAACGACAAAAATAACTGCATCACGTTTGTTGCAAGCTTGATTCTACACGCGGGGACGTCAACGGAGATTCGTGCCACCATGTTTTACATATCAAGATGCATTTGTCTGCCAATTGGCAGAAGCAGAAAATGTATCTATTTGACACTAATGAGCGAACTCTCGACGCCGATGTCATAGCCTTGAACTTGCGGTGCCGAGGAATGTCTGCACCTGAATGAGGTGGCGTTGTCGAAGTAACTCGAATTCAGAACATCTCAAGGACAACTGAAAAGCTCCCCCTGAATATGTATTTTTCAATTGAGTTTATGTGAATCATCTTCAAATAACCAGGTCAATGCAAATGACTCGTTCGTCCGACGAATCCTAAATGGACATCGACAAGGTTTCCAACTCGCCACCGAACAGCAATTGAATTCCGCTAAAACAATTCAACTGCAATAACCATCGCAAATGACGACCTTGCCCATGCCCCATAACGATATCAATAACAATAAAATTTGACGACCAGAGTCGACGGTGGACTTACCTGATTTTCCCACTTTGGAACTGCCAATGACGACCACCTTGAGTTTGTTTAGATTTGTCATTTTTTGGTTCACACGCTCGCCGCTCACACACACAGACAAACGTGCCAACTCACATCAGGACTCGATTCGGGGGCCTACTGGATGCCAGTGTCTTGGGAATTCCTGCAGGAGGGAACCACTGCCATCGGAGCTACTTTCGATTTTCACGTCCCGTCACGACTTCTGTTTTCTCCCTTGGTGTGTGTCGCAAATGAAATGCACTTTTTGTTTTTCTTCCGCTCACATGGGCACTCACTTATCCGCAGCAAAGCTCGGTGTTTGCTTTTAATGAGTCTGGCGTTGCACCTTTTTTCCTGGTTGGGAGTTTTTTTTTATCACGTGTGCTCAAAGGCAGCCAGCTGAAATGGGAGGAAAAAGGGAATTGCAGTGGCGGCAGTCCGTCGTTGACGCCATTCTCAGTGGGAGGGAAGAGTAATGATAATAACAATAATGAGACCATGATTTTCAGCACGGGCGGGAGGTGAAATATTTGGCGATATGAGATATGGTAATTTGACGGTAATTGCTATGGCTTCGCCTGTGCCGAACGGTTGCTACACACGAATTTTATATTTAACTGGTGAGTTAATTGGACGCATTTGCAAAGGCTTGGAGTGTTTTACTTACCTAATTGTGATAGGGCTTGTTCGCGACAAAATTTGGACATCCCCTGACAGAGCGGCTTTAATTTGGATCTGGAATTTAGCCTATGCTTAAAATATTGTTACATCATTTCCATGCCGAAAGCCATAAATGTACACAGATAAAAAGAAACATTGAATTTTCTGCGTTATCTAATGCACATAAAGCAGGGGCCTGGCAACCCTATCCTATTTACTAGCGTTTGACAGTATGCAACATATCACGGGCCTTATTTGCAAAAGGGCCGTCTTACGTTTGTTACTACGGGTAGGAACGCCAGCATTGTTTACAAACAATGAATTTTTGACGTTTGGTTGTTAGAGATGTTGACTACAGGGAAATCTCTGTCCGTCAGATCCCTGACATAAAGGGAATGCTAGAGTTGGCAGAAAATAATGGGATATTCTAGGTAAATTTCAGCCAGATAGCGCCTAAATCAAGCCTGTTGTATGAAAGATTGCAAACATTGTTGTGTTGCACTACAACCAATTGCGTTGTTTACGCCTCCTTCGGCTTGGCCACAGACAGACGTTTAAGCAAGAGCAAAATTAATCGAGAACTTTGTGTAAATTTTCAAATCGCTAGCAAGCGCTAGCGTAAGCAACTGTTGCTACACTAACGCTACGTAGTTAACTAAGTCGAGGTGCCCACTGATGTGGTTAAGTTGCGGCATCTGCTAGCATGTCAAAATATCACTCCGTCGTTCGCCACATACCACCCGATATTGACACGATGTTTTGACGTGCAATTATATGCCATATAGCGTCTACAAAACTGACAGACTTGCTTTTTGCTAAATGCTTATTGACATTTGGCGATTTATTTCAAATTGACGGTTGCGGAAATTTACACAAGTCGAGATTCAAGCTGGAATGGCTGTGGCTTGGCATTAAACGTGGGGAAATTTTACGCGCTTGTTGAAATTAATTATTTTTTTCTGTGTACATGGTGCCAGGTATAAACCGACTTTTCGAATTTCAAAAAAGAGAACTGCTCAAAATGTTTGTCTCCCCGAAAAAAAAGTCCCCATGCTAAATACTATTAGTTAGATTAGTATGATTTTGTTTTATTTTAAACTAGCTGAAGCCTGTGCGAGTCTGACTACGCATGCAACTAAATGGCGCGTTTATAATTTTTTTTCGGAATGATTTTGGTTAAAGTATTTTTGTTTGCTAATGTGTGTAGTTTCTGCCAAAAAACGAAAGTTTCTGTTTTTAATTTAACCCATGGGCCGGCAGTTTCTACCGAGTTTCTTTCTGTGTAGAAGCATTTCTTACACAGAAAAAACTAAAAATCAATTTTAACAAGCGCGTAAAACTTCCCCTCGTTTAATTTCAAGCCAAAGGAGACGGCAACAACCAAATTGTTTGCAATTTTTCATGCGCCATACAACAATATTGGCAATCTTTCACACAACAGGCTAGATTCAGGCGTTATCTGGCTTAAGTTTTCATGAAATTAGGTCTGTATCCGCAATAATCCGGACACCTCAAAACATGAATAAAACGTAAATTTTGCATTATATTTCCGTCGTAGTTGTTTATTTCAGATTCATGGGATGTGTTTTAACAATTCGTGAAGACAAAACACAGTTATTCGGTATTTGCTAAAACATTTTCGAACTTTGCGCTTAACTACGTCCATTCGGATTAGTACAGACTCTTCAGAAATCGTAGAAGCCGTTTTTGTCCAAATTTGCTGGAAGTATTTGGTGTCTTTGATTCCTTGCTTCTTTCCAGAAAGCTTCCGCTTCTTCAGAGCCCAATATCTCTCGATTGGTCGTAGCTCTGGGCAATTTGGCGGGTTTGAGGTTTTTGGTACAATGTTCACTTGATTTGCTTGGTACCACTCCGTCACAGTTTAAGCATAGTGGCATGATGCCAAATCGGGCCAGAATAAAGGTTTTTCTTTGTGACTTTTGATGAAGGGTAGCAATCGCTTCTGCAGACACTCTTTCTGATAGATTTCCTTTCTGATTGTGCCTGTAGTGACGAAAGATTTACTCTTATTGCCACACGTGCAAATTGCTTGCCACTCAAGGTATTTTTTGGGAAATTTCGATGCCGTCTTCGTTCTGAAATGCTCAACTGTAGCAGTTCTAGCCATAGCAGGATAAAAAGCCAGCCCTGAAAGCTGCTTGAAATCCTCCAGGACATAAGTTTCATCGTCCATAACAACGCCTGAAAACTTCGTCAAATATTCGCAGTAAAAACGTCGAACCCGTGATTTTGCTGCCAAGTTCTGTTTGTCGTTGTGATTTGGAACTGTTTTTACTTTATACGACTCAAGTCCCAAATGTTGTTTTGATTTTTGGACAAAACCAGGAGACATCCCTATTTTACGAGCCACCGTTCGAATGGAGAGATTTGGGTTTTTCGCTATTATTCTTTTCACCTTTCGGTCAATGACAGGATCAGCCATCAACTAAGGAGAAGGATTCGTTGAAGGAAATGTTGGAATTCTTGCAACGTCGTATTCAAGTGTTGGCATCTATTCCAATCAAGTCAGCTGAATCTAGGGTTGTCCGGTCCAGGAGCCGGCGCTTGCTCCACTGTAACGCTGAGCTTTCAACATCATGCGGGATAATGCCGATATAGCCATGGAGGCTTTCTTGCAGGCGTAGTCGACGTGACTGGTAAATGACAACTTATCGTCGATTATGACCCCCAAGTACCTCAAAGACCTCTTCGATTCAATTGTGCAGTTACCTGCACTAATCGTCGCGTAGTGCTCCGAATTTCCAGTTGACCGGGACCTCGGTCTTATGGTGGGCTAGCTCCAGTTTCCTGGAGCTCATCCATCTCTCCACAATGTCAATGGAGAGCGAGGCCGTTAGCTTCACCTCTTCGATGGATTCACCACATATCTCTAGAGTGATGTAGTTTGAAAACCCGTTCGGAAATTCAAACCTCGTCGCACATCGGCTTCCAGGATCGAACCTTGTGGTGATCTGAACACGTTTCTGGTCTACCTCTTTATTGTACACCAGCACGCAATTCTGGAAATAACTTCACAGAATCTTGTGCCGGGATACCTGTACATGAAGGCGTTGAAGCAAGTCCACGATGTCACCCAACTGGCGCTATTGATAGCATTTTGCATGTCAAGGGTGACCACTGCACAGTAGCGGATATCTCACATCTTGCGCATCCACCATCAATTTCCCTTTACGGAAGCCAAACTGGTTTTTAGACAGACCGCCTATACCCTCCGTGTATTTGGTCAGTCTTTTGAGAATAACCCTCTCGAGCACTTTACCCGCTGTATCCAACAGGCATAATGGTCTATATGCCGATGGGTCCCCTGGTGGCTTCCCTGTCTTCGGTAGCAATACTAGAGTCTGGATTTTCCAGGCGTCCGGGAAAACGCCCTCGTTCAAACATCTTTTCATCGCCGTCTTGAATATTCCGGGCACTAGTGGAATAGCCGCCTTGATGGCCAGGTTCGGTATACCGTCTGGTCCTGGCACTTTGTTTACCTTTGGTGATTTTCCTATCGCAATGAGTTCCTCGAGTAACGATCGCTTTGTCCCTTTCGTCCACGGAGCCATTGTCGTGAGACAATTCTACCGTATAGGAGGCCAGGGTTTTTGGCCATGGCTCGGAAAGAGTCCCCTCATGATGACCTGTAATAGCTCTGGTGATTGCTCGGTTGGAGTTGTCATGCCCTTGGTTTTGGTCATTACCACCCGATAGGCGTTACCCCATGGGTTCGCGTTGGCTTTCCGAACACAGACCCTCAAAGCAGACTCGTCTGCTGGCCTTTGTCTCGTTTCTTAAGTGCAGTCTTAGTGGTGGCTAGCACATCGCGGTGCTCCATTCTTTCAGAGTTCGACCGTGCTCTTTGCATCCTCCTTCTATCTCAGTGGCAGGTTCTCCGGAGGTCGGCGATCGTCTCTGTCAACCAGTAAACCGGCGACCTTCCATCCGTAGGCTTGACCTTTCTGAGCATGGTTGCTACGAGTTCATCACCGCAAGTATCTTCGGTAGCGCTCAATCTCTGTTCCCACTCTAGCGCCTCTTTAAATACTTCTTTATCGAAGTACGACGTCTTCCATCTGCGGACGAACCTCTAGTGGCACACTTGTTGCCATTCGGTTGAGATAACATAAATATGACTTGCTAAGTCATAATCAAATTACTACAACTAATTATGACCGTAGTGTGCTACTTGGGATGGAGTGGTCTGTCTGTTGTTCCGAAAATCATTATCTGTACAACTGCCCAGATTTTCAAGAGTTGTTTGTAAGCGGTCGTGAGGCTGTTCTACGGATTTCTTTAGAGTAGGACATCAAGGAAGGGACTGTTGGTCGAAGTACTGTTGTCGAACTTGTCGGGGACGGCACCATACACTGTTTTGTGTCAAATCTAATCCGGGTGCTACTTCGACTGTGAGGAATAGTACAGTTGCTACGTCTTCGGAAGACACTGACGGTTCTTCCTCAGCAACGGATACAGTTGAGACCGTGGCATCTTTGTAGGCAATTAAGGAAGTATCTAATTTCAACGCTGTCGAAGGTAATTTCTTCTGTCTGTCTGTCTGTCTGTCGGACCCTTATAGACTCGGAAACTAAAGAATCGATTGGCATGAAAATTTGAATGCATGGGTTTTTGGGGTCAGGAAAGGTTCTTGTAATGGTACGAGACCCCTCCCGCCTAGAGGGGGGGAGGAGGTGCTCTCATACAAATGAAACACGATTTCTGCATATCTCGAGAACTAATCAAGTAAATGGAACCAAAACATGTGCAAACATGTTTTTCTGGTAGTTTAAGACCCCTCCTCTCTCTGAAAAGGGGGCACGCATCCTAATGAAACACAAATTCCTGCATAACTCGAGAACTCATCAATCAAATAGATCCAAATTTGACAGGTGGAAGTTTTTGAAGGTGAAAAATGTTTCTACGGTGCTTTGAGACCCCCCGCTCTCTGGAAAGGGGGGCTCTCATACAAATGAAACAAATTTTTTAATCAAACATGAGAACTATCCCAACTGTTATGAGATTGTTTATGCAGGAGTTTTAGGATGATGGTTTGAGACCCCACCCACCTCTAAAGGAAGGGAGGGGGGGGGGGTCATACAAATGGAACACATATTTCTACATAACTCGAGAACTAATCAAGCAAATTTAACCCAATATGGCATGTGGGGGTTTTTTGATGGTACGATTTTCTTAATGGTGATTTGAGACCCCTTCCTTATCTGGAAGGGCCGGCTCTCATAAAAATGAAATAGATATTTTTGCATAAGTCATGAACTTATCAAGCAAATGGAACCAAATTTGGCATGTGGAACTACTAGGTTTTACTGCGCAAAGAAGACGCTATCGTTCCTGGAGAGCCAAAATGTACCATTTGTACCAAAAGATCGAAATCCGACTAATCTGCCGCAGTGTCGTCCCATCGAGAATTTGTTATGGCCTATTGCGCTCCTCTGTCTACAAGAGTAATTGGAAGGCCAAGCACACGAAACAATTCACCAGGATCAGAAGCAGCATCCGGAAAATTAATGTGGCAGCCGCCCAGCGATCGATTGCTACCATCATTAGATTTTATTTCGAAGCTCTTTGACGTTATCGAAAAGCATTTGAATTTTTTCCTCTGCTGAAACTAAGGAATTGTAATTCCTACATTAGTTTTTGTCGCAGCCATATTTTAATTTGATTTACCATATTTGAGTATGTTGTCATGAGCAGTGAATTATCTTTATAATCACATGAATTAATTTGGTACGGACTGCTTCTTCGTCACTGATTATCTATTCAATTTCAATGAAAAACTGCTGAAATTTTGAGAATTTGTGATCATGAACTTCTTGGCAGTCACTCCTGATGTTCTCGGAAATTCACATCGAACTACCCAACCTAACCGTTCAGAAACATTTGGTAAGTTTTTTTTCTTGAACTTAGTTTCTAAACTTCTGGTAAGTCTTCTCCAAAACTTTGGGAAAGTTTTCTACAGAATTTCTTTGAAGACCTTCATCAATTTTTTGGAAGTTTCTTCCTGAACTTCTGAGAAGTCCTCTTCTGAACTTTATGGAAATTTTCTCCCAAACTTCGGGAAGTTTGTTCCTGAATGTCTAAGAAATTCTATTAGATCTACTAGGAAGTACCCCCTACATATGTGGAAAGTT
The DNA here is from genome assembly GCA_034211315.2 of Aedes japonicus. Classification (NCBI taxonomy): domain Eukaryota; kingdom Metazoa; phylum Arthropoda; class Insecta; order Diptera; family Culicidae; genus Aedes; species Aedes japonicus. The sequence continues at coordinate 244,618 of JASCZW010000148.1, read as the reverse complement.
TCTTCTTGTTTTTCTCATAAGTATCTACCTGAACTTCTGGAAATTCCTGAACTTCACGAAAACCTCATACTGAAATTCTGGAATGTTCGATTCTGCGCTTCAGGGAAGCTCTCTTTCACTACTGGTTAGTTCCAACTAAACTGTTGGGTAGTTTCTGGTGAAACTCTTGGGAAGTCCTGAATTCCTGATTTTTTTTTCAGAAATTTCATCTTGATCTTATAGGTAGTGTCCTCTCTTATATGTTTCTTTCTGAAATTCAAGAAAGTTTTTTCCTGAGCATATTCTTTCTAAATTTCTGATAAGTCTCATCTTGAACTCCGAAGAAACTTTTTCATCGAAACTTTTGGAAAGTGCTCTCCAGAATTTCTACAAAAATTCCAAAACATTTGTTCGAAGTTTCTTCCTGAACTTCTGAGAAATCCTCTTCTGAACTTTTGGGAAGTTTTCTCCTGAACATCGGGGTAGTTGGTTCCTGAATTTCTGAGAAATTTCTGCTTGATCAACCAGAAAGCACACCCTATATTTGTGGGAGTTTTTTCCTGGTTTTCTCAGAAGTATCTACCTTAACTTCAGGGAATTCCTGAACCACATTCACTTCTTTCTGCACTCTAACACTTCTGAGTAGTTTTGACTAAACTGTAGGGAAGTTTTTTGCGGAACTCATGGGAAGTCCTCTCCTGAATTGCTTATTTTTTGAGAAATTCCTTCTCGAACTTATACGTAGTGTCCTCTCTTGTAAGTTTTTTTTTCTGGGATTCGGGGAAGTTTTTCCCTGAGAAAAAATATTCTGAAATTCTCATAAGTCTCATCTTGAACTCCGAGGTAACTTTTTTATCGTTACTTTGGAAAATTGCTCTCCAGAATTTCTAGGAAAATTACATAACATTCGTTCGAAGTTTTATTCCTGAACTTCTGAGAAGTCCTCTTTTGAACTTTTGGGAAGTTTTCTCCTGAATATCGAATTTGGAAACTAATCTTTTGGGAAGTTTTTTTCTCCGAAATCTCAAAGAAGTTTTTTTTCCTAAACTTCAGAGAAGTGCTCTCCTGAACTTTTAGGACGTATCGTCTTGAGCTATACGGAAGTTTGTTTCTGAATTCTTGAAAAAATATAGGTAGTGCTCTCGCTGGTAAGTTCCTTCCTAAACTCCGGGGAAGTTTTGCCCAAAAATTTCTGCATCTTGAATTCCTGGTAAAAGCTCCAGATTTTCTGGAAAGTTTCAAACTTCTAAGAACTCATCATTTTTAAACTTCTTCCTGAATTTCTGAAGAGTCGTTTTCTGATTTCCGAGGAAATTATCTCGTGAACTTCTAGGAAGTATGATCTAGGTACTGCCCTCCTTGGTTAGTTTCTTCTTGAACTCCGGGGAAGCTTTTCCCTAAACTTCTGCATCTTGAATTCCTGGTTGAGACTGCAGATCCTCTGGAAAGTTCCAAACTTCTAAAAACATCTCTTTTGTAAACTTCTTCCCGAAGCTCTGAGGAGTCCTCTTCAGATTTTCGAGGAATTTATCTCCTGAACTTCTGGAAAATATCTTCTAGGTACTGACCTTCCTGGTAAGTTTCTTCCTGAACTCTGAGGTAGTTTTTCCCTAAACTTCTGCATCTGGAATTCCTGGTAAAAACTCCAGAACTTCTAAGAACTCATTTTTTCTAAACTTCTTTGTTAAGATCTGAGGAGTCGTCTTCTGATTTTAAAGGAAATTATCTCCTGAACTTCTGGGAAGCATGATCTAGGCAGTACCCTCCCTGGTAAGTTTCTTTCTGAACTCCGGGGAAGTTTTTCCCTAAACTTCTGCATCTTCAATTCCTGGAAAAAGCTCCAGATCTTCGGGAGAATTCCTTTCTTCTAAGAAATGCTCTTCTTTAAACTTTTAAACTCTCTAAACTCTTCTGATATTTGAGGAAGTTATCGATTGAACTTCTGAGAAGTATGATTTAGGTATTGCCCTCTCTGGTTAGTTTCTTCCTGAACTCCGAAGAAATTTATCCATATACTTCTGCATCTTGAATTCCGGGTTGAAACTCCAGATTCTATGGAAAGTTCCTAATATCTAAGAACTCCTTTTCTCTAAACTTCTTTCTGAAGCTCTGAAGAGTCCTCTTCTGATTTTTGCGGAAGTTATACTACTCGACTTTTGGGGAGTATGATCTATGTAGTGCTCTCCCTGAAATCCGAGGAAGTTTTTCCCTAAACTTCTGCATCTTGAATTTCTGGAAAAAAAACTCCAGATCTTCTGGAAATTTTCAATTTTCTAAGAATTTGTCTTCTTTAAACTTCTTTCTGAAGCTCTGAGCAGTTCTCTTCTGATTTTTGAGGAAGTTATCTCCTGAACTACTAGGAAATATTATCTAAGTAGTGGTCTCCTTGAAATCCGGGGAAGTTTTTCCTTAAACCTCTGCATATTGAATTCCTGGTTGAAGCTCCAGATCCTCTGGAAAGTTCCAAACTTCCAAGAACTCCTCTTCTTTAAACTTCTTCCTGAAGCTCTTAGGACTATTCTGATTTTCGAGCAAATTATCTCCTGAACTTCTGGGAAGTATGATCTTTGAACTTTATTTGGTCCCGATTTTTTCGCAAAATTCCTGCTTGGACTTTTAACAAGTGCTCCCTATACTTTTCTGCTTGACCTTCGTGGAAGTTTTATTTTTTCCAGGAAGTCTCTTCCTAAAGCTCTGGGAAGTCTCCTTTTGAACTTTCTAGTATCGGCCCTATGTTCTGGGTATTATTTTCCCATACTTCTAGGAATCTAGAACTAAAGGGTGTCCACTGTTCAATTGCAGCATTTTAAACTCGTCGTCAAAAATAAGTCTCTCAACCAATTGTCATGAAATATTCAGGGAACAAAAAACAATGTATAATTGGTTTAGATATTTTTATATCACTGAATTTCTTTACCAAATCCAAAAGCTTGAACTTGTTTAAACGCTTGCACCGACATTTTTTACGCTTTTAACCATGACTTTAACATTTCCTGTTCTGTAGTGACAACTTAAGGATGCTTACGAAGTTTGTGCTTCATTATAGCCCAATATTTTTCAATTAGCCGCAACTCTGGAAATTGACACCATTCGTCTTGTACCACTCCAGAACATCCTTGGAGTAGTGACAAGAGGCTAGGTCCGACCAAAAAATTGTAGGAACGTTGTGTGTTTTGAGAAACGGAGGCAGTCGTTTTTTCCAGGCATTCATTCATGTATACTTGTCCATTTACAGTTGAAGTTATCACGAAAGGCTTGCTCCGTTTAGCACACGAACAAATCCCCTGCCAAATCATTAATTTCTTGGAGAATTTTGCAACTTTGACACACGCTGAGGTCATTTCACCCAAAATTTCGTTGAAATCAACCCAAAGGGCGAAAGGTTACAGCTCATTGAAAGTGATGCAATTTAACTGTGGACACCCTTTAATTTCATAAACCACTTAACTCGAGGGTAAATTTCCATAGAAACGAGCAAATGAATAGATATGATGCGTTTAGAAGAATTTTAGAAAAAAAAACAAAAAATCAGAGTTCTAATGCTTATTTCAATAGCTCCTCACTTTCTGTCTAGGCTAGAAGGCCAATGTTAGGATCACAAACGAGAAAATTTACTTTTTTCTATTCCGACACAAGCTGCATTGGTGGTTCAAATGAATCGAGCTCTTGGACAATTTTCTACCAATTCTGTTTAGCATTAGGTTTGCTGGCTTCACGCCACAAAAGTATGTGACGGTGTACATATTAATTTTAATCAGTTCGATGAGGCATTCGTTCTGACGGTTATTTATTTTGTTTTTGTGGTGAAAATGGAGGGAGTCCTTTTTTGATTTATAGGTCAGGTTAATTATCACTTCACGATTGTTGAGACTAAAATTCACAAACAGAGCAAAACAAACAACTCTTTCTCAACCAAATGTGACAAATCAGTCGCTACTTTACGAGCGGTCGATTGAGTCGACCAATTCGACAAAATTTCGTCGATCTCGATATCTGTTATAGCTAAATAGATCTGTTGATCATAGTGACGGTCGACTGGCCCATATGTCATCGCTTTATATAAAATAAGTCAGATTGAACTGTACTTGTTTGTTGTTTTTTTCCCGAGCCATTCTTTCCATTCCCACTATTTGGTGGCCACCCGTTACTAGTTCGACCTATCGAAATATTTTGGGTAAGTCTGTATCAGCGTGTCAATGAGAATGGATGATAAGATTTGACAAAATGGCAGATCTGTAGGTCGTCTAGGCCATGGTGAGAGGAGTAAAGTTGAGTTGATATAGGAATCTTACAGTTTCTGTAATGACGTCTAACATCGCCTTTACAAACGCATGTGTAGCAACCGATCGATCGTGAAGAAGCTATAGCAGTCAGCTAAATTTCGAATTGGCATAGAATGTTTATCTGAAAAGAAAAGAGAACAGAAAAAGGCTACCATTAATATCAGTATTCAAATTTTACGTTGTAATCAACATCGTACATAACTCTAGCCGAGTTGATTCGTTAGAAATACAAAGTACTATCGCTCCATCCATCGCAGTCCACCCATCCCGAGTGCAACCGCTGCTAGGCGTAGGAAATGCAATAAATTGTTTATATTCAAATGCAACCGCATGTAATGTGTTCACACATGGAAGATTAAACCTGTACTTACAATCCCATTATAGCCGCCCAACAGCCACAAACTATTCGCTGGAAAAGGGGGGAGGGGGAAACCTTAACCTAGACTGGGCTATCAGGTGTCAACCGAACACCGCCGCGTCGCACGCCCCATCGCGATTGGTTTGTAGCCTTAGGTATTTACTCGCAAACGAAGCGATAAAATGATAAAATTAAAATATTCCCAAACAAGACGTGGCCAGTCAGCGCCGGCTTCCAGCATTTTATACGGCAATAGTAGATCAGTGCCATAACCTAGAAATTGTAATTTAAATCTCGTGCCAGGCGGAGTCGCACGGAGATCGGAATGCAACATCTTCAGTTTTAAATCGATTGCATTTCGTCACTTCCCCGCTGCGGTGCATTCCCTCCATGCCCTCCATCCACATCTGATTAACTGCGCTCTGGTACGGGAGTTTTACAACCCAGCAGGCGAGCCAGACGACGAATCTGGATCACTTTGGTTAGATGTCACTTGTTTCACTGTCATCGAGACGTCGTTCGTTCTGCCTAGGTCTCTCCGATTTGGGCCGCTTGAGATGGGAAAATATGCAAATTTATTTATTTAATTCATTCGATTCGACAGATTGACTAGGTGCGAGAGCGCATTCGAGCGAGCCGAGTTGGAGTTCGATGGATAGATTTAGATTTCTAAATAAATAAATGTGGTGCTAGTCAAATTGGCATACACGATCATCGGAGAGTGGAGAGTGCCTCTAGTTGGGAATAGTAGGAGTGGAGTGGCGCCGCGTTGATTGGTTAGGTAGATTGTTCGATGGTTAGTTCGTTTGTCGTTCCGGGCGTCACGTGGATTCCGACTGGAAGCAGTGTGACAGTTACCGCACGCCCCGTGGCAAGTCTTCCGAGAATCAGGGTTGAAATTGAGGCACGATTCATGAGCAAACAGTTTGTTTTGAATTAATGAGAAATTCTCGTTCCCAAACAGAAAGGATAATTTTTGAATTTGGGAGATTACCTATTCCATACTTGTATCCCTGTTTTCTAAGCTTGTATCACATACAGTGGCCGAAATTCCAGTAAGGGCATCCTCATTTTTTTTTAATCTGAACCTACTATATACACTAAGGTTTTTATTGCACGGTTATTTTTACACTGGTTGTTTTCGGCGATAACTCCAAAACGGAACAACTTATCAACCTAATTCAAATCACGTTTTAAGTTTTGGACCAGAAGTAATCATATGGCAGTTTTTCAAAAAAATCACAATTTTTGGTGTAAATACTCAAAATTTTAAAAACTGTATTTTTACCACTGTATGCAAGGTAACGCATACAAAAAAAATCGAAGCAATATGAAATGTTAAAGCATATGAAAAGATCAACTCTATTTAGTCTTTTTTACCCGGTTCCATATTAGAGACTGTATTCGATGAAATTTGGACACAGGCAATTGTAACTTTTTAGCGTGTGGGTAAAAATTATTGAAATTTTAACTACATGTATTTCATTGTGTTGTGTCAATTGTGTAATAAGTTTCGTGAAAATCGGTCGAGTGATTTCAGTGATGGCTTCGAATGAAGAAATAGTGCGCCAACAAATTTTTGGGCACTCACTTCGAAAACCCAAACGCTTCTCATCGATGGATCGAAAAACACCTCGGAATCGCACATTCAACCGTATCTCATGTGATCAAAACGTTCAAGGACCGTAAGACAACCAAGCTGAAAAATGGTAGTGGCAAAAAACGTGGCACATCAAATCCGGAGAAGGCCAGGATGGTATTGAACCAATTTAAGCGTTATCCCAACATTTCGATCAGGGATGTTGCGAAAAAGGCGAAAGTTTCAGTTTGTTTTGTGCAGAAAACAATGAAACGTTCTAGATTACATGTGTACAAGGTCCAGAAGGCACCGAACCGGAGCGATAAACAGAACTCGGTGGCCAAAACTCGTGCAAGAAAACTGTACAGGGAGTGGCTCACAAAACCGTTCTGCATTGTGATGGACGATGAGACCTACATTAAAGCCGACACCAAACAAATGCCAGGACTGGAACACTACGTCGCCACCTCTAAGTTGGCCGTTCCGGAGAGTGTACGGAAGAAGAAACTGTCGAAATTCGCCAAAAAATTCCTTGTCTGGCAAGCGATCTGCGGATGTGGTAAAATGAGTCAGCCCTTCATCACCTCTGGGACCGTCAACGGACAAATCTACAAGTACGAATGCCTCCAAAAACGACTTCTGCCCTTCTTGAGATCTCACGATGGCCCGACACTGTTTTGGCCGGATTTGGCATCGTGCCACTATGCCCGGCCCGTCTTAGATTGGTACAAAGATAATAATGTAGTTTTTGTACCAAAAGACGTCAACCCTCCAAACACTCTGGAATTTCGCCCAATTGAAAAATTTTGGGCAATCATGAAGGCAAAGCTCGTTAAAACTCCAAAACTGATAGAAAATGAACTTGAACTAAAGAAAGTGTGGTTAAAAGTAAGTAAGCAAGTCGGTCCTATCATTGCCCAAAATTTGATGAAAGGGGTCAAGGCAAAGGTGCGGGCATTTGGGTTGGGAGAAGAGGTTCAATAAACCAATGATGTCAAAACTTAACCATTTAGTAGTACTTTATTTTCAGAAAGTTTGAAAAGAATCGAGTTCAAGGAAAATTTTTGGTGACCTATTTTGTGTGTCCAAATTTTATCGAATACAGTCTTTAAAAGTGGAACGTATCCCCCGTGCAAAAAAAAGCTCTGTGTAATGCAATAATTTTTGTTATTTTACCACATTTTTGCGCTATGACAACAAAAAATTAAGTAATTTAATAAATTGAGGTTGTGTCACAATTTTTATGTGATAGATTGTATTAATTATAACAGGAGACATCGGAGGACCACGATCCGTTGAGTGAAGGGTGTAAATGCGAGGAATGGTTCGAGGATTCTGAGTCTGCAAATGAAGATCAAGATGGTGTTCGGCGCTCAACCCGTGGCGTGAAACCGCAGCAACTCGGAGACTACGTACTGGAAAGTGTGATTGAAAAAGTGTCCTGTGCTTTTGAGGAACCTCGGGACTACGGAGAGGCTATGAAGGATCAGCAGTGGCGCATTGCCATGGAAGAGGAGCTCAATGCTCACAAAGGAAATGGAACTTGGGACATTGTGTGCCTACCGGAAGGACGGAAGGTCGTCGGATCCAAGTGGATCTTTAAACTGAAGTGGAACGAGAAAGGTGAACCGGTGAAACACAAGGCCAGGATAGTAGTTCAAGGCTACACTCAGCGTGAAGGAGTTGACTTCAGCGACGTGTATGCGCCAGTAACGAGTCAAGTACCATTGCGTGCGTCCCTCGCTGTTGCCGCTAATAGGAATTTCTATGTCCACCATTTTGATGTTGAGGCTGCCTACCTCCACGGTTCACTCGACGAGGAAATCTTCCTGAGGCAACCTCCGGGGTTCGAGAAAAGAGACCAGAAGCAGTTTGTTTGCAGATTGAATCGAAGCATCTACGGCCTTCGACAATCGGCGAGGTGCTGGAACCGACGGCTCAATGAAGTTCTTTCAAAGCTCGGATTCAAGGCGTCAGCAACTAACCCTTGTCTTTACTCGCGAGGAGATGACTGTGAGGCGTACCTGTTGGTCTGTTGGTTTGATTTGACATCTTTAGGGGCTGTTCATCACTTCCTAGGACAACGGGGAAAATGCGTTTTCAAAGTTCGTCTCCAGTAGTACATAGAGAAGCTCATCAACAGTCATGGTATGAGTGAAGCCAAGGGAGTAAGGTCGCCTATGGATCCAGGCTATTTGAAAACAGTGAAATACTTGAAGATGCCACCCAATATCGGAGTCTAGTAGGAGGTCTGTTGTATCTGGCAGTCTTCGCCCGTCCAGATATAGCTAATGCCGCTGCCATTCTCGGCAGCAAGTTTTGTGGACCAACTCACCGTGACTGGACTGCCGTGAAACGAGTGCTACACTACCTGAAGCAAACTAGCGGTTACTTTCTGGTAGTTGGTGGCAATCCTGATCAACAGCTGAATGGGTATTCGGACGCTGATTGGGCCGGTAACCCTATCGATCGGCAATCAACGTCGGGAATGGTGTTCTTCTTCGGCGGTTCGGTAATTTTATGGGCGAGCCGGAAGCAAGGCAGTGTCATGCTCTCGTCCATGGAGGCCGATTATGTGGCCTTGAGTGAGGCCTGCCAGGAGGCCCTCTGGTTAAGGAAGCTGCTTAGTGATCTCGGGCAACCTCAAGCGCAGCCAACGGTGATTCGCGAGGATAACCAAGGCTGTCTGTGCTTCGTGAAGTGTGAAAGGGCGAGTCTGAAATCTAAACACATCGACACCAGACATAAGTTCATCCAGCAGCTGTGTGCCAGAAAGGTTGTCGAACTCGTGTATTGCCCGACCGAAAGCATGACAACAGATGTGAGGACCAAGCCGTTAGGGCCGACCAAACACATGCAGTATTGTGAAGCACTTGGCTTGCAACAGTGATTACGAAGCTATTGTCCATTGAGGAGGAGTGTGGAGAGACAATGCACCTAGCTTCACATCAGCGCACCCCTTGTATTCTCTCCACAACTGTCTGTTTGCCTCACGTGGTGGGTGTAGAGAAACATTAGCTAGCAACCGTCCACCTGTGGAAACGTGTTTTATTTTTTCCAAACCTTCTTGTATTTTTGAACCATTATTAAATCGTTTTTGAGTCGCAGTAGTTCTTCGCGTGTTTTTCCGTGTTATCCGAATTTCCCCACAAACGCATATTCTACTGCTTACTGGAACCTGCACGGTTCGTCAAAAACTACGTTGAACTATTGGATAGTGTTTTGATCGCATTCAGGAATGACGTAATGGATGAAGACTTCGCCTTTCAACAGTATAACGCCGCGATCCACGTAAGCAAAAAATCAAAGTAAGGGATGGTCGCGTGAGATATCACACTTTTGGCCTGGCCAGCATGAATTCCTGACCTAAATCCCATTAAAAATCTTTGTGAAATCCTGGCCAGATGGGTGCACTGCGGAGGAAGACAGTTTGGTACGGTTCGAGAGTCCTAAGCGGCCGTAAGAGAAGAATGGCGAAAGATGCCATTGGACATGCTACAGAAACTGGTTAATTCGATACCGAAACAAATTTTCGAAACAATTCTGAAAAATGGTAAGCAAACTAAGTACTTATTCGAGGTTTGAAGATGATTATCAAGCTTCAATAAAATAACATTACGCTGCACTTATAGAAATTTCCCATCCGAAAAAAATCTTTAACTTCTTCAGTCAAGTACCTTTGGAACAGAAAAAAAGCTTGTTAAGATAACACATCTCATGACCCACTTCCGTAAATAATTATAACATACGGTATTTAACCTTTGAATCGTAAAACAATCATAAAAATGCCCATGCGCTTGTAGGAATTTCTAGCACTGTATCTCATGTTTTTATTCATTCTCACTCATTTGCTCCTCCGTCTAAACATTTTTAAAAGTTGAGATTGTTTCTTTGGGTTTCAGTCTTTTATGTAGGGGAAACAGATATATTTTCTATTTTAAAAATAGAAAAAATATCTGTTTTCCCTACATAAAAGACTGAAAGCCAAAGAAACAATCTCAACATTGAAAAGTAACAGTCGATAATCAGCAACATTTTTAAAATGTCCAAACTTCTCATGAAATTGTTGCTAAGGGTTGTCCACGATATAATTGCAACACTCAACGCGATTTGCCAAAACTCTGCGTTAAACCAATTATCTTGAAATAATTGGAAACTCAAATAAAAAATCTTTGCTATGTTTTACCATTTTCATTTCTTTCAAAATTCGCTCTAAATCCAAATGCCCTTACTTTTCTTTTGAGAACCTAAAGACTGTATTCGATGAAATTTGGACACACGCAATTGTTCGTAACTTTTTAGCGTGTGGGTAAAAATTATTGAAATTTTAACTGAATGTATTTCATTGTGTTGTGTCAATTGTGTAATGAGTTTCGTGAAAATCGGTCGAGTGATTTCAGTGATGGCTTCGAATGAAGGAATTGTGCGCCAACAAATTTTGGGCACTCACTTCGAAAACCCAAACGCTTCTCATCGATGGATCGGAAAACAGCTCGGAATCGCACATTTAACCGTATCTCATGTGATCAAAACGTTCAAGGACCGTAAGACAACCAAGCGGAAAAATGGTAGTGGCAAAAAACGTGGCACATCAAATCCGGAGAAGGCCAGGATGGTTTTGAACCAATTTAAGCGTTATCCCAACATTTCGATCAGGGATGTTGCAAAAAAGGCGAAAGTTCCAGTTTGTTTTGTGCAGAAAACAATGAAACGTTCTGGATTACAGGTGTACAAGGTCCAGAAGGCACCGAACCGGAGCGATAAACAGCATAGTAAGGACAGCAGATCGAGTAGAAAGCCTCCTGCCTGGAATCATCGAGAGTTCCAGATGTAAGCATTTCTCCTGCTACTTTCCCAATATCTATCTCCAGCTTCTTATGAAGACGTTTTTCGAAATCTGAAACTTCTAAATCTTTCAAGTGTTTTAGGTAATCATCCTTTCAAAAAATTGCAAGGAGCACCACCAGCGAGAGTTCAGCTGATTGCACATGTTCAGGAATTCCGTAGCTTCTGACTGGAACATACGATTCCCTTTGTTGATAAGAGGCAATTGGCTGTGTCATCGGGTCATTAAGATGACAACAATCAAACCGTTGGATTAGAACGAGAAAGGCAACACGACCTCCGAAAACCGTTCTATATTCCATTTGACAACTGACTCGAACGATAGTCTTCTGGTTGTAGGCGGATGCAGAACTGTGTCGTCTAAAATTTCTTGGATCGTTTGAGTCTGCAGAACAAGTAACACGCATCATTTGTTCCAGGTACAATGGCAGTTTTTTGCATGCGTAACTTGCACAAAGAGCCAAAAAGTGGCAAATTCATTTGACAACTATTAAATGAGAACCGTCACGTGTCAGCAGCTCCTTGACGGATTGGTTAGATCCATCATTACCGAAACTCCATCTGATCCAAAGCCCACATACCTTTTTTTTGTAATCTGTGCCACCGATCTGGAACTGTTTATCAATTGTGCAAAATACGTTAAGGTTTTTGCACTGTAAGATTATATTAAAGATAACAAAAAAAAAATCACGTTTGAAATAACTATGTTTCGAATAGCAAAAACAATGATCGAGAACATTATTTTACCTTCCCAAAATTCCTCTGCATAAATGCATAAAAATAGTTCTAGTAAAACCGTATTTTTTCTCCACCGGAATACCTGCACAAATTATTGAAGTAATATCTGGAGAACTTTGTGTAAAAATCCTTGCATACATTTTAGACAAAATTTTAAGGGTAATTCGCGGATTTTTTAACGTTAAGAATTAAATATATGAGATTATGGAATTCATGCTAAACAGTCTTTTTAGATTTCTCCAACAAATCAGGACTTACTCCAAGAATTACTTCAGGGATTTCTTTAAAATTACAAAACTTCACAAGATCAGGGATTCCTCCAAACGTTTCATCACATTTTTTTTGGAAGACTGCCAATGTCGATGCCAGAGGAAACTCCTGAAAGAATTCTGTACGAATGCCCACAAACGTTTGGAGAATACCTATCGAAACGTCAGAAGGAATATCTAAAATCTCTTGTAGATTTTGCTTCCGTTGGTGTTCTGGGACATTGAACTTGTCTCATGCATTGTAGAACTGATGACCTGGAATCTTTTGAAAGTCTGCATTTTTGTAGGTCTCGTCATTCATTAGCAAAAGCGTTTTTTGTCAGTATTTGCGTTTAAGGTTTGCGTTTCCACGATTTTGCTATGTACGTACGTACAGGTCGATTTGTACCTTCTAAAAATTTGGTAATAGGATGTTTTTTAGCAATTTCCCAGACATAGGAGTTTGGTGTGCGCCTGAAAACTTCAACTAGCCTTTAGCTAATTCATAAATTATATGTTAATTAATAAATTAAAAGTGACTAATAAATTATATAAGGATATTGAATTCACCAGCACATTGTGTATTACACTTCTACACAGTCTACAATTCATTAGTCTGATCAACAGTCCAATGCTAACTAGAAATTAGAAGAAAAATTAGTATTTCTAGTTTGACGTACGAACGATTGGCTCATTTGGAGGAACCGAGGGATGTAGTCCATACCGTGTTGCCGGAACACAGGTGGTGACAAGACATATATTGTAATTACGAATAGTAACCTCTATACATCTATCAGCGTTAACCTGGGAGCTAACAGCACTGCTGAATTATGTTGGAAGTTCTGTGGCGGGATCGACTTAGAGGTACAAAAAAAAATCTCGTCAAGCGTCGGAGAGGAACCGTTTATCGTCAACTGCGTGTAAAGGTCCAACAACAAATAGTTGCATCCTGGAACAATGCTAAAACCGTCCCAAAATTATGCTGGACTCTAATCTATTCTCATCTAATCTAATCGGAATCTAATTTCACACGAACGCAGCGCATTTTTGAAGGCATCGTGGAAAATGACGACTTCTTGAGTACAACATTTTTCTTGTCACCGGCCAGGCCAACTGCATACCATGTGCCGCAGAGAGGATTCCAAGAAGTAGAGCAATTCCAGAAAGAGTGTCTGAAATCGCTTTACTACTCCGAAACAAGGGAAGTAAGAAAGCGTGGACCTTCCGTACCAAACGCTTCCGTATAGAGGTAAATAATGTGATAATTTGTATTTTATCGTTGGGAGCATAGACGCTAGAGAGATGAGTTTATGCTCCTTTTGCCTGTGGGTGGACTACTTGCATTTGAACCAAAAGCCTGGCAATAATTTGCCAAGGTTATGGCGCCTTATCTCGCTCCCGTCCTAAAATTATGCTGGATTCATATCAGAACTTTTCTGAAAATATTCCAATACATATCAGGAAGAACTATTCTGGAAGCATCCTTGAACTATTTTGGATGCATATCAGAATTTGGCAGCAGAGAACAATCCTGGAAGTATTCAGGTTGCATCCCAGAGCTACTCCGAGGGCATTCCAAACAACTATTGAAACATTTCAGAACTGCTCAATCCTGGATTCACTTCAGAACAATGCTGAAGCATCCAATTTCCAGAACTATATTGAAAAAATTATTGAATCTATGTAGGCTTTCTAAAAAAAATCAAGCTGAACAATGCATTAGGTTCTAAGTAACATTGGGATTCTCCCTTCGTCAACTTTCTCTTTGCGTTCCTATGGCTATATAAAAACGTGTTCAAGTATTTTCAACAAACAGTACGGTAATAATAAGTTTAATTGAGGATTTAATATGTCAAAAATATCACCAAATCGTTTAATAGACAAACAGTTAATGAAAGCGAAAGTCGACAAAGAGAATCTCTCGATGTAACTTAGGACCCAATGCATTGTTCAGCTTGAATTATCGAAGCATTCTAAAACTCTTCTGGAAGCTTCCCAGAACAATCTTAGCTCCTCAGAAAAAAAACAGATCTTGAAATATACCAGAATAAATCTACAATTACTCCAGAATTTGACCACAATTAACCAAGTTTTTTACTTTGGAGTATTTCTTTTACATCAGCTCAGTTTTACAGTTTTGAATGAGATTCCAGTCGGGATGGAAGAAAATCAGATAACCGTTCTAAAAAAACAAAATTTGTACACCCACATGTAAAGATATGGGTTGTTGCATCGCGCATTGAATGAAACAGGTGAATAACCATCATTAAACCGTCTCAAAGTTCCAGGAACGGATGACAATGGACCACAGGCCAAGGGCTGGACGAAAACCGGGAACAACACGCAAAAAAACTAGAGAGCCTGAATTGCTCATTTCAAGTGGAATCCGAAAATTTTGACACAAGACTTTGTCAAAATACTTGGTGTTTCGCGAAGTATTGTCAAGAGGGCCAAAAAACGATCCAGATCAAAAATGTAAAGGTGCAGAACTTCCCTTTTCGGGACGAACGCCAATAGAGTCTTGCCGAAATTCTTGCCCGAGAACTCTACAAAATACCGGTGCTGCATCATTGACTATGAGACCTACATCAAAGCGAATTTTAAGCCGGAACAGGAACATTTCTCGGGTAAGGAAAAGTTTCCTGGAAATCGCTTCGATTTGACAGCCCATATGCACGTGTGGCAAACTAAGTTAGCCATGCGTACCCAAATGCACCAGAAACGGCGAGGTTTACAAAACGGAGTGCCTTAAAAACTAATTTTGCAATTTTTGAGCCCATCAACAACCGTTGTTTTGCCGTGATTTGTTTAAAACTCCAAAACCGTGCAGGAGTGGTATGCCACTAGTTCTATGGATTTTGTTCCGAAAGACGTGAACTCACCAAACTGCTCAGAACTCCGTTTGAAAGAAACCTATATTGCCATGATGAAGCGTGGAAGACCAAAGGAGAGGCAAAGAATGAAATGGAAATTATAAATAAGTGGACTATAAGGAAAAAACTGAGAAAAACGTACCGGATGAACTGTACAGAATCTGATTGACGGTGTCAATCGCATATGTCAAGCATTTAAATTAAATATAAGTTTAACAGAACTAACGGGTGGCAATTAAAATTTTGGAATTTTTTCGAGGCCTCTATGCTCAACAACAAACGAGCTCAGAGAGAAATAAGAGTGTGTAGTATGCGTTAGCTCTTTCTCTCTTCTTTCTGCTAGTATTTTCTGTTTTGTTTATGCTTGCTCCGTTTTGCTCAAAATGCCGTCGAAACAAGAAGTATTTCGCGAGCGCGTCGTACAGTTCTACGAACTGCACAGAAATCTCGGCAAAACGTATACGGTACAACATTTTAAAAGCGAAAATGTTGCGACTTCGACTGTTTACCATTTCCTAAGATCCCCAACAACTGCTCGCAAGCAAGGTAGTGGAAGACCAGCCAAAATTATGGACGCAAAAGGACTTCGTTCTCTTTCTCGTGCCTTCAACAACAAGGATTCACTGAGCCAACGGGATGCCGCAAAAAAGTTCAACTGTTCGCACCAGTACATCTGCAAAACATTGAAAAGAGTCGGAATAAAGTGCCGAAAGAAAACACGAGCCCCGGAATATACTGATGCACAGATTTCAACGCTGAAATCTCAATGCCGTTGGTTGATTAAAAATTATTCCGGAAAAAGTTTTGTTTTGGACGACGAAAGCTACTTCCCTCTTTCGAAGACGCAGATTCACGGAAACGATCGATACTATTCAACGGATAGTTCTACTACACCTCCGAACATAAAATATAAGTTTAAACATAAGCTTGAACAGAAAGTGATGCTGTACATTGCCATTTCCGAGAAAGGCATTTCTAAGCCATGGTTCAAGCCCTCTGGTTTGGCAATCATTCAAGATGTGTACCAGAACGAATGTTTGAAGAAAATTTTGATCCCGTTTCTACAAAAACATCATGCTGATGGACAATACGTGTTTTGGCCGGATAAAGCGTCATCGCATTACGCCATAAGAACACAATCGTTCCTGAATACCCATTCGATCCCATTTGTACCCAAAAACCACAACCCGACAAATCTGCCTCAGTGTCGCCCAATCGAAGATTTCTCCGGGGTTTTGAGTTCCTTGGTGTACAAAAATAACTGGAGAGCCATGAATTGCAAACAGTTGATTGGTAGAATCAAGAGATGCATTCGCAAAGTTGACATGGAGGCCGTACAACGCTCCTGTTCCGACATCAAACAGAAGCTTCGCCGAACATCCGATTACGGACCGTTTTCAAATGTTCACTAATTTTTTTTCAACAATGGATAATGTATCTTTTATTTGAATAAATCAGATCTTCTTCAACTATGTTAGTCTTTTTTTGACAGCTTGAGAAAGAAATTCCAAAATTTTAGTTGCCACCCGTTATGTAAGCTAAAATACAGAATATATAGTTAACACAAGTATACTGAAGTAATGTTTAAAAATGTTTTTATTTCGATAACTATAGCCGATTCAAATCAATCTAAAGTGTCGCAATAATCATCGACTCACCCTTTATGCAAAGCCAACAAATGTATCGCGTATTGGCAAAGTTGACGTAGGACTCCTTTATTATTTAGGAATATTTTATTGCCTCAAAATCCCATCTAAAAAGAGTTTAGATATAAACCCACTTACTTCTGAATGTTGCATCTAGAAACTGCAAAACTATAGTCAGCTAATTATTCTCACAATAGCTCACATTTGAGAAGTAACGACAATCACCATTATTCAAGCAATAGGTGAAAATTGAACTAGCGAAAATTATGAAGTGCATACCAAGCCAAAGGCCATAGAAAAATCATAAAAATGAAACAAAACTGGCTGACTAAAGGGTGTATTCGATAAAAATGGCACACACATATATACTCATCAAAATTAAACTGATTATCGGATTTTCTTGAAATTTTCAGGGAATAGTAGTTCAATGAGTTTTGATTTACAACATTTGTTTTATTCAATTTCGTCTCCCATCCCGAGTCCCCGCACCTTCCTTTTCACTCCACCCATCAAATTTTGTACAATCGATTTTCCCAGTGTTTTTGTTGTTTTCACCCAAATTTTCTTCAATTCTAGCTCTGTTTTTATAGTTTTGGGATGTTTGCGAAGTTCCGTTTTCATAATTGCCCAGAATTTTTCAATTGGACAAAGTTCCGGTGAATTTGGTGGGTTCATATCCTTTGGCACAAAATTGACTCCGTTGGCTCGGTACCACTCCAATACGTTTCGAGCGTAGTGGCAGGATGCAAGATCAGGCCAAAACTGAGTTGATCCTTTGTGCTTCTTAATGAATGGCAAGAGACGCTTCTTAAGGCACTCTTCCGTGTAAATCGCACCGTTTATTGTTCCGGAAGTGATGAAGGGAGCACTTAGTTCACCACATCCGCAAATCGCCTGCCAGATTAGAAACTTCTTCGCAAATTTCGATAGTTTCTTCTTTCGAACATCCTCCGGAACATCGAACTTCGACTTGGCAACGGAATATTCTTGGCCAGGAAGTTGACGGAAGTCGGCCTTGACGTATGTTTTGTTATCCATCACGATGCAACCGGATATGGTGAGCAGCTGCGTGTAAAGTTTCCGACCTTAGACTTTTTAGCGACATCTCGAATTGACATGTTTGGACGGTTCTTGAATTGTTGTACGACTTTCCATTGGACCACTTTTACGACCACTCCCTTCCTTCCTTTGGACACTCAGACGCTCCTTGAAGGTTCTTATTACACGAGACACAATTGTATTTGCAATTCCAAGCCTTTTAGCAATCCACCGGTGGGAATTTTCTCACGGACAATTTCTTGTTTCGACGACATGACTGGAACTACTTAATGTATAACTATGAAACTTGGCAGATATAAATAATACACTATGGATAAGATCTACTCAAATTTCTAGGTTTTTTACCCATACGGTTCAAAAGTTACAGAAGATTTTCTGTGTGCCATTTTTATCGAACACACCCTTTATGCATTCTCCTGGCTGCGTCAAACGACAGCAAAACCAGCCGCTTTCTAGCAACAGCCAACAAAGCCATCCTTTATTTGGCCAAGGGCTGCTGGTCAATGCACCGTCCAGAGTGGTTTCCAACGCGCTCGGCATAGTTGCCCTTTCGGTGAATAGAACAGACTAGTAACTGGAGTATGGCGAGGTTCGAGTGGGACTTTGCCTTTCCTCCTTTGCCTCGGCACAGCCAAGCTGATAGGTATCATTAATGGCTGCTAGCCTACTTATCGAGTAACTTTATATCGACCAGCCGGTGGACCTCTGTTGTCCTCGGAGAGGTGTTAAGGATCATCTTGAGGATATTATTCTGAACACGCTGAAGCTTCAGGTGGTGTGTTTTTGCGTAACTCCCCAGACTGGCATGCCGTATTCAATGACCGGGAAAGCTTTTTTTTTAGAGATAATGTAGACCTTTTGTTAATCAATGGGTACAGTAGCTTCAATAGAACGTTACACTTTCTGACAGTTTTGTCAACCTGCTCCTTGAAAATAAGCTTGCATTCTAGGGTCCATTCCACCGTTGTATTGTTTAGGCTAATTTTACAAAGCGAAACAAGTCAAAGAGAATCGGACTGTGGGAATCGAATGACCTGGGTCTTCGTCGCGTTGATACAGATCTTCTATTCAGTGAAGTATTCTGACAGGAAGTTCAGGCCTCGTTGTAGTTTTGCGGCTAGCGCTCTTGTTACCCTACCATTGTGGATGACTGCGGTTTCATTGGTAAACAACGACAGAGATCCATTTTCAGGGAGAGGTGGTATGTCCGAGGTGAAAAGGTTGAACAGAAGTGGACCTAGTATGCTTCCCTGCGAAATGCCGACGGAGATCTCTTTGCGCATTGAAAACTGCACCATGCAGCGAAACACGTAATGTCATGTTTATTCAGCTCCTCGTTGTTGCGGAAGGTCAGCTGCAGGTGACGTGCGATGGTTCTGATCTTTTTGTTGATGGGTTGCCATCAAGAACCAGTGGCTGAAGACAATACGTTAGTGGTGGCGGTTTTCCATCTTCTCTTGAAATTGTCGATACCATTTACTTTCTTCTTAGTTTCAAAGAGTTTCCACTTAATCAAAGGTCAATATTTTTCTATCGATGTTTTGAACCTCTTATGTCTTTTACAATTTCAGGACGGATTTTGAATAGTCACAAGACTTCGAAACAGAGCTGGAGATTCGAGGCCTCACATAAACGACAGCCACCGCTTTTATAGATATTCTTTCTCGTACACACCTTTGTTGATAGTGCCGATAGAGACGAAACTTTTAAATTTTCGACCACAACTACATTTGGCCTGCCAAACCAGTCCGTACGCGTTGGGAAATTTAAACACTTCCGTTGTCCGAAACATTCGGCAACGGCGTTTCTTTGCATTGGGACATGAAAAACCAGACCCGGAAGCGGTTGAAAGTCTTTGACTACATATGTTTCGTCGGTATATGCTATAAGTTTTTTTTGTTTGCAAAAACTATTATCTCTTAATAGGTGTAAAGCTCCTTAGCACGATTTTATTGCATGAAAATTGAAACCTTGTGCTCCTTGTTCACACTGTACGGTTTCATTTTATACCTCTGCTTTACTTTTTGCAAATGTCATTTGATTTTTAAACTTTGCGAACACAGACAGTTTGAGATTATTCTCACTAATGGCATCCACTTTCTTGTCCATTTGGCGGCAGCATTCGTTTCGGTTTGTACAATTTTCAACCTTACAATCCACAATCAAGAACCGGTTAAACAATTTGTAAACCATAAACATAATACTAAAACTAAACATTTAGTGCCAAAAATTTAGTTTCGTTGCAAGATCGCCTACCGCCAATCTTGGATTACGCTGTCGTTCGTTCAAAATGTGTTACATACATCCACTTGATTTGACGCCATTTTACCAAATGCAACAAGAACGTTAACATATTGTACCACGACATATAGTACGTAGAGATTTTCAGCTGCCATATAACTGAAACGTGGCAGCAATCCGTGAACTATTTCAAAAAATACATTGGAAGAAAAGTATCCGAAATTTAACGTGGACAGACTTTATCATACCAATCCGGCTGAACCCCTCAATAGTCTTAAATTACGCTCAATCTAGGATGTTGGGCTCCGATGAAGCGGGAACTATCCGAAAAGAAGCAGGAGGTTGAAAATGCCAAACATTTTCAACGAATCTGTACCAGAGCTGACAACAAGTTGGCTTAGGTTTGTACAAACTCTCATGGGTGCACAGATAAAAAGAAACTTTGATTTTTCTGCGTTATCTAATGCACATAAAGCGAATGCTAGATTTGGCAAAAAATAATGGGATGTTTCATGTCAATTTAAGCCAGTTAACGCCTGAATCTAGCCTGTTGTATGAAAGATGGCAACCATTGTTGTATGACGCATGCAAGATTGCAAACAATTTCGTTGCGTACGCCTTCTTTGGCTTGGAATTAAACTAGGGGAGTTTTACGTGCTTGTTGAATTTTGTTTCCGTGTGTGGAGTGAATCTTAAAGTTCGAGATTGTTACGAAATGTTCGTCGTTATGTAAGGTCCGAAGGTTTTCTAAGATACTTATTGTCATGATAATTCAAATGTGACAAAAAAAAATCAATGATCCATAGTTTAATCAATAGCAGAAACAGTTCGCAAATCGCCTTCATCCCTGACAACTGGAACGTTTCTAACGCCTAAGTAACGTATTCAATCGGCAAAATTTAACAGAAAACCGCAATGCAAAGATCTCTGCACTGCTGAACACGATCGTGTTTCCTGTCCCAGCTTCAACTGCCATCCACCAGGGTAGTTTTCCAGAAAGACGGCGAAGACATAAAACAAAACAAAAAACCTCTCGCTAGATTGCTCGCAGTAGCTCAGTCCGTACAGAGGGAGGCGTCTCAAATAAATGGTTCGTCGTTTATCGATGAATGAATTTGAATAAATAATAATAATAATCATCATCATCATCGGCTATCGCGTGCATGCATGGGCGCATTCGGATGCCATTTAGCGCGGTAATGACTCTATGCATCACAACACAGTCGGGGACTTGGTTTTGGCCGATAGAACTTCTGTGCAGTCCGAGTCCGATGGCACAGCTGGTGGTGTTCTGGTCTAACGTGGTTCCTGTTTCGAGCAAGTGCAGTTCCTTGACCTTGGATAGCCAGTCACAGCTAGGTACCAGATGAGGAAATTGCAGTTATCGGAATTTGATACCTTCCCCGTGACAGACAGCTGGTGTCCCGTGGGGCTTCGATTCGGAAGATCATTTGTTTCGTTTATGGTTCCGATTTGTTTTCCTGCCCCGCAAAAAAAAAAAAAAAACAGCAACGATGGCGAACTTGAAATTGGTTTGAATTACAAAACCCTGCCTGAACTCAGGCCGCTTTGGTTCGGTTCGGTTCGTTGACCATGTCACGCTTTCGACGAATTTATGTCTGTTTATGCATTTTAGTGTCGACTTGGCAAAAGAAATCGAACCGTGGATCGAATTTTGACTAGTTGTGACTTTTTGCTGCTGTTGCTGTGCTGTGCATGGCGAAGTTAGATTCCTTGAACTTTAAAACCTGAAATTTGTGAGCATTATGCAGCCTTTGTTTGAATCGGACGAACAAGTGAACCCTTCCGAAGTGTATGATTAACAGTAGTTGGGTTTCAATTGTAAATTAATTTTAACCAATTTTTTTTCTAGAAAAATAACTATCTATACATGCCTTAATGCACCTGGACAATCGACAACAAATTATCGTTTACATGAAGTGGGGAAAAAAGGTCCAACCGCGCAAGATAATAACCCTTCATTCACACAGGTCCGCCACGACCAGTCGCACTCTGAAGTTACGCGACCAAGGTCAAGGTCTCTCCGCTGTCCAAAATTACGCTCCAACCGCGCGCTCTGCTCCCGAATGAAGTAACATTGACCATAGGAAAAATTCGCATTATCTAACGTCGTCGTCGTCGGTCATCGAAAATTACTATCCCTCACGATGACCACGATCGCCGGCTTGCTTCTTCTGCATTATTATTTTTTCCGTCGCGCAGGTTGCTAGGAGCCAATTTGGAAGCTGAATTTTGTGTGGCAGCCGACGATTGGAGTGCGCGAGTTCGTTGAAATTATAAGGTGCGGTAGCATTTCGGCACACTACCTAATTTCAGCGTATGATTTCATGACGTGCTCCGATTGTTTTGAAGGATTTGTTTCCGGAGGTTGTGACATAAGTCGGTTCTAATGGTGGTACACTGTATACAAGGTATGGAAATAATGTGCCGGTAATTTAAGTAAACCACGAATTCCATACGAACGAAACCATACTCAGCAGGTTATAATGACATGGTAAAAAATCAGAGACTGGGTTTGGTGGATTTTCCTTTGGAAGGAACTTTAGGTTGATCTACTATTTACCAAGCATAAATAAGAAGATGTATATTCACCGCATCACTTCGTGAATCACGCTACTTGAAAGCAATGGATTGGCTTGTGATTGTTAAATAAACTGCGTTTTTAATCAGTTTTGTTAAATGTATGATATGGACTACCACTCATTGTAGCATGGAAACTAAGTCCGGCTGTAGCAGACTTTGCTCTTTGTTTGAATTGATTACGCTTAAATAGGGAAGCGGAACCTATCTTGAGCTTAATAAGCAGACCTGCAGTGGAAATCGGTGAATATGCACTGAATACCGAACATTGAGTACACAAGTTAATCAGCAATTTATTCGTTCACTTACCGTTAATCGTTTAGCAACACACAAAACATTCGATTCTGATAATTTTGTTCCAATTTAATACGGAAAAGTTGCCACTTCTATGTACCTATTTTAATCATATCACGGAAAACATTAATCCCATCTCTGTACATATGTTAATCGTACAGAAAAAAATATAAACAAGTTAACGCTTTCCACTACCACATCCAAAAATGAAGATCATTTGACAGCACTTCACGTGTGTTGGGTAGCATGCATATAATTAAGACAAAATGAAAGGGTTTAATTGTTATTCTTCGATGAGAATATTGACAACAAGACTCACCATAACGTTGGGCATACAATGCTCTGTGAATGATTGAAAACGCACACTAGCGTTGATATGTATGCTATACAGTAAGTGAGCAGTGCCGCCAAATTCAACAGATATGGAAACATATTATTAAATGTGGAATTTTATTTCTCTGTAAATATTGAACAAATCTACAATTAGAGGTATTTATTATTTATTTAATCTATGGAAAAATAAAACAGTTCAACTTTGGACGATTTGTAGCACTCCTACAAAAACGTGATATTGAAGTACTGCCAAACCCATGTCATTCGAATAAGAGTGATAATAAAATAGTTTGGCAGCATCAAGCGATTACGTCGATTGTAAACACGGTTCAGGATAGCTGCAAGCGTATTTAAATTATTGTGAAAATTAATCCCATAGTTTCCTAGTTTTTTATAACATATTCGTAGATTCTCGTGTGGCTAGCGTAATAAAAGAAGTGTGATTTTTATAGTTTTTGCAATTACGCAACGAAAATGTGTGAGGATATAGTGCAATTAAAGAGAAAAATTGGAGTCTGGCCCAAGTATATTCCCTAGTGTCGACGAATGTGTAGTGCAAAAGTAAGAAATTGTGTTAAAAATCTGATTGCTCATTATTTTTACGAAATGTAAGTGTCCGGAACGTTTTTGTAGGTATTAATTATATTTTTTATTTGCCAGGATTATATATTCTTGGTTACTGCGTCCATTTATTGGAGAAATTAAACATCTCTTAACATTTGAAGATGACTGCAGAATGTGATGAATATATGTACTATGATGAGTATAGGTTCCGCTTCCCTAACCACTGATTGTTCATTCCCACTTGGTATTCCCACTCTCCAGGCTGCTGCAATCGGGTGCCCTGATGGTCCCTCTTAGCCCGCAGTATTAGCAACGATAAACGTTTAAATACTCGTGTGCTTTTAAGAAATCTCAAGAATTCTGAATTGTCAAGATTGACAAAGACAAACGTCAGTTTGATGTCTGTTTTCAACGTATTTAAAGTACAAGGTATTATATTCCCTGTAATGTGTATGTAGTGGTACGAAAAAGACAAAAGCAAAAAATGGTAAATTTAAGGAGTTTCGAATCAACGCATGTTTTTGCTTGAATTTTTGCCTGTAGGTATTCAGTAAATCTTGTACGTTACTCTAGTATACAAACCGATTGGAGGAATACTTTATTACTGAATATTTTTGAGTCAATTTGTGCTGATATTCGAAGTGTTATGATTGTTTCCAAATTTTGAGTATCACACTTATTCAAGTAGACCAATTTTATAATTTAAATGAAATATGCATTCGGTAATTTAATTTTTATGATTATGATTATCGTAAGAACATATTGTTCAATTTCACTTTAAGCCTGGCCAGAATTACTGTTTCAGGAAGATCCGTAACGAATTAAACTCGAAAATTAGATAAAATTTATACAACTAAAAGGAACTTCACGATTTCTCATAACAAAAATGGATGTTTGTTTGCCATTCGGTTTCACTTACATTTGCGTAACTTTAACTCAAAAACCAAACGTACCCTAAATTGAGTTTCATTACCACTACTGAATTTTCAGTAATCCCCTTTTTTCTATTTTGGTGTTAAAACGAGTGACGGGTCCATTGTTTTTCGAGCATTACTCGAAAAAAAGCTTATGAATGAACAAGAAAAAATGTTTTTCCAAATTTTCTAAATGTTTTGTTTTTTTGCAGCTGACAATTAAAGGCCTGAAATAATGTTTGCCATTTCTACCGAAGTAATATTTGAAACTGTTCCAGTCCCCCCTGTTAGTTTTCCTTGCTGAATAATCGAAGGGAATATTATTCCGCCAAAAAAAGTGACAGCCCCATTTAAATAATATGGACAGGCGTTACTAACGTTACGAAGTTTGCACTTCTTTTCAGCTGCATACAAGGTAAGCAATTCTGACAGTAAAAAGCATTTCTAGATCATTACTTGTCCTTTACTAATACACACTGCTTTTGAGCTGCATACTAGCCTTAATATATTACACTAAATTTTTTTCGCTGGACATCAGCGAGATTTTGCTGGATTTTTCCAAGCTGTAAACCAGCAATTTATCCAGCAAGAATAAATTTCATGAAAATGACAGCACTTCACAGTAACTTCAACAAACTTAGTTGTGAAGCTGAACGATCAGCAAACCCATAATCCCCACAATTTTCTTTTTTGCCAGCAATTTATATTGCACTGCTGAAATATCAGCGCAATGTTTACTAAAAATATTCAAATAAATAAATAAATAAAACTAAAGCTGAGGCAACTTCTTCGGACATGTATGATATGTATGATGTATGTATGATAAGTAATACCCCCCATTATAGCACGGAAACTAAGTCCGACAGCAGTTAGCTCTCCTCACTGTTAGACTTGATCAAGCTTTAATAACCACTGATTATCCAAATAATGCCGTTGTATTAGCATTAGCATTAGCATTGACGGTTGCACACCTCGTGGATGGAGCTACGATGAGGAATAATTCGTTGAAGACATTGCATGCCACCATGAAACGAAACCAGCTTCTGATACGTTTCTTCACGCAACAATCAGCACGAAAACACTCCTCGATCGCTCACCTGGCCACGTCCATGCAACCGTTGTTGATAGGGAGGATTTGGTATCTACCTTAAGAAGACACGGGGAACCCACGTAGCCTTCAGTAGATATCAAAGGAAAAAGGAAATGAATAGTCGGAGAGAATAGTTGAACAGAATGCTCTGTTTGGTGCACAGAACAAAAATGTAATCAAAAATGGCCGTTGTGAGCATCTAGTCTAAGAGGGTTAAGTGATGCTCCATTTATCTTCAAACGGTTGGGACTTTAGCATTAACTATAGTCCTAGCTCCCTATGGCTTATGGTTATAGCGCCATTACTCGCTCTCTGAAAAGAAAGAAGAAAGCGCCGACCCAAAATCATACGTCTTCCCCCCCTCCCACACACACACACACACACACTGACACGCACTCGCCTACATCACTACTTCTGTTTGGATTTAGATTAGTGAGCGCTGACTGAAAGTTAAAAGCGTCCAAACAATTCACCAACTGTCAAATATTGCAATTAAATGTCGACTACAATGTTAACAGGTTACAAAAATTATTGATTGGTTGATTGTAGGAAATGTACCTAATAGTTAACCTTTTATTAAACTTGATAGTTTATCACTGTTATACTACTAATGTGAAAATTTGAATCAAACTAACCGAGCATAATAGATACTCAGCGGCCGCAGCTCTAAAAACAACAATTTTCAAATCGAATCAACTCGACAACATGATAAGTGTCAGCTAATGCAGTGTACGAATTCAGCTCTACGTAATAAGTGAAATCGGCAATGATATACAAAGGTATAAAAGGAAAGAAGCCTCACCCAGATTTCAAAGAGCGTCCCAAATCCTAGCTACCTGCGATTATCGTCTAAAATCGGTCCGATTGCTTCTCAGATCAGTTGCTTAATTCGCAGCCCTTCTGTCGGCATAGCCGTAAAATGAATTATGGTTTTGCGTCAATATCCCAATAATGCCGTTGAATGAAGGGCAGAAGGGGTTGGGTCGATCGATAGGCAACATCACTTACACGTATCTCACAGGGACATAAAGAATCTCCTTCCAACAACAAGATTGAACAATTGGTCACCGAGCGATGCTATTCAAACATGAGGATGCCCGGATTGGTGGAGAAGACATACCCC
The DNA here is from genome assembly GCA_034211315.2 of Aedes japonicus. Lineage (NCBI taxonomy): Eukaryota > Metazoa > Arthropoda > Insecta > Diptera > Culicidae > Aedes > Aedes japonicus. The sequence goes on along the minus strand of JASCZW010000148.1, from coordinate 217,850 downwards.
CTAGCCATTAACTGTCAGCAATGGAGAGTTGGCATTTCCACGTTCCACATCCAGTCTGCTTCAATCGGGTGCCGTGGTGGTCCCTCCCAGTTCGTAGTATTAGCAAGGACTATTCATATAATCAAGTATACGTTTATATTAGAAAATATTTCGTATTTTCAGTTGGCTGATCATGAAATGAAAGAAATGTTGTACCTTTATCATTTCTTGAATAGTGCTGATACAGCCTGAACAATCTAGAAAGTCATTTCTATATTCTTAGTAGAACCTTAATTATAGCTCAACATTATATTCGATTGGGAAACAACAATTGATTCTGTTAGAAATTTAGTTTTCCCACTGCCTATCGAACATATCAACTTGAACATTTCATAGAGTAAAACCTCTTTGTGCGAATACTACGGACCCCTGTTGAATACAATGTGAGGTCTGATAAATTGAATAGACTTCCTTAGTGCGTAATAGGATGAGTTTTATGTCCTCGAAAAAAGCACAATCGGAGTGAATTGAATTTGGCTTGAAGGATTTGAATTAAATTGCTGAGGAATTCATGTCAATAGTATTAAAACATAGGGAGGGAGGGGAGTTTGTTTGGTGGGTTTTCACTTGTTTACCATCAGGGTGGTCCTTTTAGTTGGAAAATGTTATAAAAATATATTTAAAAATAGATGAGTTCGAATGGAATATTGAAGATAATTGAATTCACACATGTCTTATAAAGGGCGAACACGAAATAATTGCGACACATTCAACAGGGCATCACTTTTTTACCATTGGGTAAAAATCAAATTTTGCACACTTTCTCATTGATGTGTATTGTTTACATGCTGTCAAACTCGAAGTCGTGTTTTTCGATTCAACGAAAATGGAGGTGAACCAACGCGAGTCGAGAGAACAAATTCTTTCAAACACCTGGAATTTCCTAACCTGCCGCACCGGCAGTTGGGAAAAAATGTTGAACATTCACCATTCAACCGTCTCCAGAGTGTTGAAGCGGTTCCAGGAGTGGTTGACGTTGGACCACGGCAAAGGAGCTGGAAGAAAACCGGGACCGGAGAACAAAAAGACGGAGGGAAAGGTGAAGCGGATGATTAACGCAAATTCCAACGTCTCAAGCCGTGATTTGGCTAAAAAGATCGGCATGTCGCAGAGCTACGTCCAGAATGCAAAGAAGAGAGCTGAACTACATACATTCAAGGTACAGAACTTCCCAAACCGCGATGAGCGGCAACAATCGACGGCTAAGACTCGGGCACGCGAGCTATATGAGAAGATGCTGACAAAATATGGCTGCTGTGTGATGGACGGCGAACCGTATATAAAAGCCGATTTTAAGCAAATTCCGGGGTTGGAGTTTTTCACCGGCAAGAGCAAGTTCTATGTGCACGACAAATTTAAGAAGAAGAAAATGTCGAAGTTCACCTCCAAATATCTCATTTGGCAGGCCATCTGCTCTTGCGGACTGAGGAGTGAGCCTTTCGTGACAAAGGGCACAGTAAATGGCTAGATCTACAAATCTGAGTGCCTCGAGAAGCGCCTTTTGCCGTTCTTGCAGCAGCACGACGAAGCTCCGCTATTTTGGCCAGATTTGGCATCATGCCACTATTCTAAAAGTGTCCTGGAGTGGTATGAGGCCAATTCTGTCCATTTTGTTCCAAAGGACATGAATCCGCCAAACTGTCCGGAGCTGCGCCCGGTGGAGCAGTACTGGGCAATGATGAAGCGGGAACTTCGGAAGAGCAAGAAGACAGTCAAAGACGAGAAGGACATGTTAAGAAAATGGAAAAAAAACTGAGAAACTGGTACCGGATGACACTGTAAAGACTTTGATGGAGGGCATCAAGCGAAAATGCATTCAATTTTATACTCAAGGCTCCATTGATTAACTTTTCTTTTGATTTTTGAAGTAAATATATGTATAAAACTACCCTAAAATTTTGGTTTGATTCTAAACATTATAAGAAAATTGGCATGACATTTTCGGTGTCGCAATAATTTCGTGTTCGCCCTTTACAATCGTTAGTCATTGTCTACATTCAATATGGTATATTTCATGATGGCGCACTTATTTTCCATTAGGGTGGTTCTTTAAAAAAAAAAATTCAGAATTTGAATTGAATAGTTAAGACAATAGTATTTACACACTTCCTGTGTTGTCGTTGGTCATTGTCAACGTTTAATGTATGATATTTGATCAGGGTGGTCAAATTGCTTTCTATACAGGTGGTCCTTTTGGTAAAAGATTTGGTAAATTTGTTTTTCTTTAAGCAATGAATCTTAAAAACAATAACGACCTTTTCATGGCAAATTTCGAAAAAACAGTTACCAGATAGAAATCAACTACCAAGTTGGAGGAGATAAGTTGATGATGTATTCTAAATTTCTCTCACCTCTCACTCCAGAAACATTCAATAACACTCACAAAAATAACAAATTTACTTATGAAATAACCGTTCTTGGACTCCCTTGTAGTAAAAAATCTTAACTCACATTTGAAATCTACACAAATCTACACGTTTTGTCTATGAAAGGCATCCACACAGAAATAAAACTACTAGGTGGTACAGCCCAATGGGGTTGTACGCAAAGGTGACGTAGGACTACGCAGCAATGTGCAGTCTGAATGTTTCAATAGTTGCCGAAATTGGTTTCGTTCCAAAGCTAACACCCATACTCTAAATTTTCGCACTACAACCTTATTTATATGATAAAGGCTGTCTTGATATCTACATTCATACATCTTGCTTTCACTGGAAATAATATGTTTGACTTATGATATCAAGATACTCTATTTCACGTAATATACCTAGTGGAGCGAATGAGTTGTTAGTCATTTGGGGAACTTTTACCCAAGAGGCTGGTTCACCTCCAATTGCATACGGTTTCTACTAGGCCTTTGTGCGTATAACACTGCCAAAAGTGCTAATGTCGAAAACATTACGGCTTCGGCACACGAAAGATATTTTTCGCAATCAAACACCCCGAAACCAAGCCCTCAGCAGCCCCCCAAAGACATGTCAACTCTTTTTCCAGTTGTTTAGATGGCCCTGAAAAGGGCCATTTTGGGTTCAAGGGAACAGCTACTACCACCAACTCATTTCGTCATAGAGCTGGTTTACTTGACCACGGCTCCGGATCGCTCCGAAACCCCGTGTTTGGCTAGCTCTCCCGGTAGCATGATTTCCAGAGACGACAGGGCCATCCGCCAATTGATTTAAGTCAGTCGGGCAGCTAAGCTTTCAATCCGCTCGGAAATGTCATTTACGAAGCTGTCACAATGCTTATCGCTTTGGAGGAAACGACAGTATCGGGTTTAAATGCTTCAGCACCCGGTAGATGAGGTGGTATACGTTTTCTTCTTCCGACCTTTGCTGCTGGAACTGTTTGCCTTCCCAGATGGTGGAGCGAGACTGTACCATAAGAGCACATTCTGGTCATATGATCGACCACCTGGAGATCATCTTTATTACTTTGTAGATGGTTGTGGTCTTGGGAATTCAATGTCCATTATTATCGATAGACGTCTAGGTCGAAATAGTGCTAACTGAACGATAGACCACGCAGAAAAAAATAACTAATTTTAACAAGCAATGAAATTGTTTGCAATTTTTCATGCGCCATACAACAATGTTTGCATTCTTTCATACAACAGGCTAAATTCAGGCGTTATCTGGATTAAATTTACATGAAATATCCCATTATTTTCTGCCAAATCGAGCATTCCCTTTATGTGCATTAGATAACGCAGAAAATTCAATGTTTCATTTTATCTGTGTATGGCTGCAGAGTATGTGGTTCCATAACAATCTTCAGCGTTAAAGATAATGGCCCTCTCAACAATCGTAGAAAATAAACTGTGCTAGGAAAGTACTGTGTATTAGGTAAATTGACTCTGAAAAATCGAGATTGTTAAAATTGACATCACGTTATACTTGCGTTAATTTTTGGTGGTTTATGTTAAAAATCAATAGTTTTCATTATCAGAATCGACGCGTACAAATATTTCAGATCGATTGGTGCAAACAGTAAAAAAATGTTTGGAGAAACGACTGAGGTATTAACGCTCAAAACCTGACAGAATTTCGTGACGGTCGCAATAGATATTTTTTGAATTGTACCCCAGTATAGACAACAAAGACGTAGTCCTACGTCAAAAGTGTGTATTGCCGTTCATCCGCAAGCATAGAGGCGAAATAATCTCCCTAGTAGCACATTTGTTGCCATTCGGTTGAGATAACATTGCTAAGTCATAATCAAGTTACTACAACTAATGATCGTAGTGTGCTACTTGGGCTTTGGTTCGGTTTGGCCAGCTGCCACCACTCCAAGGTGATTCTGAAATGGTATGCTGCCAACAAGATCGATTTTGTCCCCAAGCTAATGAATCCTTCGAATTGCTTGGCAATTTCAAAGCAGCGACTTCGACGAAGCGGCGCACAGTGATCGAAAAAGCCTTGTTTCACTGCGAAATTTATAACTCCTAAGGGCATCTTCAACGGTGATCCAAATCCTGGATTGGATTTATTTTTCTAGACCAAACTCAAAAACATCGCTGCACCGGTGTTGTAAATCTTGTTCTGGATTTATTTTTCATCATTTTCAAACTAGTATATGTTTAGATTTTTTTTTTTGAGGCTTTAACCTTTTGGTCATTCGTCCCCTATATGTTTTGATCTATTCTTGCAGCAATTTGGAGCAAGTGAATTTTCAGCTTTTACTCAACAATAACTCAATTTTATTGAGCATATTCTGAGGTATATTCGTGTTGCTCCCGGTGCTAGTGAATTGCCTTTTCGTTTTATTTCTAAATAACGAATGCTTGTCTTCGTTTTTTTACAGCCTCTGCATTTTCCGGAACTGACGCTGACTAGATCGAAATGCGGAGGTTCCGAGATTCCGAATAGTATTTCGATTGCTCAGAAATGTAAACTGAAGTGAAGTTTTCAAAGTAAACAAACTGTTTATTGATAGATCGGTCATGATAACCCCTTGCAAATAGCTCATACAGATAAATTTGGGAAAAGCCTCTAGTTGACCCTTTTTTTTATTTTAGTTCCTTGATTATCGAGATTTTTCAGCCCTGGGCTGGTTCATCTCCCGTCGTAGTATTTTCGGGTAATTTCGTAACTTGTCTGGGGGTGAGATTCGAACTCGTGACTTTCGCATGAGGAGTATGGATATTAATTGTTGACCCCCTAGTTGACTCTTGTTGTCGCATTATGTCCAGGAACACCTCCCCTGGCATGCGGAAACGCAGAAAGTGCTTCTCGTTGTAGGTTTGAGTGTCGTTAAAGTAGTCCTGGAACAGCTTCTGATGACCGGAACGGGAATCACGGTCGACGTTGGAGCGTCATCCAGGATGTGACCTTCTCCGTTTCGACTCTTGTTTATCCGCTGCCAAATTACAATTCAGCATTATCTAATATCGTTTTAATGAAATGCATGCATTCAAACACTCACCTTCAGCCAAACGAAAGAACAAGTATTACTTGTTGTCAGCTAACGACGTGCTACTGGCATTACAAATTATTTGGTCAAACCAATCAATGGCGAAATGTTCGTGAAAACTTTGCGAAATCTGAAAAAAAACTTCTGATCTCTGATGTTGAATGATCGACAGGATGACAGGTGTTGGCGGGTTTAACAACAAGAAATACAACACCGGTGCGGGGAACGCAAAGTTGGTCTATTTTAGCTAGTTCTTTTCAAGTTTCGCTGATGCAAATCAGGTATACAGTTGATCTTAAAATAGACCGCCGCTAAAGATGCCCTAAGGGTTACGTTTCCGGATCATGGTGTCTTCTACAAAAGTTGTATTTAAACAAGTTGTCCATCTTGTGGTGATAATTTTGTAGTTCCAAACTTTACCGATAGTTCAAATTACCTGTCTTCTATTGTGTTTCGTTCAAAAGTTTCAACAGCTCCGCCCTAGCGGTAAAGTTTGGAACTACAAAACTATCACCACAAGATGGACAACTTAGTTTAAATACAACTTTGTAGAAGACACCATGATTCCGAAACGTAACCCTTAGGAGTTATTAATTTCGCCGCCATAAAAGGCTTTTCGGATCACTGTGCGGCGGGGCAGTCAAGGACATCCAGCAAATGCGGATAAAATGGAAGCAATACGCTGAATCTGTGTGCGTTCACACTGTGTGGGCGGTGGTGGGCTCCATCTAGAAGAAGGTTCGAGATTTTGTTTGAATTGGAGAAATGTAACGATCTAATGCTGTTACTTTGAAGTTTTAACAAAATTGCGATAAAGCCACCATTATTGGACTACTTTAACTTATTGAATGTAATCTGTGAGATGTCTTTTTGTGCGTTACAGATTTACTTTTAGTCAGCCTTTAGTGTCAAGTACGGGTACCCGGTCATTGAGAAGAGATTCGATAAACTAACTTAAAAAACCCCAACCAGAATGTAGTTGTTTATTCCCTAAAAGATTGAAGAAAATCCGAATGAATATTTCGTCGGTCCTTTTATGTTTGTTTCATTTTTTTTCGAGTACATTGTTTAGGAATCTACTAAATAAGAATTAATACCTGTCCACTTTAAATTTCGGACACTTTTTTCCACTGTAGATTTTGAAATATTTCACGGCTCGCTGAAACGTTTCACTTATATGACAGCTGCAACTCGCCACTTTATTTCTTGGTACTACATGTTTACATTCTTGTTACATTCTGTTAAATGACGTCGAACCAAGTGGAAGTGCGCAAACGCGTTTTGTACGAACGGCAGGAAATTCCGAATTTATCGGTACGCGTTCTTGCCAAGAAACTAAAACTACCAAAAAGTACCGTGTTTTGTGTTTGCAAATCATTTGACCAACGCCTGATTGTGGATCGGAAGTGGAACAAATCGAAAAGTATGCTTCCGACATATGGACAAGAAGGTGGTAGCTATAATTGAGAAAAATTCTGTTATTTCTGTGCAAAATGTGGCTTGCACAGTTGAGAAGTCAAAATCATACGTACAAAAACAGAGGCAAGAACTGAAGGCGTGCAAAGTGAAAAAGGTGTCCAACGGTCACGACAAGCAACGTTTCACTGCAAAAAGTCGTGCTAAGCAGCTTTACCCCATTTTTTTGCAAACATTTGCATCATAGTGAATGACGAAACATACGTACTTGAAGATTTTAAACCGCTTCCGGGTCTGAAGGCAAAGAAGGTGTCCAAACTCCCGAAGAAGTATTTGATTTGGCAGGCCATATGTAGTTGTGGTCGAATATCTAAAAGTTTCGTTTCTACCGGCACTATCAATAAGGATGTGTTCGAGATAGAATGTTTGCAAAAGCAATTACTACCGTTTATCAGAAGTCATGATTATCAAGCTCTGCTTTGGCTTGAATTGGCCTCTTCCCGACCAAAAGGGAATAACAAAATTATTTCTAGTTTTGTTATTCAGTTACGTTGTTTTTATAACAGAGATTGTTAGAATTTAGATCGCGGATGTTGTTAAAATAACAGGAATTGTAACAAAAATTCTTCTAGAGGTAGCAAAATCATAGCAAACTATGATATAGATATAACATAAACAAAACAAACTTTGAAACAGTTTTGTTACGATGTAGCAAAATCATATCAGCAGGTGTTAGAATTCATTTATTTATTGAGGCAGATTGTGACTCCCAGGGCATTATATCTCAATTTGTTATAAGTATGTTGTACAATTATTCAGATGACAACGTCTTCAACAAATTTATATCATAATCAGTTAGTCGTAACAAGGTTTGTTATAATTTTGTTATCTTTATGTTATACCCTCCTGGTCGGGTTGTCACTATGCGAAATCCGTTCTGGAATGGTATAAGGTACAAGAGGTCAAATACGTGCCAAAAACAGCAAATCCACCAAACTGTCCAGAATTTTAGCTCAATAAAGAAGCACTGGGCTCTAGTTAAGCGGAATCTCTTTGAAACTAAGAAGAAAGCAAATGGTACCTATGATTTCAAAAGAAGATGGAGAATCGTCAGGGCGGGCGTGTCTGAGGATACCGTACGGAACCCGATGGCGGGTGTATCACAGAAAGTTCAAGAATTTTACAGAAAGAAGGATTAACATCTTAATCAATTGATTCTTATGTAGATAGAAATCTACTATTGTGAAATAATTAAGCGGTTTTGTTGATTTATGTGTGAATTTATTTTGCTGCTAGTACTATGCTGTCCAAAATTTAACGTGGACAGGCTATATATTAAAATGCATGCCTGTACCTTTCAGCATTGTAAATTTATCACTGAGTATGGTAAATGTCGCGAGATTGGAGTTCAAAAAACATAATGGATCCAATTTATTAGAAAGCAGTGCATCAAGCTTGGCTTACCTTTTAAATTCCACAATTTCCCAGTAAATTATCTCTTCCGATTTTTGGTAACACTTAGCCAAGTAACTTGGTGTACAATCACATTCCTTTCACAGTTGGATTGATGATTTATGAAATACAGTAAATATACACTCCGCACAATTCCGATAACGGGATCATTCATTGTCGATTGTGAGGAAATACAGGATCTGAAAGAAGAAATACCTACAAGAACTCGGCAAACACGCGCGCTCGGCTTTACCTTCTCACGGACTTCACGGTCAATACGGAAATATGCGGCCCAAACCGGAGAGAATCAGAAAAAGAGAGACAGAAAGATAAATAGAGACAGAACAGTAGGCATTATTGATGCGTTGCGGTTTGTGGAATGTTTGTCGAATCGATGGCCGACCGGATTGGAGTGGTCTCGAGAGCGCCGACGATCAAATAATTCCGAATCGGACGCATGAATCTGGAGGTACCCTAAGTTCGCTGAAGAGCAAGGAAGCGAGTAGCCGCCAATCGCAGTCCCACCCACGCAAGAATCGCGATCGTCGATGTCGATGTTGTTGGGAGATTTCGAGATATAATTGTTAAGCTCGATTCGACTACAAATGACGGTTTCGGTCGGATCGTTTTCAATTTTTATGGCGTCCATCAGCGAACCACGGCGACAGGTTATTGGCTGCTAGAAATTAGTTCCTGGCGCCTGATCGCTGCTGAAGAGATAACTGTGGGAACTGCCCACGCATGATCTTCAGCGCCGGTCGTTGAGAGCTATTGAACTTTGGCGCGATGAATGATAGAGGTGGGATCGTTTACACATTTCATCAGGGGGTAATTGAGAGTTTGCTATTGATAGATACGAATCGGAATGTCCTGTTAGTCACTTCCATACGAGATGTCTCGATGTCTCTGGCTTATGACCAAAATTACCTTAAACTCATGGCCCTCGGTTTGGCCTCCGACAGCGGGAGTGGGTTTTATTTTCAATTTCCATCCAATCGAACCAATAATTTGTTTACACTAGAAAACCATAAATTAGGCTTTGAACAGAGAGAGGGAAAACAAAATAGCGGAGCTCTTTCGTGCTCGGACCGAGTCGCCAAATCGGCTTCAGCCTTTTCAGCCTGTATCATTAATTTCATAGTTTATGCCTATTGCGCATGAATTACAATTTAAGCAAACAACAATGAGAGCCAGGCAGGGGTCGTTTCGCTATTACAGAGGAGAGCTGCCGCTGTCCCGTGTGTCTGTCTCACTAACTCACATACGCCACAGGGAGAGATAATTTTAATGAGCTTTTCATTCCTAGCCCAGGCTCTCCAAGTTCCGAATGGAGGACCCGCCGGGTGTTTTGTAGTCACATTGCTGCTGTTGCTGCTGCTGCTGAAGAGGCAAAAATAGCCTCACGGAGAACACCGACGACCAACCAAGGCAATGGCAATAAATTACGGTTCAAATGAAATGCTCTACGACCGACGGGGTCCAAATCGCGACTGCGCTAAGTAGCTTCCCCTTCGAGGGCCATTTTAAGTTCCGTGAAATGGGTGGCCGCCGGTGGTTTCAGACATCTGTACGGCTTCAGGCGCATCGGGGATTGTCCGCAGAGACAATTTGCAAATTATCCGATTAGGTATCGGTTTTTATGGATGTGGAGTGCGTTGTCCCGAGGGGGTAGGTCTTTCCGGCACAATTGAATCACTTACGGTGACTGGTATTACGGAGTATTTCGGGGGGAAATGAAGCTTAGTATGGGCCTATTGAACAAGTTGGTAAAGCCTTCTGATGACTTCAACTTGTAAATATGATTTTGAATATAATTCAAGACTTTAATAATGATTTGTGAGTAATTGAGTTGAATAACAAAGCGACCTTTTAATATAATACTAAAGGGTGAGTCGACAGTTATTGCGACACTTTAGATTGAATTTACATATCATCAGCTATAGTTATCGAAATTGAACGAAATTTTTACAGGAGTTCAGTATAATGCGTGTCCGGAAATACATTTGTACCATCACACGAACGTTATAGCAGGATTAACAGAAATCCAAACAAATCTTTTTCTTTACTTCAATTTCCTAAAATATATTTCTTCACATTTTTGCAATAATAGATTTAAATTTTATTCTCAAGTCCAACCTTTTGGACCTTTGACTTGACTCTGGCCAGCAAGGTTTGAACAAGCTTATCTCCTCTGGTTTTGTAACCTTTTGTCCTCTTCTGCTTGATGTTTTGAACCGATTTTGACTCTCCTGCCGTTTCCCGACAATCAGCCTTCATTATTGCCCCAAATTTCTCGATCGGTTGGATCTCTGGACAGTTTGGAGGTCAAATGTCTCAAGATACCACAATGACATTATTTGCCTTGACGTTTCTTGGTCACTATTGAGTACCCAGACAACCACAAGTCGTATAACAGTGTTCAAATAGTATCGTATAGTCCTATATATTTAGTCAAAATCGCAATTGATTGTGGCCTTTATCATATTATGTTTAACTTAAATCGTAAAGAGTGCAAATTTTCGACTTCTATGCGATGTGTCAATTATTCATCGTACTGCGTCACAAACAAAATCGGATATACATCGCTAACCTTTTTAAATCGAATTTGTTATTACATATTCAATCGCATACGATATCAAATCAACTCGTATTAGAAAACAATGGAATTTGCACGTATATGGCCTCCACTTTTGCACGTATAAGCCATATTTTTGCATTCTATACGATTTGTTTACTTACATATATGTTTGTATATCATAAAAACAATTTTCAATATACGTGCATTTTGGTTGTCTGGGTAATGGTAAGATGCCAAACCGGGTCAAAAGAGGGTGTTTTAAGAAGCTGCTCTAGAAATGACAGTAGGCGTTTTTGAATGCATTCTTTTTCTCGAGTACTTTTTCAAACACACGTAACTGATTTTGCAAAAAAAAGAGGGGAAGTAAGATTCAAACTTTAAATTCTTAAAACCCTTGGCACTTTCATGCAAACGAAGGCCACCAACACAAGGAATAACATTTCCTTCACATCATGGGGGTTCTAATTTCCGTGAGCGTGCTGAGAGTTTTGAGAAATTAACGTTTGAATCTTACTTCCCCTCTTTGTTTTAAAAATCAGATGCGTCTGTTTGAAAAAATTACTCGAGATTTCACTGTTAATATTCCCGGTTGAGATGAAAGGTTCGCTGATTTTACCGCACGTACAAATGGCTTACCAAACGAGTCCTCTGTCCTTCGTAGTCTTATTACCAGGGATTTGTGAAACGTCAGTCGTTACATGTGGTTCATCGTCCTGTACGAACCAACCTGTAGTTTGATTAACAACGAATCATATAGCGTCTGGCCCGACTTTTCGCTTTTTCAAGCCCTTAACCACCTCGGCGGAGTTTTTGCTGGGCTTTGAATGACCTCAGTCCACATCTTACTTCGATGTCCTGCTCAGCAGAGATGACATTTCGCACTAATGTTACGCCGGCGTGAGTGACTCTACTTTTTACAAAACTGAGTCGCAGTTCCCATGCGACTGAGTAAAGTGGACACCCACATTGAGCTCAATTTGCGGCCGTGTAAACAGAGTAAAAATGTTCTCCTGTGATGGGATGGCTTGGAGTGAGTGAATGACTCTCTCTTTTAAACGACCGCTCTCAAGTGCTCTCATCTGTGTTCGCCAACGTGCTCTCGCCTGCGATTGCTGCCGCGTACACTTGTGCGAGGACGCGCCAGTGCTCTTTCTGTAATTCGCTGTTTCGGTTGATAGTGAAATCGTCATCGGGGTTGTGAAAAATGTACGAAAAAAGGAAGCGGGAAAAAAAACATTCTTCTTTCTTCCTTTGTTATGTTGCTTTAAAGAGAATTACTGCAATCACTGCTGTATATGTAAAGGGCGAACACGAAATTATTGCGACACATTCAACAGGGCATAACTTTTTTACCATTGGGTAAAAACCAACCAAATTTTGCACTCTTTCTCATTGATGTGTATTGTTTACGTGCTGTCAAACTCGAAGTCGTGTTTTACGATTCAACGAAAATGGAGGTGAACCAACGCGAGTCGAGAGAACAAATTCTTTCCAAACACCTGGAATTTCCTGACCTGTCGCACCGGCAGTTGGGAAAAATGTTGAACATTCACCATTCAACCGTCTCCAGAGTGTTGAAGCGGTTCCAGGAGCGGTTGACGTTGGACCACGGCAAAGGAGCTGGAAGAAAACCGGGACCGGAGAACAAAAAGACGGAGGGAAAGGTGAAGCGGATGATTAAAGCAAATCCCAACGTCTCAAGCCGTGATTTGGCTAAAAAGATCGGCATGTCGCAGAGCTACGTCCAGAATGCAAAGAAGAGAGCTGGACTACATACATACAAGGTACAGAACTTCCCAAACCGCGATGAGCGGCAACAATCGACGGCTAAAACTCGGGCACGGAAGCTATATGAGAAGATGCTGACAAAATATGGCTGCTGTGTGATGGACGACGAAACGTATATAAAAGCCGATTTTAAGCAAATTCCGGGGTTGGAGTTTTTCACCGGCAAGAGCAAGTTCTATGTGGACGACAAATTTAAGAAGAAGAAAATGTCGAAGTTCACCTCCAAATATCTCATTTGGCAGGCCATCTGCTCTTGCGGACTGAGGAGTGAGCCTTTCGTGACAAAGGGCACAGTAAATGGCGAGATCTACAAATCTGAGTGCCTCGAGAAGCGCCTTTTGCCGTTCTTGCAGCAGCACGACGAAGCTCCGCTATTTTGGCCAGATTTGGCATCATGCCAGTATTCTAAAAGTGTCCTGGAGTGGTATGAGGTCAATTCTGTCTATTTTGTTCCAAAGGACATGAATCCGCCAAACTGTTCGGAGCTGCGCCCGGTGGAGCAGTACTGGGCAATGATGAAGCGGGAACTTCGGAAGAGCAAGAAGACAGTCAAAGACGAGAAGGACATGTTAAGAAAATGGAAAAAAAAACTGAGAAACTGGTACCGGATGACACTGTAAAGACTTTGATGGAGGGCATCAAGCGAAAATGCGTTCAATTTCAAACTCAAGGCTCCATCGATTGACTTTTCTTTTGATTTTTGAAGTAAATATATGTATAAAACTACCCTAAAATTTTGGTTTGATTCTAAACATTATAAAAAAATTGGCATGACATTTTCGGTGTCGCAATAATTTCGTGTTCGCCCTTTATTAGCCAAAGAGTCCACGCCAGTGAGCTCACTGGGGCGCAACCGTCAGAGAATTTATCTGCATTCGCTTCTGTGAATTTGAGAGCTCTTCTTCTCACGCTAGAGTGATCGAGTGTTGTGTGAATAAAAACCATTTTTTCCCACTCACATGCGCTTCCGGTGGTGAATATCAACAAGAGAGAAGAGCTCTCGTTGAGGTCAGAAGAGTGTGTGGAAAAATCAAAATCTCTCCTTACCATACCGAAGATATGCACTGCGGGACAATTTGACTCAATATGAGAGGCCGCTTTACTCAGTCGCATGGGAACTGCGACTCAATTTCGTAAGAAGTGGAGTTACTCAGTCTACGAGTGACTCCGCTTTTTACGAAACTGAGTCACAGTTCCCATGTGACTGAGAAAAGTGGACACTCACATTGAGCTCAATTTGAGGCCGTGTGGACATCATAGTAGTTGATTTAGTAACATCCACTATTTTTGGCAATCATTTTTTTGGCTCTGATCGACATGTTGGGCTTCCTCTTGTATACTTTCACCACTTATTTCTCATCTTGTTTGTTGTGTTTTCCCCTTACATACACTGAAATAAATTATTTGGTTGACTCAGACCACTGAGGCGGTAAAAAGTTACAAAAACATATTTTCGGACACGGTTTATGTATTAATTTCAGTTAATATATTAACTTTTAGGAAAAGTTTTAATAAAATGTTTGAAATTTGATTTTAACACCATTCAGTTTTTTTCCACTGCCTCATCATTTCCTTTTCGTACTTCATCTTTACTTTTATCTTCCGAACTCTACGCTCATCAGGCCCAATAGGTTTTGATTGGTCGGAGCTCAGGACAGTTTGGTGGGTTCTTGTATTAACACTTCTTAACAACACTCTACTGGCGTTCGTCCCTGTTTGGGAACTTCAGCACTTTGTACGTTTTCAATCCGGGTCATTTCTCGGTCCTCTGGATGACACTTCTCAAAACAGCAGGTTTTTGGCCAAGTCCCGGGTCGAAACATTTGCAATTCTATTACATTGAGAAATCATCAATCTCTCGATATTTTTGTGCGTTGCGCCCGGTTTCCGCTCAGCTTATGCCCGTCATCCGTTTGTGGAACCTTTGAACTTGGATTTTGCATGTGATTTTCTTTCATCTGGACTAGAATCTCACTTACCCTTACTTCTGTCAGAATATTTGATTAAACTCGTCAAGAAATGCAGAAAGTGTCGCAATACTTATCAACTCACCCTTTACCATAACTGAGGTTATCAGTAAGGTAAAATCCGCTCTGAACCAAGGAGTCCTGATAGGCTTTCGGAAGGATTCAACCATTTACAAATTATTACTAAAGGCTGACTAAAAGCAAATCTGGTACGAACAAAAAGTCCATTGATGGTTGCTTTACAGAACGTTTATTAGAGCATCAAAGTTACAGCATTAGATCATTAAATTACTTCAGTTTGAACGAAATCTCGAACCTTCCTCTTGATGGAGCGCATCAGCGCGCGTACAGCAGAAATGGACACGAATTCAGCGCATTTCTTCCATTTGGCCCGCATTTACTGGATGTCCACCGGTTGATAGCTCGCCGCTTCGTCGAAGTCACTGCTTTCAAACTGCCCAGTACTTTTCGATTGGATGAAATTCCGGGCAATTCGGAGGATTCATTAGCTTGGGGACAACATCGATCTTGTTGGCCGCATACCAGTCTAGAACCACCTTGGAGTAGTGGCAGTTGGCCAAAATCGGGCAAAAAGATGACTTTGCCTCCTATGCTTGCGGATGAACGGCAATACATTCATTTTCAGGCATTCTTCGATGGAAACTTGGGATGTCATCATCGAGGATGTGACGAATGGTTTTCAGACCACAGCTGCAAATTGCTTGCCAAATCATAGCCTTCTTCGCGAACTTGTCGGCAAATACGAACTTGCGTCTTCTCGACATATCATGGGCGTGGGATCACAAAGTGACTACTTATGACGGGCCGGGAAGCTCTCAGAGCATGGAAGAAAGTAACTCAAACAACACTAATGGAAGGGATGCGGCGCAACGAAAAATGCAGTTTGCCGAGGTCACCGACGGAGCACAAAGAGAACAGATGCAGCAGCAGCAGCAGCAGCAGCAGCAGCTGGAGCAGCAGAAGCATGTACAAGACCTGCGTGAACAGCAAGAGCGTAAACAAGAGCTGCATGGTCAGCAGTAGCGCGAACAAGAACGTAGAGAGAAACAACAGCTATTGCAGTTGCAAAGAGTCTTTACTTCCAAAGCAATCGAAGGTGGAAGCGGTGAAAACACTGGCGGATGCTCCGTGAGATCGTTGATAAAAAACATAACATGCACAAGGCCATCAAGGAGTGAAAAAAAGTGACGCAGAGAGCGGAAGCTGCTGAAATCGAACTGGCTGACTCCGAAAAGGCCCTGGCTACAGCGAAATCAGTGAGCATCGGAACCACATCAAATTTCACCGTCAAGAGAACTCTACCGTCACTAGTAGACAAAAGATTAACAGCATCTAACAAGCACAAGAATTCAGGCGTAGTAAACGAAGCAACAGGCGGTGGAAAGAGTGACAACCCTTGTCAGGTGATCCAGAACAGAAAGGAAAATAGTTGGATAGATGGCACTAAACCACAAAATCCTATCTGGAAGAATAGGAACGGTCGTAAAAACAAGAGAAGACACATTTGGCGAAGTCCGGCGGGCCATGAGAACAGACCTGCAACTCAAGGAATTTGGTGTTGACGTGCAAAAAATCAGACGCAGCCAAGCAGGATATGTTGTGATCGAATTTGAAAAAGACTCAACAAACAAAGAGCTTACGGAGAGAGTCAAGGGCGTAAAGGTGCAGGTGGAAGCCATGAGCCCTGAGGCAAATATCTTCAATGCAAAGGTTTGGACGAGATCACTACCAAAGATGAAGCGAGGACCACTATGACGAAGCAATGCAATTTGGTAGGTGTGGAGATGACACTACAATTGAGAAGAAGACCACGTGGAACGCAAGCAGTGTCAATGATGCCTCCAGTAGACGCAGCCAACAAAGCGCTGATAACAGGCAATATCAGAGCTGGCTGTTCAATATTCCCGCTGGGGATTACTGTGCGACCTGAAGGGTGCCTGGAATACGGCCACCTGGCATGGATCTGCAAAGAAACTGACAGAAGTAAGCTGTGTAGATTGTGAAGTGAGGGGGGTCTCAGGGCAAAAGACTGTAACATTCCACCAAAATACTTGAATTGTGCTGAAAAAAAACGCAGTATGCATGCGACGGCAGGTCGTAGATTTCCGTCATTGCACAGTGTTCCAGAATGCGAATTTAGCTGAAAAGATACATTTTCAGCCTACGTTTGAAGTTTTAGAGCAAAATTGTCTTCCACAAAGTTGTTTCTAATAACAAGGCGCTTCTTTTGGCATGAATGAAAACTAGGGTGGTCCTTATTATCAGAGAAATCGAAAATTTACTTTTTTTATTCGCAGAAATAAAGGCTTACATTATCGTGAAAAGTTGTAGAATAAATAGTTTCAAGCAACTTTGATGGTATAATTTTTTCTGTACCTTTTGATTTGACCGAATTAGAGCATTTTTCCCTACGTAGCTTAGGGTGTCCCTATAATAATCAATTATTTTGCTGTAACTTTTTTATTTCAAATTTTACAGCAAAGTTTTCTTCCCAGTGATTCTAGAACAATACATGTTACAACTTTTTGTGTACTGAAATGGTCTCTATAGTATGTCAAACTTAAGTTATTATGGTTTTTGTAAACAAAATTTGCGTTTTTTTCAAATGTTGGTTATTCTAGTTGGGGCAAACCAAAAAAATATTTCTTAACAGCATTTGAAAGGATTTCTATTATTGCATATCACGTCTGAAAACTGGAGATAGGTTTTTTTTTAAATTGAGTAACGAGAGAAACGAGTGGAAATTAATCGAGAATGATCTCTAATTTGCATCCGTCGAACCATTCCGAACGGCCGCCGCACTATGGGCGATTTCCTTACAAGCAGGTGGACGAAAATATTTTGATCATTTTTTCTTGTTTTGTAGAGTTTTCTTTGGTTGATGTTATCAAAATATGTTGTTAAAATACTTTTTTTTTAACATTTCGGGATTAACTTTTCACAAGGGTTTAACTTTCCATTGATTTAAAAAAAAACTATAATATCTTGAAAACGGATGTGACTAAAACTCTAATTTCAAAGGATAAATCATGATAATAATATTTAAATCTTTCTAAGGGAACATCCACAAATTACGTGATATATTGATGGGAGGATTTCAGATATAGAAACGTACCATGTATAGGTGTGGCATAATATGCTACGTGGTCTGGAAATGATCAATATTATGCTACGTCATTTGTGGATGGTCCCAAACAGAGATATTGACTTCACAGAAACTTAGTATCGAATAGAATATTCAGAAAGAAGAAGAAACAGCATTAGCAGCTATTGCTTCCTTCAATGATCGTCCACAAATTACGTGATATATTATGGGAGGGGGCTCAGAAATAGAAACGTACCATGTATTAGGTATGGCATAATATGCTACGAAGTGGGTCTGAAATGATCAATATTATGCTACGTCATTTGTGGATGGTCCCAAACAGAGATATTGCCTTTTCACAGAAAAACTTAGCATGCATAGAATATTCAGAAGAAGAAGAAGCAGCATTAGCAGCTGTTGCTTCCTTCAATGATTTGAATATTACCAAGCAAACTCGATGCATAGGTACAAGGTAATCGCTGAACAAAATAGCTGTGGTTGTCAGTGACGATTGTCAGTTTCAGGTATTTGAATCTGACGCCTGATGCAATTTTTTCTCTGAAATGGCAATAATTAGAATTGATTTTCCGTCCAACCATCAATAACGTAATTTATTTTTCGAAATTGTTCCATACTGCCTTCCCCTTGTATGATTTTTACGAATAAACCTGATAAACGTTTCATGACACATAAGAAAACACAAGATCCCTTTACCCGTCTGCCCCAGCAAAATTAATAGATGACTTCTTTGTATAGAACACGCAACAACAAAAAATTCATAATCTGCTTCAGTTTATTTATTTACATAACGGTAGAAATATATATATATTTTTACAAAGCGAATATACAATAACAACTCCATTTTTTGTTGTCGATTTGCATTAATCTTACTATGTTTCTGTTTCATCACAAACAAAATCCTCATCAACTTCATTGACAGCTTTCATAAGTTCCTCCAACGCATCGCAGTTATCGGTGTCGGATGTTGAACGTGTTTCAGAATCTTCAAAAATCATAAAACTTTTCACGATGCCTGGATAATCTAGATCATTTTTTTTCTGTCGTCTTTTCTCCATCCAAAGTGAGCTGATGAATGGGTCTGATTCATTCATGGCACGAATGAAGACATCATGTAAGGCTTTGTGCACAAATTACGTAACGCAGAAAACCGGGATTTTGAACCCCTCTCCCCCTATGTAACAATAAGTAACGCGTGACTAGACTCCCCCTTTAATTACGTAACGCTCACGGACCCCCCCTAATTCTCAGTTGTTATAAAGTCATCACAAAAACTGTAATTGGGATGGTTTTCATGTTTAAATCTCATTTAGGTAGCTTATAATTAGTAAATATGGCAAACATCAGTCAATTAATGTTATTCAAGTAACTTAAAGTGATTACGAAAAACATTGCACTCATTGTACTGCATTTATTCAGGTAACTGAATGTTTTTAAAACTGTTACAAATATTAGTTCAAAAAGTTTACTCAAATATCTTTCAATTATTTATAGTATCACAATTTTTTTTGGCCGGCGTCGGTGGTAAGCGTGACTGCAACTGGCACCTCAGTGGGTCTGGGTTCAATCCCAGTCGACGTCGGTGGTTTTTCTGAGGCGAAAAAATCTTGGTCACGTCTTCCTTCGGAAGGGAAGTAAAGCCGTTGGTCCCGGTTCATAGTCATGAGTCGTTAGGTAGGGTCCAGGTGGTGGAGTCGTCTCCCTGGCGTCGGTGATTGTCACCATGTGAGGAAATAGGCCGACGAAAAATAAATAAGTAAAAAAATTCCCATGAAATATTTATATGATAGTGTCTATATTTATGTAAATGAAAAATACTACAATCATTCGTATCTATTATATACGATCTCCATTCGGTTGATCCTAAAATGCATGAAATTTAGTATAGTGTTGTAGTGTAGAGTTCCGTGGTTCGCGCTTGAGCGCGTTTTCGTTCGTTTTCACCGATAGCAGCATTTTACCAAAATCTTGATTTGTGGTATCCTGAAAATGTTTGTTAAATTTTACAGAACTAACATTTATACATTTTAATTTACTGTTGCCATGATCACTATTTGCAGCTTGATGTTGATTTTACAACAGCAATCCGCTTTTATTTTAGCTGGTTTAATAATTATTGCTCCTGGGTTGGGAAAGCAGGGAAGATTTAATTGACAGGGAGTTAAAGATAAATGGACATAAAAAACAATAACCAATGGTTAAATCATCTATGAAGTAAAATCAATAAAACAATATCATCAAATATAATAATAGTGTGAGATATGATACAGTAATGACAAAAATTGAATTATAACATCAGATACAAGCCGAATGACAAACAGCGCTGCACGAATCAGTTGAGCTCAGATTTCGAAAAAGGTCTTTTCGCAAACCGGAAATGAAAAATACATTGAGTAGTAAGTGCAAAAGCCTACCATAGATTCCGTTGCAGCTTCTTTTAATCAAGGCATTAGATACTTCTCAATCATAATGATAATTGAGTAAATAAGACATAATAATTCAAAGTTTATATAATCTATAAGTTGAAATTATAAAAAAAAAAGTTAGAATATATAAAAGTTAGAATAAAAACACAAGTAATGATAAAAATGATAAAAATGATGATAAAGATAAATAATATTGGTTATGAATAAACAATGTCCTATAAGATAATATATATAGTGAAGGGATATAATAAAATAAACTGAAAATTACATGTGTGCCGACTGCTGTTTTATTGCAATTGTAGGCAAACTTGCGCATCCATTATGAACCAGAAAATTTAGGCAATGTATGACCGCCATCAGAGAAAAAAAGGAATTTTAAATTTTATATTATTTTATGAAACCTGACCTGTAAGACCTGAAAGACATGAGAATGGAAAATTATGATATGATTTACCGATCGCACCCCCTCACTTCGCTATTGTCAGATTGACAACATTGCCCAGGCTACGCCAACCAGCGTCTCCATGTTTCAGCTGGCAGTCTTTTGTGATCATATGACTCGTGGAGGCGTGAGGTAGGAACTTGTGAGGACCAGAGGTCGGTCGCACCCTCCTTAGAAGTTTTAAACTCACCATTTGAAGCCCATGGCAAACTTGATTAATA
Organism: Aedes japonicus; assembly: GCA_034211315.2. Lineage (NCBI taxonomy): Eukaryota > Metazoa > Arthropoda > Insecta > Diptera > Culicidae > Aedes > Aedes japonicus. The sequence goes on along the minus strand of JASCZW010000148.1, from coordinate 196,988 downwards.
ATATAAAAACAAAAGCTTTGGCTATTGGGTATGGAAAGTGGGGTTTTCGCAAAAAATTTAAACATGGTTCTTAACTAGTATAAATTAACCCTCTGCTACTTATTACTTAGCTTGGCACACAAGAAATTTTATTGATTTTCAATTAGGTATCACTTTCGATTTATATTTCAAATTGGTTATTTTGTTACGTAACGATTTTAAAACCCCCCTCCCCCATATGTCACAATAAGTAACGGATGCTCAACCCCCCTCTCCCCCCTACATGCGTTACGTAATTTGTGCACAAAGCCTAAGTTGTCCAGCCTTGAGCGCTTTCTAGCATGATGGGTTCGGTATTTCTTTAACTGTTTGTGCTGGCTTTCTGCTGCCTCTTCTGCTAATATACCAAGCGGCGATGGAGAATGCATAATAATTTCTCCGGCATGAGGGTGTACTTTATGCACAGTTGCAGGAATTTTATACCAATCGTACAATTCCAGATAAAGTCGGTAGGTATCCTTGCAATAGTAATCTATTTTTTCGGGGTTCATTGGGTCTTGACAGTTGATAGCAATTAAAATATTTCTAAACCTCACAATCAATTCTTCGTCGATGTTCAGAATTCTGCTTAAAAGCTGAGGATTTGCCAATGTTCGTCTACAAACGTTACCTGTAGTACTTGCACCTGCACCACCAGATCTTGGTTGATCTACTCTAACTCCAAAATGCTCATGAAGCTGTTTCGTTATCAGTTTTTTTTCTTTGTTCGTATAATTCTTTAAATGGCTGTGAAACCTGCCATTTTTTAAAATCCATTCTATATGCAATATGCAAAAGGCATTCGAAAAATCGAATCCAAGCATGAAGCGGAGATATACCGTAATGTAGAGCATCTTCGTTTGTTAAAAATCCTTCTTCAAACTTTTCTTTACTGTTCATTACATTAGGCTTTGCTCCACAGATTGGGCAATTTTGCATTGATGAACTTCCTGTAATATACGTGAGGACTTTTCCATCTATCATGCTAAGTACAAAATCAAAATCAACAAGAATTATTTTGTCATTTAAAAGCTCGACCTTCACTGGCGTCAATTCATTCATTTCTTTTTCAATGTCATTTTTTGTGGCAAGAACTACCTCCTTACACTCTTTGATAAATTCAAGGATGATGGGCCTACAAAATCGAATACTTTGAGGTATAGCATTGAACCACATAATCATTTTTCGATCATTATGCATGAATAACTGAATTGGAGTAAGTGTTGATGAAAATACATCAGAATCATTCTGACATCCTTCTGGCAGCTTCTGGTGGTACTGAGAATACCCGGTTGAGCCATCCATACCCCAACTACATAATAGAATTAGTTCAGCACTATCCAGCTCGTTAGAATCCATGTACTCGTTCAGCTCTGCGTCGATTATTTTCACGATCGATGCACTGCATTGTCCAGAAGCGCCTGCAGTTTTACTCTAATTTTTGAAGCGGTTGCTTCGATGAACTCGTTGGGAGGTGCGCATTTCTTTTTACTTCCCCGATGACGCCGTAAGGTGGAAATCGTGACGGTGATTCTCTGTGTATTAGTTCGTATTGGAATCGACTAAATCCAGCTTCGATGAAAAAACTAAAAGCTTCCTCGGTGACATCATTCCACGTTGATCAGTTAATTGCGACAACATTTTTCTAGAATCTCCTCGATTTCTTAGAATAAGGCCGATGACTTTAACTAAATTTATCTCTTTCCTATTGTAAGCTGTCCTTCTCGCCATTACTAGAGCCTTTTCGATGCTGTCTACTTTGGGATCCAAGCTTTCGCTGTCAATGACACGTCGTTTTCCTCTTTCGCTCAGATCACCAAAGGTTTTGAGGGTCTCCCACGCTTTGCAGATGACGCCGAGGTTGAAGGAGCATCTTGTTCTTGTTCGATGAACTCCGCAATGCCGAAGTCTCCATTTATCCAATCCCGAGAATATGCCTCGAATCTTTCCTGTTTTCGTTGAGCTTCATTCCACTTTAGCTTGTATTTACAAGCGGTCCTATAGAGTTTATCCTGGAGACGTTCACGTTTTTCCTCCGATATAGGATAGTTTTCACAAATAAATTTAAAAGCTCTTTCAACATTCGCATTATGCGTCAATTTAGAATCAAACAACGAAATTATAACTCTATTATCCATTTTTACACCTGCACTCAACCGTAGTTTATGGTATTTCAAATAATACACTGTCAGTATAAATACCACTCCTGGTAATAAATCGTACTCTAGGTACGTACCATGAGCCTCAAACATTGAGTACCTAAGCGAGTCGATGGCAGCAAGTCCACATACACGTAGGTACGAATTAACGAATTTACGAAAATTAATAAAGCAACACCAGCAAAAATTCAGGAAACACGTTATTCAAAAACAAGACAAAATAACAAAAAGAACGTGAACTTTAAACTTACATTGGAAAATATGTTAACATGAAGAAGCCCTTGTATAAGCCCTTATAACCAATTATAGCAGAAACTGTTTTTAACATATTTTTAATAATTTTAAATTTAAAAAAGGCTCAGCCCTTTTCAAAATATGGTCGAAATTTTCTGTAAATTGTTAATTTATAACTTATTTTGGTTAAACCATCGCCAGAAATTACCAAAATCGCCCAAAAAAGTAAATACGTTTTCATCAACCATATTTTTAAACCGCCTGATTTCAAAATGGCGCAAGTTTGCGCAGAGTTTTCCTTCGTAATTTGTTATTATACATCCCACACTTGATTCAGAGCTGCTGGGTTATGCGGGGATATGCGGGGAAAAAAAGTTGCTGATCAACAAAGTTGAAATTTCTAATTTCTTAATGTTTTTTCTTCTCTTAAAGATTTTTTAAATTTTATTTCTGAATGACAACCTATCGTATTATTATTTTTTAAAGCTAGTTTTGTTACCTTTTCAATCATGTTTAGTGAGCTAGGGGGTTATCTCATAAAAACAGGTCAACATTTAACTTGAGATAAAGCGTATTTTTTCGGCAACTTACAACTTTGACATCTAATATCTCAGGAATGAAAATTGCTAGAGGCTTGAAACTTTGAAGTTTTCTTAATTTATATATTTACTTTTGATAAATAAATTGAAAAAAAGTTTTGGTGAAGGTCACTTTTCCGATTTTCGTCCGCCTGATATCTTATAGTGCGCCGTGAGAATATTACCATGAAAATCTCACATGCGCATTGCATGTTACCAATTACTATGGCTTTCTCTCGTTTCTCCTGTCCTTTTCCCTATCCCATTTAAGCCACATTTCCTAACACAAGGTAAGCAATCATATGACTACAAGAAAAAATATACTAAATATTAAACAACAGGTGACAGGAAGGGACCATCAGGGCACCCAAGTAAAACAAGTTGGATAGGGAGCATGGGACTGCCTCTTCCCTATTCTTAATCTTTCGCGGAACGAGGGTGAGCTATTAGATTAAATCTATTGGATTTATTATGTCAATCGAGAGCTCGATTCTAGTGCTGTCGGTGTGAATTTGCTTTTGGAAGGAGATTTTCTTCCCTACATTTGCGGGTTTCGCGTAAGTGTCTCTGCTGAAGGGCCCGCCCAAACGTTTTTGACCCTTCATACAGGAGCTCAATGATCACAAACAGTAATAGAATCCTGATCAAATCGTTTTTCTGATTATTCCACTGCTATGCAATAGATGTACCCAAGCAGGAGACAATAAGATTGTCTTAGATGCTGCAATAGATGGTTCCAAAGCAGGAGACAACAACATATGAATACCTTATTTTGATCTTGATAACTGACCTTGGCATTGAAGAGCTCAGATTAAGATTTTACCTCATAATCTGAGCTCCTAAACACCAAGGCCAGTTATCAAGTTATTCGTTCCTGCTCGGGTAGTATTACATTACATGGCTGACCCGTATCGCATACCGCCTGGAGACGGTAACTGTAGTGCAGATAAGGCAAAGATAGCTGCTATATGGACGATGGGGACAAAGTACCCTATTCAAAAGGTTGTTACTTCTATTCAATTTATCTATTCTTTTGTTCAAACAAAATAACTGTCCACCTCATGGTGATTAGAAAACTAGAGGTGGCTTATATCAGGGATATAACCGCAAGGATAACGTAATAGGGCCGCGTTGGTCCCTTCTTATGAAATTTTCTACATACTGAGCTATTGCTTCGGAAGCGGATGCCACCCGCACAGATTATCGATTTTTGCGACAAACTGCCACGGCAATAGGAGAAGTGAGAGTGCAGTACGCAGCAAATTTCATAAGAGAAGACGGACTTTAGTTATAAAACCTGACACCGGCAACAAAGCTAAATAAATTTGCAGCTGAAACGGGGAGGGGGAATAAAAAGAAGAAGACAATTCGAGCCACTTGTCACCCGTTTTTGAAGACCCGGAAAGAGAAAACCATATTTTCAACCGAACATATGCAGATTTGTATGGTAAAACGTTGAACTGCTTATACTAAGAGCATTAAATTGAAAATTTAATCAAAAACACTTGCAAGTTTTGTTAGTAAAATGCTGTATAAATTAAGTCATTCTGTTCAGTCAAACGAGAGCTATAAGCGTTCAAAAACCTTTCACTTTTGCGTAGCGCTCTCATTTTTCAAAATTTTGAAATGACACCCGGTATAGAAAAGAGAAACGTAGTCCTACGTTAAAATATTTCCTTCTGCAGCATCTTAGTTTGTTACTCCACGTATTGAGAATACAAAAATAACAATCTACATATATAAAAATGTATTTCTGTCTGTATGTCTGTCTGTCTGTCTGAACCTAATAGACTCGAAAACTACTGAGCCGATCGGCGTGAAATTTTGTATGCAGAGATTTTTGGGGCCGGAAAAGGTTCTTATGATAGTGAAAGACCCCTTCCCTCTCTGGAAAGGGGCGCTCCCATACAAATTAAACACTATTTTCTACATAACTCGAGAACTAATGAAGCAAAAGAAACAAAATTCAGCATGTGTGAGTTTTTGAAGGCAAGAAAGGTTTCTATGGTAGCTTGTGAACCCTCCCGTCCTAAAATGGGGGGCTCCCATACAAATAAAACACAATATTCGGCATAACTCCGGAGCTAATTAAGCAAACGGAACGAAATTTAGCATGTGGTAGTTTTTGATGACAAAAAATGTTTCTATGATGGTTTGAGACCTCTCCATCCTAAAGGGAGGGGTGGGGTGCGCTCCGATACAAATAAAATACGATATGCTGCATGACTCGAGAACTAATCAAGAAAATGGAACAAAATTTAGTATGTGGTGGTTTTTGAAGACAAAAACGGATTCTATGTTGATTTGAGACCCCTCTTCTTTCTGAAGGGGGGGGGGCTCCCATACAAATGAAACGCAAATCCTTGCATAACTCTAGAACCAGTCAGGAAAATGGAACCAAATTTTGCATGTGGAAGTTTTTGAAGGAGAGAAATGTTTCTAAGGTGGTTTGGATTCCTTCGCCTTCTGAAGGGAGGAGGAGGGGCTTCCATACAAATGAAACACAAACTTTTGCATTACTCGGGAACTAATCAAGCAAATGGAACCAAATTTAGTATGTGGTGGTTTTTGAAGACAAAACATGGTTCTATGTTGATTTGAGACCCCTTTCCTTTCTGAAATGGGGGGAATTCCATACAAATGAAATACAAATCTTTGCATAACTAGGGAACTTATCAAGCAAATGGAACCAAATTTGGAATGTGGAGGTTTTTGGAGGCAAGAAATGTTTCTATGGTAGTTAAAGACCACTTTCCTTATTTTAAGTTGGCGGGTTGGGGCTGTCATACAAATGAAACACAAATTTATGCATAACTTGAGAACTATTCAAGCAAATGAAACCACATTTGGCATGTGATTTTTATGTATAATAAAATCTGTTTGTCTTACCGATCGGCGTGAAAATGTGTATGCAGGGGTTTTTGGGGCTGAGGATGGTTCTTATGGTTGTTTGAGACCCCTTTCCTTTTCTGGAAGGAGGGAAGGCTCTCATACAAATGAAACACAAATTTCTGCATAACTTGAGAACAAATCAAGCAAATGGAACCAAAATTGGCGTGTGGGGTTTTTTGAATGCAAGGAATATTTCTATGGAGATTCCAAACACAAATTTCAACCAAACATGAGAATTATCCAGATAACTTAAACACAAACTTCTTCATAGTAAAAAAAAAACACTTTTAAAAAAAAACAACCATTGTTCATTCATTTAGTTGCAGGCGTAGCAACGCTCGCACCGGGGTCAGCTAGTTTTAATATAAAGTAGGTTAATTCAAAATTCCCTGAAATTGAAAAAAACTGCATCGACCACGTCATCGTGCAATGATCTTTTCACTGAAAATAGTGATCAGGTGCTCATGGACCTTATTTGAGAAATCGTTCAAGCACAGGGAAGCGAAAATTTCAAAATTTAAATCAATCGAGTGTGCAAAATGCTGTGTAGATTTAAATAAGGCTGTCAAGAATACGTTAATTCCCTTACTTACATTCGCTGGTGCTATTTCCTAATGCCCGAACTGTACATTTATCGAACCCTATCAGCGTCAATAATTCCATCATTACCTGTAAATAGATACAAGATACAAAAAAGATCAGATGAACGTTTCTTTATTAAGAATACTAAAATATGCCAGCCTTTAAGTACAGCACATCGTTAAACCAAATTTAAGAACTGTTTTAAAAATATCCCACCCTCTGATCGAATTCAGCCAACCGAAGTACCATTTTTTATTCGTTTCTTACATTGTCAGATTCCGTTACAGCGGCCATACGTCAAGTGCGCGTGTTCACTGGAGAGGACCGAGTCCCCTCCGCCCCCCACCTTGCTGCTGGTAACTGTAACCGTACATCACCTCCACGGCTAGCGGCAACGAAGGCCGGCTGGCGAGGATGTGTGTGATGAGCTTAAATTTCCCACTGGCAAATATTTATGTTCCAATTTTCGAGACATTGTAAAACAACTTGTCATCCTGAGCTGAGCCGAGTGCGTCCGCGCGTGCTGAATGAAGTGCTGTGGTGTCGTCGGGGTCCTTGGTCTGTCGCCAGCCGCCGCCAACACCACCGACGACCGCCAGCGGGCACAAGTGTAATCTGATAATGGACGATCGGTTTTCGCTTCGTTCGAAAGAATCCCATTTGGAGAAGAGTTGCAGTCTGCAGTCAGATTGTGACCGTGACGTGAGGATTTTTCCTGGTTTAAGGTTGTTCGGTGCGCGGAGAAAGCTGCTCTTTGGGATGTCATGTAAAGCTTACATGTGTTTGGAAAATGTATAGTTAAAATTGAAAAAGGTCAATTATCAACTTAAAATGGTTGACATTTTGTCTTCAGGTCTTAATCCGATTCCACCTAGCAATGCCGCCGGTGCATCCACTTGTATCACCTTTCCTTCATGCACTCAGTTGAAGTGGTGTTCACTCTTCTTCAGGTGCGGCTGCCGCACGCGTGGGAATCGGAATATAAAAGCGGCATAAATCAGAAAATCATCTCCGATCGAATGGAGTGGGATTTGACTAGTCGGTGATCCGTTCGGTAGTCGGCGTTGAGATCGACGGAGATTTCTCGTTGCGACACCTATTACGAGCCACTTGAGTCGATTCGATTCTGATTAAATGCTAGCGTTAGACTGGTTCGAGTACCCAGCTCGGAGTCCGCGTGCATCTCGTGGGAAAGTCACCAACTGCAGCAGCCGGTAGCCGCTGAGGCTTTTGATGTTTTAATCCTAATTGACGGTTACGAATTGTACAATAATTGAAAATAAATTTCAGAAGCGAGCTTGATTGGATTCGTACGAACACTGCACCCGGATTGTTCGGGAGAGCTAAGCAGATTTGCGCGGTATTTGCGGTGTTTCTTACAGGTTCGGAAAGTGGAACATGTGCGGAAAGTTTTGCAGTTTGAGGATTGTCGCGCATAGCTGAATGAAAAGTGGTTTCGACTTTGTGCATTGATCACGAATTTGCACGAATGAGGCGGGTTCGTTCGATGCAAGCGTGTGCAGGGCCGGAAGATTAATGCACTCGATTGCCGAGGTTGCTGCTTGATGCCAGTGATGCGGTTCGTTTTGTGTGTGGTTTACTTTGTAAGAAGTAGAACAAGCCAGGATTAGAGCGGACTGTGTCGCAAGATTTAATGGCATATGGAACACCTTAGGTAGGGAATTATGGATTGGATTTGGAAATATTGAGACGTGCGCGGAAAGTTGACATGCGATTTCGTTTCAGTTATGAACACCCTGAGGTTAGATTCTTTGGTCAGACTAACGTCTAAGTTAAAAGAAAATAGACAGGCGTAGGCCTTGTCACATCTTAACGCTCCCGACTGCCGTACTCAACCGGAAATATGCTGAATTGGTACTTATGAACCTTCTTGATGCGTCCACTAAGAGCAATTCGGAATACCGTCTTATGTCGGTCAGTATGATAGGAGGTGCTGATCAACACGTACTACCCTTATTCGAATTAGAAGGAATACGACTTCGGTGGTTTCGGCACGAGTGGATCTATTCCTTAGCATCCAGATGATCACTAACCTGGCACATCTGAATTTTTAACCTTCTTTGGATATTAAAAAACTGACGCATAAGACATAAGGATCAATATCTTCAAAGTTTCAGGGATTAAAAATAAAACATGTTATGAATATTTTCCCATGTTTGTTTTATTAAATTTCAATTCCATATCCAAATGCACGAACTCTCTTCTTTACACTTCTCTTAAGGTCCTGTACAACATTTGGACCAAATTTTTTTGGCGTGGCAATCCATTTTTTCTTCATATCTTCGTCCGATTTCTCTTCTTTAGCTCGCTTCCAAAGTGCCTGCTTCATGATGGCCCAGTACTTTTCAATTGGCCGCAGTTCTGGTGCGTTCGGGGGTTGAGATGCTTCAGCAAGAAATTGACCTCCTTAGCCTTGTACCACTATAAAACCTCTTTCGAGTAATGGCACGAGGCTAAATCCGGCCAGAAAATCGTAGGACCATCGTGTGACATCAGAAGAGGAAGTAGACACTTTGGAGGCATTAAGGAGTGTATCGAAAAGTAGTTATAAACTTCCAAATAATAAAATAGGCATGAAAAACATGGTTAAAATTAACATACTATTTCAGTTTATTATAGCTTAACATGTTTACAAAAGATCCAAACGGAAAAACTAGTCATCATGTTCATTTCTGTAGAATGCCCGTACCTTTGATTTGACACCTGCCATCAAATTCTGCACAGTGACCTTTGTGCACTTCCTGATGCCGCTGCCCAATTTTTCTTAAAATCGGTCATGTTTTTGGGACACTGTACCATCCTTCTTAAATATACGTTTGACTATTGCCCAATAGCGTTCGATCGGTCGCAACTGGGGACAGTTTGGTGGGTTGATGTCTTTTCTACGAACTTGATGTTATTCTCCGTCAGCCACTGTAGAGTGGATTTGGCGTAATGTGCCGATGCCAAATCTGGCCAGAAGAGAGGAGGGACTGGTGCTTTCTATACAATGGTAGCAACCTGTTCTTCAAACATTCCTTTTGATAAATCTCAGCATTTATAGTTCCTTTTGTATAGAAAATTGAAGAACGCAAGCCACATGTGCAAATAGCTTGCCAAATGAGCACCTTCTGACCGAATTTCTCCATCGCAACAGTCGTATCTGCGGTTGGCACACGTTCCCCAACAGATTTAGTATAAAACTGCGGCCCCGGTAGCGTTCTTGAATCTTCTTTAACGTATGTTTCGTCATCCATCAAAATGCACTGGTCGACATTGTCCAAAATGCAGCTGTACAGCTTTCGAGCCCTGGTTTTGGCACGAGACTTTTGTTCCGGAGTTTGTTTGGGCACTTTCTGCTTTTTGTACGTCTTCAAGTCATTCTGCGCTTGATTCGTTGAATCATTCCGATGCTGGTCCTGAACTTCTTGGCTAGATCGCGAGTAGAGGCAGATTTGTTCCGTTGAATATAATCCACAACTTTTTGGTCCAAATCGAGGTTGCTGGAGCCGGGTTTCCGGCCACTTCTTGGTAAATCCTTGAGGGAGCACTCCTTACCAAACTTTTCGATGATGCGTTTTACACTTGCCGGGTGAACATTTATTTTTTTCGCAATCTGGTTGTAAGTAACACCCTTTTCGGTGCACCAAGTGTGCAGAATTTTCTCTTTAGTCTCAAATTCAATTCGCGACATTTTGAATACAACTTTATCAACGGAAATGAATGAACCGAATAATCATTTTTGACATGTAAACAAAGCAAATGGCGCTTACACGCTAAAAATATATACAGTAGTTTATGCGTAATAACGCATCGAATGTTTATAACTACTTTTCGATACACTCCTTACTTAACGTACACCTGCCCAATGACCGTTCCAGTTGTCACGAATGGGGTGCTCCGCTTTCCACAAATTGCTTGCCAAATCATATATATTTTTGGAAACTTTGACATCTTCTGCTTTCTAACGTCCTCAGGGACATCGAATTAATGATGAGCAGTGAAAAACTGGAGCCCCGGAAGCTGCCGGAAGTCTGCTTTTACATACGTCTCATCATCCATAACGAGGCTTTGTACGTGTGTTTACGTTTTTTCGCATCTTGCACGTAAGTTTTGGTTAGATTCAGTTTCTTCGCCACATCTCGTACTGAACTGTTGGGGTTCCTCTTAAAAGCTTGAACTACCCGGTTGTGATTCTTAACACTATACGAAGATCCATCCTTTCCCAGCTTCCTGCTAATGGCACGATGAGAAACATCCGGATTTTCGAGGTACGTCGCAAAATTTCCGGTTCTTCCGACTCCATCTTCGCAACAACTGCACATCTGCTAGTGAAACTTACACAGCGTAAACAAATACACATTAATCTAATTCCACTCAAAATTTCAATAGAAAATACTCAACAGGTAAAAAGTTACAGCCATTAGTCGGAAATACTCATTTTGTGTTTTAGTTGCCTGGAAAATCCTCATGTTTGGTTGGTTTGGTTTGGTTTTTCATTTGTAACGTTTGCATCAAAATAAATGGACAAAAATTGCCGATTTTTCATGGGTTTACCTTCACCCGCACTGACAAAACTACCCATGCAGCATCAATCATAGTAACCTATGAGTCAGCAGACAAAATTTGACAGCTCTATCAGTCGAACTCTTACCGTGATGGCAAAAACAGTGAAGCAACTCCGATCAGAAGTGTGCGCGTTCAAAGAACGTCACCCTGTGGCGTCGAAAACGGACATCGTGTGGCACTTTGTGGACGTGGACGACATCTACAACATCTTGGCACTATTAGACAACAATCAGAGCATCGAAAAAAGCCCGGTTCCGGACGGCCAACGAATCAGACCAACAAGAAGCTCCAAAGAATGCTGAAGAGGAAGACCGAGGGAAAAGTGGCTACATCGCTGCGTGCGCTTGGCCGGAAGGTCGCTTTAAGGCCTAAGAGTGAAAAAGTACCTGGTGAACATGAAAATACATGTCAGGAAGCGGAAGTCACGTCCACTGGTTTCGGAGCAGCAGGCAATGACGCAACGGCAGCGGCTGAATAAGATGGTCAACTCGATTTTCCCGGCAAATCGCGACGTGGCGGTGGTGATGGATGACGAGACCTATCTCACCCTGGATGGCAAAGACTGGCAGGACACTTCGTATTTTACTTCCCTCACGATGGAAGTGAACTCCGACGTGAAGTTCATTTCACACACCAAGAAGGTGCTGCTGTGGCTGACAATCAGCGAGAAGGGGATTTCGAAGCCGCTCTTCTTTCGTCAAGAAATACCATAAGGGCAAAGACGCGGTATTCTGGCTGGATCTGGCATCGGCCCACTACTCGGAGCGATCGTTGGAGGAGATGGAGCGGCTGAATATCGATGTGGTACCCAAGTCGGCGAACCTGCCCAACGTCCCACAGCTGCGTCCGATCGAGACTTGCTGGGCCAACCTGAAGCGTAAGATCCACTCCAACAATTTTGTCGCGAAAACTGAGGAGGAATTGGTAAATAAAACGAAGAAAGAACTCAAAAACATGCCTACACGCATGTTTTCGTCCGCCATGGCGAATGTTATGATTAACGTGATTCTGCCGGTGCCGGGAATTCTAAGTGATCTACGGATTTTATTTGAAAAGCCTGAAAATCTTCTCAAGGCTCTTCTCATGAAGGTAAGAACGGCGCCCTCTCCACAAGTCTAAAAGATACCCGACCAGAAGCGTATAACATAAAAAATACAAAATTATAGCAAACTTTGTTACGACTAACTGATTATGATATAAATTAGTTTAAAAACATTTTCATCTGGATAATTGCAAAACATACTTATAACAAATTATGACATAATGCCCAGGAAGGCACAAGCTGCGTAAAGCAAGTAAATTAATTTTAACACTGATAATGATACGCTGACATGATTTTGCTACATCGTAACAAAACTGTAACAAAGTTTGTTTTGTTTATTATATATGTACATCATAGTTTGCTATAATTTTGTTACCTCTAGAGGATGTTTTTTTTAGAATTTCAGTTATTTTAGCAACATCCGCGATCTAAAATCTAATAACCTCTGTTACAAAAACAGCGTAACTGAATAACAACACTTGAAATAATTTTGTTGTTCCCTTTTGGTCGGGTAGAGACGTTTCTCCACTTTGGCATGACAGTGAGGCAATTGTGCGGTAACATAGAGGCTGCCGGGTGGATGGATCACCTAAGTAATTCGATGTTGGTCCAGGAACTGGTGGACAAATTTCCGCCAAACAATAAGCTGGACTGGGTCCGGTTCAAACGGTACTCTCACGAATGTTCACCGACTTTATGAGCGACGTCGTGTTAGATACGTCCGAAGTGGCTAAGTTCTCGGCACTGGAGTTGAATGAGCCGGCTTCACCAAGGAACAAGAACGCGTAAAAGGACGAGTTCGTGCATCTACATTCCGCTCCGTCCAAGCCAGAACCGTCACATGGTGACAAAGTTGCTAAGCCCTGTTGGATGTGTAAACGGACGAACCACAAGGTAAGGTTTTGTGACGAGTTCAAGAATGAGCGTCACCGATCGAATGAAGGTAGTCGAAAAGCACAAGCTTTGTGTGCTATGTTTGAATAGCCACGGGAAAAGTCGCTGCAGCTTCAAGTTGCGCTGCAATGTTGGAGATTGCCAGGAGTGTCTTCACCCGCTTCTGCATCGTTCCAAGGGGATGGTACAGGCGCTGGAAGTGCAGTGTAATGCGCACAGCCGTTTGAACCGAACGATCATTTTCGTATGATACCGGTGTTCGTTGAATCAGTGGACGCCGTGGCATTCTTAGACGAAGGTTCTTCGGTAACACTGATCGAGGACATCCTCGCTAACCAACTCCAGGCGAAGGTAACTTCTGAACCATTAATCGTGTCGTAGACCGGCAATATGTAGCGATACTAGGCTACATCAAGAAGTTTAAATTGGACACTGTCGGCGAGAGGCTCGGATGAGAAACACCTCCTACTTGGAGTACGCACAGTTTCTGAACTGGTGCTATCGAAACAGGAAGTGCGGTTCCACGAGATCACGAAGCGATTCACGCACCTGCGGGGTCTCTCGGTAGCGGATTTTGATTTCGGAGAACCGAAGATAATGATCGACCTTGACAACCTTCATGTACTTGCACCGCAGGAGACACGTGTCGGTTGGCCCGATGAAATGATCGGTATGAAAAGCAAAATAGGATGGACGGTTTATAGACCTCAGAAGTAGAACTCGCGTCGGTGGTGCATGTCTGGTGCAAGTACAAATCAGGTATATTTCGTGGTGTCTAGTCCAGCGTCATCAACGTGTCAGGGCAGATCCTAATGGAACAATTCTTCTGCACAAGGTCACCAGGTCAAGGTGTAGTAGATATCCATAGGATCAGCAAGCGTAATGGTGAGATGTTGAGGTTCGGTCTCTTGAGAATTGAAACCAGCGTCTAATATGCGCTTCTCTTGCAGTGTTACAACTACTATTGGTTTGGACATCGTAAGTCCGGTTGCAAGAGTAAGACTCGGTGCAGGGATTGCTGGAAATGTGGATTGAAGGTCTCTTGTTCCGATTATGGAGGTAATCATCATCAGTCCCCTTTCCGTGTCGCCTATCGACCCACACGGATAGTTTCGGAATTAGTCGGTGGATCCACTGACCTTTGGTGGAGTTGTTCCATTCACGCTGCCACTCAACCATATATGCGGCTCTAGTGTTCTTTCACATACCCTTTGTGCCACATTGTTCGAAGCACTCTACATCCTCTTTTATAACGATGCTTATTGGCATCATCATGAGCCTGAGTGTTATCTCGAACTTAGCTCGAGGTAGCTTTCAGTACTCAAAGCAGTGATCCATGCCGGCTCGCCGTACCTTAGTATGGATAGGGCAAAACTGGCTAGGAGTTTACGCTTGCTCCCTTGCACCGGTGAGCTATTCGACATCATGCAAAATAATGCTGATATAGCCATAGAGGCTTTCTTGCAGGCGTAATCGATGGGGCTGATAAATGGCAGCTTGTCGTCGATCAAAACCCTCAAGTACCTCAGGGACCTTTTCTAGGCTATTGCGCAATTGCCGAGTTGTGATTGTTAACAACCGTGACCTCAGTCTTGTGATGGGCAAGCTCCACAATGCCAATTGAGTGCGAGGTCGTTAGCTCCACCACTTCGGTAGATTCACCATATATCTTAAGGGTGATATCGTTTGCAAATTCGACGATCTTCACCTTATTTGGGAATTCGAGTCGTAATACCTCGTCGTACATCGTGTTAAATAGCCCCGGGCCCTGAATCGAACCTAGCGGGACGCCTACGATGTTCTCGACACGCCTCTGACCCACCGCTGTGTTGTACACCAGTACCAGATTTTGGTAAAGCTTCCCCGAATTTTGTACAGGTACCCAGAAACCTGGAGGCGTTGAAGCGAATTGGCGCTAGCCACACAACTGGCGCTATAGAACGAGTTTCTTACGTCAAGAGTGACCACTGCTCAGTAGCGTACTTCTCGCTTCTTGCGCTGGATTGCCACTTAAGCAGTCTTGGTGACGTACAGAATGGTACCGTCGACTTGCCTTTTCGGAAGCCAAACTGGTTGTTTAACAGACCTCCCGTACCCTCCGTGTACTTTGTCAGTCCGCTTCCTAGTCTTTGGTAGCGATAGAGTCTGAATTTTCCAGGCATCCAAGAAGACTCCCTCGTCCAGACACCTTTGCATCACCACCCTGAAGATTTTGGGAGCCAGCAAGATAGCAGTCTTGATGGCCAGGTTCGGAATACCATCCAGTCCTGGCACATTGGGAAGATCTGGGATTCTGGAACAATGGTCATGGAACAAAGCTATGGCTGCGGGGGGCCTGGGACTCGAGTCGTGACTCAAAAAGAGTCTCCCAACGATCACCTGCAGCAGGGTTGGTGATTGCTCGGTAGGAACCGCCATTCCTCTGGTTTTTGCCAATAGGCGTCACCCTTGTGTATTGGCCTTCTACCACAGGCCCTCAAAGCAGGCTCGCTTGCTGGCCTTTATTTCCATCTTTAGCGTGGCCTTCGCGACGACTAGCTCCCCTTTACGCTCGATTCTTTCGGCGTCAGACCGCGCTCTTTGCACACTCCGTCTTGCGAGGAGGCATGTTCTTCGGAGGTCGGCGATCGACTACTTGCACCAATACCCAGTGACCTTCCATTGTAAGTGGCTTAAGTCGTAAGTACTCGTGTAAGTGGCTTAAGTCGTAAGTACGTGTAGGTGGCTTAAGTTGTTCACCGCAAGGTTCCTGGGTTACGCGTAAGATTTGTTCCCTCTCAAGCGCCTTTTTAAAAGTCTTCACATCAAAGTAGGACGACCTCCATCTGCGTGTGAATGGAGTGGATGCGCGTGGTTCACGTTGAGCCTACCAAGGTCTCCAGAAGAATCTGGCCCCTGGGGTTGGCAAGGCTTCCCCCACTCGAGCAGTCCCCCGCTTTTACCAACAGGTTTAGGCTAGTTAACTCAGTTGTCATACGGTTGAGCATATTGGAAAACTGTTCATCTTGGTGGCGTGTAATAGCAGCAGAAGAACACTCCATTCACTTTTACAACCCCAAAGCCAACATTTGAGGTAGACACAACCTTCTAAACCGCGTACTTGCCCGTCATCCATAATGCCGCCATTTTGGACCTATCCGCAACCCAGTTGACATGGCCGGCTGGGATGCGGTATGAGTCGGATATTATGGCGGTATCCAATGCCGACTCGCGAACTGTCTGATACAGCAGTTGCTGGGCGGCCTCACAGAGTTCCGGTTAAGTTGCGTTTTCGGTCCCGAACCCAATGTCTCGAGAAGCGAATTCTGCTTTTCAGCTAGTCACATAATGGTTCGGTTGCATTTTGGCCAGATCTTGCGAGCTGTCACTTCAGTCGGGAAATACCACAATGTTACAATGCCAACGGAGTCTAGTTTGTTCCGAAAACCCTCAATCCGTTCAATTGTCCCCATTTCATGCCTTTTCCGTTGCGGGGATATCCCTGTCCTTCGGTACAGTGATGTATTGTGGTCCGGGAAGGATTTTATAATCCAATTCCACATTCGTTCCATTATCCATGATTATACAACCAAAATTTCTTATTAAAAATTGTATCATATATCATAGTTTCTGGGTTCACGGTTTCGCAGACGGGGTCCGATTCGAGTTCTTGTTGGGTTATTTTCTGGTATGTCCTGGCTTCAAGTCACTCTTCTGCACGCATCACGTTAGACACCGAAGTTTCGCCACATCTCGAACGGAAGCCGAGGATTTCTGCTTATAGGCATCCCTGATCTTCTTGCCAATAGAAGCACTCACAAGACCGGATTTCTGACCATTTCGCAATGCATTTTCAATAGTTCTTTGTTCTACACACTTAGATTTTTTTTACAGAAATCTGTAAAGTTTTACCGAATTCTCGACAGCTAAACGTTCGGTAATTCGATTTAACGGATTTCGTTAAAATTTTACAGTTGTCTGTAAAAAAATTACCGGATTTCAGTATTTTTTTACCGAAATCCGTTAAATGAGATTACCGAACGTTCAGCTGATGAGAATTAAAATTTTACAGATATCTGTAAAAAAATCTGAGTGTGTACATATTTTATAACTGCAGTTCATACCGTTGCTATGGCCCATCGTAGTCGACCGATTTGTATGATGGGAGGTTCTCCCAGCAACTGGTGCAATTCGTGGTTCATTCGCCTCCTCCACGTTCCGTCTTCCATCTGCACTCCACCGTAGATGGTACGCAGCACCTCCCGTTCAAAGACTCCAAGAGCGCGTTGGTCCTCCACTAGTAATGTCCATGTTCCGTGGCCGTAGAGAACTGCCGGTCTAATTAATGTCTTGTAGATGGTCAACTTTGTGGTTTGGCGAACTTTTTTCGTTCTTAGCGTCCTTCGGAGTCCAAAGTAGGCACGATTGCCAGCCATAATGCGCCTTTTTATTTCTCTGCTGGTGTCGTTATCGGCGATCACTAATGAGCCCAGATACACGAATTCGTCTACTACCTCGATTTCATCACCGTTGATCTGAACTCATGCTAGGAGGCTAACATTGTCTTCTCGTGAGCCTCTTCCAGTCATGTATTTTGTTTTCAGCGCATTAATCACTAGCCCAATCCTACCAGCTTCAGCCTTAAGTCTGATGTACGTTTCCGCCATCGTCTCAAATTTACGTGCTACGATATCAACGTCGTCGGCGAAGCCAAATAGTTGAACAGACTTCCTGAAGATCGTGCCACTCGTGTCTATCCCAGCTCTTCGAATCACACCCTCCAGTGTAATGTTAAACAACAAACACGACAATCCATCACCTTGCCGTAACCCTCTCCGAGATTTGAAGGGACTCGAGGGCGTCCCTGATACTCGGAAGACACACATCACTCGATCCATCGTTGCTTTGATCAACGGCGTCAGTTTTTCCGGAAATCCATATTCGGCAGGATTTGCCATGGCTGGTCTCTCAATCCGATCTGATATGAGTTACGAATAAAACTTTACACACTGACGTTTAACACACAACAAGCCGATCCAATTTTGATACCCGATCCAGTTTGGAACTGGAGCAAAAACGAATTCGCCATAGCTATGACGAACCAAAATGAGTTAACAAAAGGACGCAGCCAAAATAATTTGAAAAGTTTCATTCAATTCAAAATGAACGTTAACATTACGTGTGCTTATAATCTCTGGTACAGTCTATAGACTCAAATGATGTTGTTCCATTACTATGAGGGTCATGTTTTAATCAAAAAGGGGATGAAATAGTATTTTGATTGTTTTCAAATGACAGGTGCATGTCGCTACTGTCGTGATCTCGATCAACTGTTCAGCAGGCAACACTGGTGTTTCTATCCCGCGTAATAGAGCACAAAAAATGTGACTACTATGTCACGGCAGAATATAGTTTTTCTGACTGATCAGCTGTTTAATCATGTTTTTTTGTTTTACGTTTTGTTGAAAAAGCAGGTCAGGTAAAATTTTAGCTGAGAAAATTTCAAATAAAGGGTTACGCAGATTGCGGTGATTTGTTTCTGCCGCGGCAGTGAATAATCGTGACGAAAAAATCGC
This sequence comes from Aedes japonicus, assembly GCA_034211315.2. Classification (NCBI taxonomy): domain Eukaryota; kingdom Metazoa; phylum Arthropoda; class Insecta; order Diptera; family Culicidae; genus Aedes; species Aedes japonicus. The sequence goes on along the minus strand of JASCZW010000148.1, from coordinate 178,465 downwards.
CGCAATCAGTTTACATGGCTGCTTATGGGAGCGCACAAACCGACGCGATGAGATTTTTATGTTCTCCGATGCGTCGGTTTGTGTACTCTCAAAAGCCGCCATGTAAACTCATCGCGGCGATTTTTTCGCCGTGGTTATTCGCTGCCGCGGCGGAAAAAAACGCGGCAGAGTGCAGAACCCTTAACATGGATTATGACAGTTTCTAATTTTCGAGAGCTATTCTCAAATACTAAGAAACTGTTCAGGACGCGGTTTGGAAGCGCTGAGACATAGGGGAGCGAAAATTTCAAAAATAAATATACAATTGCTGAAAAACAGAGGTTATTTTCCCTCTAGTAATCCGCTAACAGATGAGAAACCCAAGTTGAAATTGTCACCGTTTCACTCAGACTCAGAGGTTCGGCAATCGACGACTTCTTTCAATCCACAATGAAAAATACAGAAATGAATAACCTCACCGAAACCGAAATTTTTAACTGAAGCCTCCCATTTTCCTAATCAGTCATGGTGTCAAAACCACGATTCGCTTCAAAATGAGATCAAAGACTGATGATTCCGTTACCCTGAATCCTGTACTCTCCCACTGCAAAACACATTGTTGCACGATTCGTCGACGTAAATTGAAAATTACATCCACAGAAAATTGCCTTTAACGTCAGTCAGTCAGGTTTCCGCAAAACCAGATTGAAATTCTCCAATCCGTCCAACGGTCGCCCGGTCGACGATAATTCAGTTCTTGCCGCCACACAAACAAAAATTATGTCCAATTGTTGACCATCAGGCGACCGGAGCCCCATTTGCTTCCTTGCTCTGAATCAAGTTCACTTTCGACTGACTTCACTCGATCCTTTGGGGGAAGGGAAAACGGACTGGCAAAAGCTATTTTTTCTCTAAATTACCTGTTGACTACTGCTGCCGCTGCCACTGCTCCCCTGGCCACCGTCTCCAGTCGGAGCAGGGAAAGGGGGAGGCCAGGATTATCTCTGCAGGTTTACCCGCCGCAATCCGGTGTCGATGATTGTTGCCGGCGAGCAACGTTTATGACATATAAATTCCCATTTTTCCAGCTTGATAAAAACGAGGTAAATTCTGCCCCGGGTGCCCAAAGTGAGTAATTGTAATTATGACGAGCTTCAGAGGGCGCTTCGGGGCGATCATGGAATTTCACTCTCATTTCTGCTGCCGTAGCTGTTTTTTTTCCGAAGGGATGTAGTTAGTTTCAATGTGGTCAGCGTTGTTCTGGCGTTGCGAAAAGGTATAATTTGGGCGGAAAGTGTATCATTAGAATTATGATTCATTACTGCGATTCGGGTAGTTAGAACTTGGTGGGTTTCTGTCTGCCTGTATTGAATTCGCGATTGCTCAATGTTGAATTATTCTACTTCTCATTATTGGGGTGATCTAGTTCTACGTAAAACTTCATTGGCGTACTGACCTTCATAATACATGATTTGAAATTCCTCGTCTGTTGTGCCGTTTCTCTAGTTCCTGCTGTCAAGATTTTAACCTAATCGCCATTATTCCAATCAACATACCATTGCTACTGATGGGGATTTTGGGGCGTTTATGATATTTTTCAAGTGATTGTTTCCGTTTTAGTTTCAACTAACTAGGAAATTACATACTTTTAGGATTGCTTTTCAGTCTTCGACAAAATCAAAATACGGCTTTTTTTTTGTCTGGCATTTTGGTGCACTTGGACCTTAATCAGGGATTCTGGAAGATTTTGTATGCACTGTTTAGTAACAGAAATGACGTTAACAATAGGTACAGTTTTTGTGGTAACTCGTTGTTTTTCAAATACTTGAGGTCAAAAGCCCTATTCAAAGTAAATTTGGACGCATTCAAATGATCATAACTCAAGAATTAAACAACATACATGGTTGATCAAAACGTCAAACAAAAAGATATTTTTTCAGCTTTCCAACGGTATAACAAGTAATTACACTTCACCGTTTCGAACGAACTGTCGCACTTTACTTGTGATCGATGCCATCATGATCTACACAGTCGCTGGTGACACTGTACCGGCTTACCACTGAGTCCACTTTAAACGCATTTCTTGTGCATTTGTCACTTATTTACCGCATCCTCGAAGTTTTCGCTTGACTTTTGCCCAATATTTTTCGATCGGCGACGAAATTAACATTGTTTGCAACATACAAATCTAGTACCTCCTTAGAGTAGTGGCAGCTGGCTAGATCCGGCTTCAACATAACGTTGGTCTTATGGGGCCGAATGAAGGATAAAATCCGCTTCTTCAGACACGCTTTAATGTAAACCTTCGACGTCATTGTGTGAGATGTGATGAAAACCTTGGTGTTAAGGTCACAACTGCAGATTCCTTGCCAAATCATTAGTTTCCAAGCAAACTTATCAGCAAAAATAAATTGATACCTGACAGGGACATCTCCTCGACCAGTTGCCAGGAAAAAAATTAACGTCCGGGGATTTATTTTTAATCCATTTTGACATATGCTTCGTCATCCTTTAAAATACAGCCATCAAATTTCGTCAAAACTCGTTCCTATAGTAATCGTGCTCGCTTTTTGCTTACTAAATATTGTTTCAGGGAGCGATTTGGATGGCTTATATCCTTCCCTTGAAAGGATGTCACGCACGGTGGAAAAGTTGGAATCGTATTTCTGTGCCAAACCACGTATGAAGACACATGGATTGCCTTCCACGTAACTCAACACCTTTCTCTTCAGCTCTTTGTCCCTAGTGCCACTTCTATGATAGATCCGCTGTGCTCTATCCACACTCAGAGTATCCTTGTAACGTTTGATGGCAAGACACAGTGGTTGCGATGCGTTTTTTCGCTGCCGCGTGTGCACCGCCTGAACATCGCCTAACAAAAATGTTCATCGGTGTCAGCAACCCTGTCGGAAAGAGTGATGGCTATCTCGCTTCATTCGTAGCAAAACATGAATGAACCACCTTGCGCATCATGAATGAACGTTGTTTATAGTAAACAGTTGATTCTTGCGGCAGCTTGTGCACGGTGGAAACAAAAGAGATTGAATATGGATTTCTTAGGAAAAATAAAACCGGCCGTGTCCTAAACTTCGGTATGGTTCCATTTCTTGCTTGGAAAGCAAAATCGTGGAATTGCCAAGTGTGTGAAATGTGCAAAAGTGATAAAATGTGAAGGCTCCAGCACCAGTGGTATGAAAACGCATCTTAAAAGTTTGCATGACATAACTTTGAAAAAACACGCGGCTTCTCCGGAAAATGTGAACCATCAGCCTTTAACATCAAATGCGATATCCAATCCTAAGAAACCAAACGTTCTGCAGTACTTTTCAAAAGTGACTCCGCGTGAAGCAGCTTTGGCTCGAATGGCTGCGAAGGATGGTATCTCGTACAGAACCATTGCTGGCTCAGAAGAGAATCGTCTGGGATTGCTCGCTCGAGGTTTCAGTGGAATCCCGAAAACTCACGACGGAATCAGGCTAAAGGTAAAGTCGTACTACGAGTATGTGGTTGGTGATTATTGCACGCACTTCAAGAAAATTAAAAAGGATCACCGAAAAATCAGCCTCACCTTCGATGAGTGGACGTCGAACAGAAATCGTCTCTAATGTAAACATCCACGACTGTCATCAAACTTGGAATCTTGGACTCAGACGAGTTGTCGGATCAATGAATGCAGAGAACTGTGTATCCTTACTGGAACAGCACCTACAAGTGTTTAAGTTATCGCTTGATGATGAAGTTATGGCAGTAACAACTGATGGAACTACCGTAATGCTGAAAGTGGGACGGTTACTAAATGCCACTCATCAAGTGTGTCTGGCACACGGCATACCAGCGTTCTGTATGAGAAGCAATCTACGGTTACCGAAAGTATCGTGGAATATGAAGGTTAGTATGATTTCCATAGCGTAAGAATTATCGCAATTACTGTTCCTTCGGTTGATTTCAGAATCGGATGAAGACTCAGACGATGATGCCTCGGAGTCCTTTGCGCTCGATATTGTGGACGGAGCGCAAGCCGCACAAAAGCCACAACTCTCTTCGATTCTGAAGAAGGTGCGATCGGTTGTGAAGGTATTCCGAAGATCCCCCGTGAGAAAGACATGCTCCAGAAATACGTCTTATCGGAATTCGGAAAGAATCTGAATTTGATTGCTGATACAAAAACCCGCTGGAACAGTTTGCTGTCAATGCACAAACGGTTTGATGACTTGAAGCGACCCATTCAAAAGGTTTTGATTGATTTGAAGGGTCAGGAAAAACTCAACTTCAGCGATGAGGAGTTTGAAATGGTCAGCAAAATTATTCGTGCTCTTGAACCAGTCCAGGCCGCTGTGGAGCACATTTGCCGAGAGTACTGTTCCCTGTATGAAGCAGATGTTGCGCTCCAATTTATGTTGGAGCAACTGGACGCTCAACAATCAGACATCGCAGTGCAACTCTTTGATATTCTGAGTGACAGAGTTCACGAAAGGCACTCGGAATACGCAGATCTGTTTGCTTTCTTGCACAATCCTGCCATCAAAGAAATTGTAAGTAACGATTTTGGAATATTTTTCAAAGCATCGAAAACTGCTATGATTAAGCAAGCGCATGAAATTCTGAAGCGATTGGTTGCCAAAAACGGGGCGGAAGAATTCGGAGCGGAAGAGGCTGCAAATGGAGAGGATGAATTTGTGAATATGGACGAATGTGCTGGTCTGTCGGTGAAGGAGAAGTTTGCAAGACGACTCCAACAATCCAAAGCCCTTGCGCAGGACGTTAGCTCAACGTTGACACCAAGTTCCTTCAAGGCAGTCAGGAATGAATTTTTATACTACGAATCCGAAGGAATTAAAGGAAAACACCTGAGTTTGCTGTACGACGCGCTTGGAACCATCCGTCCAACATCGGGTGAAGCAGAAAGGGCATATTCTGTGGCCGGAAACTTCGCGAGTAAGATCCGTTGCGGCATGGGAGATGAGTCTCTTAGTATGCTATGCCTGTTGAAGTTCCACTTTCCACAGTAGTTCGATTCGATTTTGATTGAATTTTTTATGTTTTTGATTGGATTTTTATGTTATTGATTGAATTTGATAATACATGTTTTTTATTACCCGAGAGTAGTGATTTTTTTATCCTAAAATAGTTCCCAATACCGGTATTACACCGGTATTAGCGGTATTGATTCTGCCAATACCGAAATACCGGTTTTGAACAATAATGGTCAATACCGACCACCCTAGACGCACGGTTGACTTTGGGAATTTTATCACTTATGCTATTTTTAAGGCAGACCACGAAGGATTCTCTAGATGTTTGTGCACAATTAATTTTCTTTTCTCATGTTCCGTAATTTCGAGATGCGTCGATCAATCAAGAAAAACTGTTCACCAACTTCTTTGTCAATAAAACATCAACAAATGCCTCTCAAACGTTTTTTGTTCCAACCACCAGGGAGGCGGTGGTGTATTAAACCGTGCGTCCAGATTTACTTCGAATCGAGCTTTAGTTTTATTCAAGGTGAACTTGGAATGCCCACATTACGTACTTGAAGCAAAACTGCCAAAAAAGGTTCAACTTTCTTCGTTTAACTATAGCACATGATGGGGTGCTCATCCGGAAGACTAATAAAACAACTAGTCTCTCTGTTCTTGAGTATGGCTCTTTTTGCTTTCTCTCGGCAAGAAAAAGTCACATTATAAAATTGGAACGAATTCAATATCGTTGTCTGCGTATTACTCTTGGCTGTTTGCACTTAACGCTTAACATGAGTCTTGAAGTTCTCGCAGGATTGAAACCCCTCTAGAATCGGTTTTGGGAGGTTTATATTAGAATATTTATCAAATGCGGAGTGAAAATGAATTTGTAATAGACAATTTCTATCAAATGCTTGCAATCTCGATTTATGAGACTTTACCACCACTCTGAATTCCGCGCTATACTCCAGACCGTGCTCTCTTCACCTATAGCAGTTCCTCTATTCATTATGGTCTTTCCACGAAACAAGCATCGCATGGGATTCCGGAACAACTTGGTTCTATTATAATTACACGTATTTATTTTTACTGAAATGTACCGACACGTCAATTCCGGAAATTGGTTTTTCACGCCTAAATGGATCCAGTGGTTTCGGTAAATTCAATGAATACTTTAGTGCCTGCCACAAACTACAGAAACCTTATTCTGATAATGTTGCTGGGCTGGCAGCAATAAATTTCATATTGGGGATAATTTCCATCTTGCCCGCAGACCATTACTTCATCTGCTCGGACAGCCTCAGTTCGATTGAGGCTCTTCGGTCGATGAAACCTAGTAATCTTTTTGCCTTCCAAAACTAAGAGAACAGATGAGTGTGTTGATCGGATGATCACATTTGATCACCTCACGCTGCTTAATCCCAGGCAATGAAAAAGCGGACTCGTTAACAAAGGTGGGCGTACAGGAAGGTGATTTGTATGAAACTGTATGTATTAAATTGTATTACCTGTATGAAATGCTCAAACAATCGTATTTTTTGATATAGTAGGTGAAGTATTATTATTTTAGATATAAAATAGTAACTATTGAAAAAACAATTTCAAAAAATTATAAAAATAAATTTGAATGTAAGACCACACCATCCTATTTCACCATGAAATACGCTACAAAAAACAGACTACCTAAACCAACGAACCAACCATTGATTTCTAGCATACATAAGTTGACATTTATGTCATAATGGGAGCCCCCGTTACTGAAAATAAATGTCACTTTGTGAAAATAAAAATGATTAGATTTTTCTTGTTTAAAAATCGAGAAAAAATAGTTGAGATTCATAAAAAAGATGTTTATGCTAGGAAGAACACCCATCATCGATACAGATGGAAAAAACATGTTTTTTTTTAATGAAAGCCGCCTATTATGCGGAGGCAAAACCATGGTAGCACATTCCAAAAAAGAGAGCGTTCATTTAGAGCATCATTAACGGTGAGGTATAGAAGCCCGTTTAGCAGCGCTCTATCATCATTCACCACCGTACCAGTCGCTGCTAAATGCGCTACCAAACTAGCTGCGAGGCATTCGGGAAGAGTTGGGTGCAGCGTTGCCAGGTGAATTTATACAATATCGGTATTGCTTCTTAAAAAATATCGGTATTTATCGGTATAAAGTAAATTTCAGATTTTTTTCAAGTGAACTATAGTTTAATTTTGATTTAAGATTAAAATATATTTTGGCGATCATTTTTCTTCTATTTTCAAATTTTATATGAACAAAGTTTGACGTAAACATAAAAAATAAAATAAAAAATGCATTAGCCATTTTTTTAATTTTTACCATCTCGAGGTTGAATATGTTTACTTTGAATTAATATACTTTACAATATATATTTTCCAGAATTCACACTTCTTAAGATGTTATTAAGAAAACAAAAATCATGTATAGTGATAAGGTTTTTGAGCCCACTCCCGTTGTGCTAAGCACCTCGCTAAGCACATTCCTTATTTTTTTTAAATAGATGTTAACACAAAAACGGATTAATTCTAGTGTATACCGCTTCCAATTTTATACACTTTTCCATACATACCACTGGATTTGTTAGTCACGAAAAGCTATGATATGATCGATTATTAAACACTGCATCTTGAGCGCATAGTGTATTTGATATTTTTGATTTTTTTTTGCTTGATAGAACGAAAATAGGCGACTTAGACGAAGTAGCGCTCTACCCTATCAATAAACTGATAATTTCTTTTGGAAATTCCATATTAAAAAGCATAAAAGCATAAAGTATTGTTGCTTGTTAATATAGGACTGATGAGTTTATTTTGCTTAAAATTACAACCTGTCTTTATTTGTTAAAGCATTTAATATCATAATTAAACTCGATAGTTTTATCACAGACATACAACTATAACACTCCAAATTTGTTCATCGTACGTGCATTTAAAACTAATTCAAATGTTTCTCGCGTTGAGTCTCGAACGGGTGAACTGCATATAGCGATTTCTCTTCTTTGATCCGAAAATAACTGATAACTACAGGTAAACGAGTTGGCATATCCGCTGCGACAAAGTCTTGCAGGTTAAATACTGAAACTTGCTTTGACTAAGATATTAGTCATAAATTGACTAATAATCGGTATTTATCGGTATAAAAAGTTGGAAATCGGTATTTTCAGAGCCCTTGTCGGTATATCGGTATTGAGAATAAAAATCGGTATAAATACCGATAAATCGGTATACCTGGCAACGCTGGTTGGGTGCTCAAATTTAGCAGCCCGATTGCAGCGCGTGAAGGGGTTGGTTCACGGAGAAAAACAAATATACTAAAACTGATAAGTTCTATGCTAAAACCATATTCGATCTATCCAGTCAGTAGAATGAATAAATCAGGTTTGTACATTGATAATATTATATCAAATATACGCATTCCAATGCATATTTTAAATATTTGCAGTGGAATGTATATTTTTAGAAATATATGCATTCTAATGCATAAATCAAATGTATGCATTTCAATGCATATTTTTATAAAATTATGCATTCCAAGTGATAAATTCAATAAATGTTTATATGCATAATAAAATATCGTCTCGACACGAATGCCACACAAATGGTTTTCTCCGACACATAAGTAGTAAGTTTGTGGAAAATAGCAACAGGAATAAATGGACGAGATCTTCTTGCCTTCTCAAGTAATGATGCGTCGGAGAAAACGGCTTTCGAATTTTTCGGAAATGCATCAATGCGATTTGAGCCTTAAAGTTTTGTACGAATATGAGAATGCAAAAATTTGATTTGTTCGAACGTATCCGACTGGTATGTAAACGGAAAATGAGTGGGGCATGTTGAAATGGTTATGTTATCTGTAAGCAGAACTGAGTTATCAATGAATATGTGTTCAAGTTTGTACTTTGCGATGGTGTACAGTGCTTACCTACCAATTTCTATTTGCCCCAGCGTTTCAACTTGCCTCGATGTACCTTAAATATTAATTTTGAAAAAAAAAACGAATAGTTATGCAAGAAAAAGCATGTAGGTACCTTCCGTTTTTGTCCAACCGGCAGAGGAATCGTTTGGACAAGTGTTGCAAGAGGAGGATAAATCCCGTCCGCTAGGTAACACCCCATAGTGTAGGTTCGCCCATTAATTTCAAACTTTATTACACTTTGCCACTTTAGAGGTCTGAAAATAACGGTGAACGCTCCAAACACATTGATGTCGTTTGAGGACCCTGTCATGCCAAAGAAGGCGTGCCATATCAGCTGTTCATACGACGCCACTGCTTCCAAAATATAGTATTTCATTTTCACGGATAGTCTCAGTTCCATAGAGGTTATTCGCTCCTTGAGACTGGTAAAGCACTCCTCGTATTTTCTCATGAAAATACAGGAGCTTCTAAGTGCTTCGCGTTATTTTATCATCACCTTTGTTTGGGTCCCATCTCATAGTTCAATTCAGGGCAATGAGAAAACGGACTCGCTTGCAAAGGTGGGCGCTATGGAAGGCGATATTTACGAACGACAAATCGTCTTAAAGGAGTTTTTTCCTATTTTTCGTCAACAGTCACTCATCAGCTGGCACTAAATATTTAGCAAAGGAGATTTGGGGCGATGGCAACATTCTATCATCCCAAAGATGTCGAAGAAATCTTGGTTTAGGGGGATGGATGTGGGTCGAGACTTTATTCGTCTGATGTCTCGCTCATTTATACCGAGTTGGGCTGACCGACAGCTATCTTTGTGAATGTGGATAAGGTTATCAGGACGCAGATCCCATTGCTTGGTCATGTGCTGAGCATCGTGGAGTCAGATCTGAGTTTTGCGATGCCCTACGGGCTCGAGGTAGACAACCCAATGTGCCAATTCGAGATATTTTGGCTTTGCGTGATTTGAAGTACATGAAACTTATTTATGTGTTTTTTACTAACATAAGCCTTTAATTGTAGTTAGTATAACCTGTATGTTTACTGTATGTTTTTTTTTTTAAAGTATGTGTGTGTGTGTTTTTTTTCTTTTTCAAAAAATGCTCAAGTCAAAAGAAAACCATTAATTGTATAGGGAAGCGGAACCTATGCTCACCATACATTGGCGTAACTACTGGTAGTGCCTAGGGGGGCAGGCCCCTTCCAGAATTCTGTAGGCCCCTCCAGGATTTCTACCCTAATATATTTCTAATTTAATATGAAACACTATTCATAATCTCTACGGAATTGTAGGAGTTTTTTTTTCACCGGTTTAAGTTGTTTTTGTACTTTGCTCCCTTCAGAAATAGTTTGAACAAGTAACTCTTCGTGAAGGAGTATAATGTGTGTACCATCTTCCCCGCACTTTTCACTTACCTTCGGGGATGTGGCAAACTTTTTTTCACGGTACTTATGGCAAACGGAAGCTGCCTTCTTGGATTTTAAAATTGTGTTGGGCATCGATTCCCGGTCTATACACACTTAGATTTTTTTACAGAAATCTGTAAAGTTTTACCAAATTCTCAACAGCTGAACGTTCGGTAATCCGATTTTACGGATTTCGGTGAAATTTTACAGATATCTGTAAAAAATTTACCGGATTTCGGTAAAATTTTACCGAAATCCGTAAAATCGGATTACCGAACGTTCAGCTGTTGAGAATTCGGTAAAACTTTACAGATTTCTGTAAAATAATCTGAGTGTGTAGACATCCCAATTTCAAACGATTGCATATCTGCATTTAGTTTTACACTATTTCGAAGAAAAGCATTTCCCTGAATTCATTTCCCAAAGGCCATTTTCTAGAGCCAATATTTCAAAGGCCATTTCCCAGAGGTCATTTCCCGGAATGACTAAGTTTCCAAAACGGATGTATGCTTTCTCGAAACCATTTTCTGAGCAGATATCTGTCCTCTTTTTTTCGGGTAGTTGATTGTTTTCCGGAAACTATTATTCAGACGCCATTTCCAGGAATCCTTTTCCAAGAGATCATTTCCTGGATTGACCAATTTTCCAAAGGAGATCTTTATCCTTCTTGTTTTCGGGAAATTCTTACTTTCTTGAAACAATTTTTCAGATGCTGTTTCCAGAGTTCATTGCCAGGAAAGCATTTCTTAAAGACTGTATTCGATGAAATTTGGACACACGCAATTGTTCGTAACTTTTTAGCGTGTGGGTAAGATTTGTTGAAATTTTAACTAAATGTATTTCATTGTGTTGAGTCAATTGTGTAATGAGTTTCGTGAAAATCGGTCGAGTGATTTCAGTGATGGCTTCAAATGACGAAATAGTGCGCCAACAAATTTTGGGCACTCACTTCGAAAACCCAAACGCTTCTCATTGATGGATCGGAAAAAAGCTCGGAATCGCACATTCAACCGTATCTCATGTGATCAAAACGTTCAAGGACCGTAAGACAACCAAGCGGTAAAATGGTAGTGGCAAAAAACGTGGCACATCAAATCCGGAGAAGGCCAGGATGGTATTGAACCAATTTAAGCGTTATCCAAACATTTCGATCAGGGATGTTGCGAAAAAGGCGAAAGTTTCAGTTTGTTTTGTGCAGAAAACAATGAAACGTTCTGGATTACATGTGTACAAGGTCCAAAAGGCACCGAACCGGAGCGATAAACAGAACTCGGTTACCAAAACTCGTGCAAGAAAACTGTACAGGGAGTGGCTCACAAAACCGTTCTGCATTGTGATGGACGATGAGTACTACATTAAAGTCGGCACCAAACAAATGCCAGGACAGGAACACTACGTCGCCACCTCTAAGTTGGCCGTTCCGGAGAGTGTACGGAAGAAGAAACTGTCGAAATTCTCCAAAAAATTCCTTGTCTGGCAAGCGATCTGCGGATGTGGCAAAATGAGTCAGCCCTTCATCACCTCTGGGACCGTCAACGGACAAATCTACAAGGACGAATGCCTCCAAAAACGACTTCTGCCCTTCTTGAGATCTCACGATGGCCCGACACTGTTTTGGTCGGATTTGGCATCTTGCCACTATGCCCGGCCCGTCTTAGACTGGTACAAAGATAATAATGTAGTTTTTGTACCAAAAAACGTCAAACCTCCAAACACTCCAGAACTTCGCCCAATTGATAAATTTTGGGCAATCATGAAGGCAAAGCGCGTCAAAACTCCAAAACTGACAGAAAATGAACTTGAACTAAAGAAAGTGTGGTTAAAGGTAAGTAAGCAAGTCGGTCCTATCATTGCCCAAAATTTGATGAAAGGGTCAAGGCAAAGAAACGGGCATTTGGGTTGGGAGAAGAGGTTCAATAAACCAATAATGTCAAAACTTAACCATTTAGCAGTACTTTATTTCCAGAAAGTTTGAAAAGAATCGGGCTCTAGGAAAACTTTTGGTGACCTATTTTGTGTGTCCAAATTTCATCGAAAACAGTCTTTAGAGCCCATTCACCAGACGCCATTTTACTGAGTTGATCTTTGTCCTCTTTTTTCGGGATATTATTGCTTTTCCGTATTTTCCAGATGCTATTTCCTTTAGTCCATTTTCCAGAGACTATTTTTCAGATGAAATTTCCTAGAGGTAATATCCCAGAGGCTATTTTTCAAAAGTCATTTCCTTGAGCCCATTTTCCAGACGCCATGAACCTAGATATCGTTCGGGGTACAAGAGTTTACCAGATCGAAATCGAAATGTGCACAAAACTAGTATATCGCGGTGTTATTTTTGTTAAAAGTTGTTTTATTAAATTCCTTTTTAAAAAATAGGTAGGTATATTCTAATACTTCGGAGATCCGGATTTTTCTAAGAAGACATAGTCGTGGATCAAGTTGAAGGTTTCTAAATTTTGTTAGCTCATTTTGATAGTTATTTTTGAAAGGAATATTGGCACCCCTGACCGCGGGTCATTGGAGACAGCATACCCCAGATATTCTTAGAGTTTTCTGCGAGGCGCAACTTTTAGCTACTTATTAAAACGCTTAATTTTAAAATATCACTTATCATACCAAAAACCAAAGGGCCGATATTATATTGACAAAATATTTACTTCTGTAATGTTCTTTCGGAACACCAAGAATTTCGATTCCATTCATCTAAAGTTTATTATTGCGAAACAATTGAAAGTTACGCTAGTGTGCTTCCTCAACTAGCATTTCCATCAGCTTCATCGAAAAAACGATAGTAAGACAAATGACGATAGTAAGAGCTTTGGCTCAGGGGATATTGCAGTTCTTAGACAAATGTGGTCTCGGTGAGCTGCCCCTTATTGCACAATCTTGCGATGGGGCGAGAGTAATGTCTGGTAGGCATCGCGGGGTACAAACTATCATCCTTTGGCGGTCTACATACATTGCCTTGCAAACCGATGAAATTTGGCAGTTATAGATTTATGTGCTAATATATCTACAAGTGCTAAACTATTCAGCACACTTGAAGCTCTGCACGTATTACTTCCACAGCCTGGAAACCATGCGGTAATTAAGAAGGCACGTGAAGATCTAGGAATGAATACAGGCCTACGTGAACTTGGCAGTTTGAGTCAAATCAGGTGAAACTGCTGTTTCGAAAATTGTCGGGCAGTAATTCACCACTATGCGACAATCAAAGAAACGCTTCAAGCTGAAATTGATGACGGTAAACATAAGGAATCAGTTCAAGCTATTGGCATAATTTTTAGTCCATTCTCCATTTTTTTCTATTTTGTTTTCTGATTTCCGTCGGCCAATTTCCTCACATGGTGACAAGTACCGACGCCAGGAAGACGACTCCACCACCTGGACCCTGTCTATCGACTCATGACTGTGAACCGGGACCAACGACTTTACGACTCCGAAGGAAGACGTGACCAGATTTTTAAGCATCAGAAAAAATCACCGACGTCGAATGGGATTTAAACCCAGACACACTGGGGTGTCAAGTAGCAGTCACGCTTACCACTACACCACCGACGCCGGCTGTCAATTCTCCATTTGATTCACACGGAATAATATGAGGTATATATTCGCCACACTCGATTCTCCTAAGGCATCTCGGCTCACCGAGGCGCAGAATAGACCCAATTATTCGATTAAAACTGTTCTGATTCATCAATAAAAATAACCTGTCCCCAACATTTACGCTACTTTCATCGCTGTTTTCAATATTCCTTTCAACGAAAAAAATCCTTCAGGCAGGCCACCTCCAGGCTCCCTCCAAACTAATTTTCTAGCTTCGCCAATGTCACCATAGTACATATTTTCATCACATTCTGCAGTCATCCAACTTCAAACGTAAAAAGATGTTTAATTCTCCAATAATTGGTCCCTAGTAGCACACTTGTTGCCATTTGGTTGAGATAACGTTAATATGACTTGCTAAGTTGCTAAATACTAGAAAACTATGGGATATATACTAAAAAAAAAATACTAGGAAACTATGGGATTAATTTTCACAATAATTTAAATACGCTTGCACCTATTCTGAAACGTGTTTACAATCGACGTAATCGCTTGATGTTGCACTGCTCACATATTGTATAGCATGCATATCAACGCTAGTGTGCGAGTTCAATCATTCGTAATGGTGAGTCTTGTTGTCAATATTCTCATGGAAGAATAACAAACAAACCCATTCATTTTATCTTGGTTATATGCATGCTACTCAACACACATGAAGTGCTGCCAAATGATCTACTGCATTTTTGGGGGTAGTAGGGGAGAGCGTTAACTTGTTTGTATTTTTTTCTTGATTAAAATCAGTACGATTAACATATGTACACAGATGGGATTAATGTTTTTCGTGATATTATTAAAATAGATACATAGCAGTGGCAACTTTTCCGTATTAAATTGGAGGAAAATTATCAGAATCGAATGTTTTTTGTGTTGCTAAACAATTAACGGTAAGTGAACGAATAAATTGTGAATAACTTGTGTACTCAGTGTTCGGTATTTAGTGCATATTCAACGATTTCCACTGAAGGTCTGCTTATTGAGCTCAAGATAGGTTCCGCTTCCCTAGTTATAAGTGTTTAGAAAATTTAGAATTTGATACTTTAAATTCTCACCCAACTTCCCATCCGTAAATTTTAATTCCTATTAACCTCGAGACGGCCGCGAGTAATCGGTTCTATCCCCCTTACCTTAGTTTTAAGATAAATGATGTATAAAAATATGAAAATTTGGCTAAGTAATTTGATTCGATTAAGCCTGTACAAATAAATTATTAATAAAAAAAACCTAGTAAATGTTTAAGTATAAAGCAAGCAATATGGTAATTGTGAAAGCAGTAAGCTTGAAATACTCAGGAAGAAGAAAAAGAGCTACGTTACACATTCTGAAACCCGCGATTCTGGGTCAGTTTTTTTTCACTGTGCGATGTTTGTCCATTTTAATATCAGTAAGCTGCTACCATGGCAGTAAACAAGAGCGTATTGCAAAAGGTAGATGACACCTAATGCCATTTATAATAGATCGAATTTCTGTACGTTAGCATGCACATTTATTTGTTGCAGTACAAAGTTTGATGGGTCAGCTAGTTTCAAATAAATTCGTCAGTGTCCAGCGCGTCAGTGTCAGCGTCAGCGGACTGGTAATTGTTGTCAAAATATGAATCAAATGGAGTGTTAGATCCTATCTGCATCTCACTAACATCCAAAATTAATGCTTCTATGAAATGCAAATTTTCAATTTTTTCAATGTACATCTCCGGACCACCACCCTTAAACTCATTTTCACCAACCACGGCGGCTTGAACCCTGACCGAGCTGGTCACCGTTCCGGGGAGGCCCCCATTTTTCCACCAGCCAGCATTGTAAATCGAGGGTATTATCTATCGGCCATAAATATCGAGTGCTCTATTAATAGCGATTGGCGCGGAAAAGTATTCCCCCTCCCCCCCCTCCTCGTATGGTCCCTGTCTTGCCGGGGTCTCGCCGAGGTCTTTTCGAAGTGTCTCGAGGGCCGAGAGCGAGAAATGATAGATAAACCCTAAGTGGAGCCCCTACAGATACGAAACAACCGCAGTCTGGACTCCCTCGCAACTGAGCCAATCAATGCGCGCTGGCGTCCTTTTCTGAAGTTGGAAGGTATTGACTTGTAGGAGTACATACAATTTGCAAATTGAGTGTAATATTTTCCGATTAATCATTGCAATATTTTGTTTTTCAAATCGTCGTCGTCGTCGTTGTCGTCTCGTACACTATGTTGGTCAGTCAGTCAGTCAGTGAGACACAAACCGCTCGTGCCTGACTTCAAGAAGGCCACAACCTCTGAGGGCTGTACTGTTACTATTCTGTACACAAACACAATTTGTTTAATTTTTTTTCCATGTAGTGCACAGCTTTGGTCATTTTTGCCGGGCACTCAATTACCGTTAGCCGACTGTCGGTCGGGTCGGTTGGACAAGAGAGGGTGATTATCATTCAGGTCGCAGGAATTTGCAAATGACTGCATGGCTACGAAGTGCCTTCATAATCTCCACCAAATCGGCATATGCCAACTGACCAACACAGATCGGTCCGGCAGGGGTAGTAGTTCACTGTATCAATAAAAATGCCACACGGCTGTCGGCGCCAAACTGTGCACTCCCGGTGTGAGTCAGCACGTGTTTTTGTTTGGTGGTCAAAAATTTATAGTAGGTAGGCTGCCGATTCTCGTTCGGGGAATTTCCTGGCAGACACGCAAAGGCAGTGTTTCGAAATTCTTCGGATCATTTCGCCAGAACGACGCGACCAAGGACGCGGTGGCAGTTGTTTTAGCATTCCGAATGGTTGCATAATAAAAAGCACGAATATTTTGGAACCTTCTTCAATCGCTGCAGTTTGCGCGAGGCAAGAGCTGGCCTTGCGAAAGTGCGTCTTACGCACGCGATGGAGAAATTGTTTGTAGCTAATGGGTCATAAACAGTGCGTGGCTCGGACCGCTATTTTTCATTCAACTAAGCCAAACAATTGTTTAGTCCTTTGAGAAGTATGCTAAATGGTTGGTATTTTAGTTGTTGGCACATCAACTAAGTCGTGACTATTTGATAAGATAATGCGTACGGAAAATCGCTTATCACTATACGGGCCATCACAGAAACCAACCGAATCTGATTTAGTCAGTAACCGAACTCAACAGTTGACTGCAGGGTTTAAATTTTTCCAAATGTCATCGAAATATTACACTACACAATAAATCAGGACCTACATGAATATAACAGCCATTTCTGACAGGCGAAGAATAAAGGGTGTTCCGATAAAAATTTGGTCAAATACTATTTCTTTTTCTAGTTCCTTTAATACAGAATACAGGAGAAATATTCAGCTAAGCTTCCTTTTCACCCGAATGCGAATTGCCGGGTCTTTCGTTTAACACCTGCCATAAGATTTCAAACAGTCTCCTTGACCACTTTATTCGCCGCAGAACGCCAGTTTGCCTTGAACTGTTTCTCGCTCACAACCGCTTTTTGAGTCTTCTTAAGGTTCCACCTGACGATGGCCCAATATTGTTCGATTGGACGGAGCTCTGGCATGTTGGGAGGTTTCTTGTCCTTGGGCACCACTTGAACGTTATTGGCAGCATACCACTCCATGGCCTTTTTTCCGTAAGAAAGATTTTTCCGGCAAGATGCTAAATCTAGCCAAAATAGAACGGAACAATTGTGTCGCTTCAGGAAAGGCAGTAGACGTTTTTGTAGGTACTCGCTCAGATAATTTTTTTGGTTGACGACTCCGGTCGCAATGTAAACGTTGCTATTCAAACCACAGGTACAGGTACAGGTAAACATTGACAGTTTAGTGTGCTTGAAAATATCTGCCACCTTTCCCCGTCCGGTTGCCGTATAAAATCCTTATCCAGGAAGCTGTTTAAAGTCTGCCTTGACTTAAGTTTCATTGTACTGTACCACCGTGCTTTGGTCGACGTGTTTTGTTTGTCGTCGCGATTTGTAGTCACAACTTTCTTGTATGTCGACAGTCCAGCTCGTAGCTCTATCCACGGTTGAAGGCGCCTCTCCCAGTTTCTTTGAGACATCTCGGACGGAGAGTTTGGGGCTCCACTCGAAACAGCGGGCAACTCTTTTTGTCGTCGCTGTGGCCTCCGGCTTACGATTTCCCCCCGATCCAGCTTTCCTGGCTGTCGATAAGCGTTCATCGAACACTTTCAATACGTTGGTTACAGTTAATTTAGCCGCATTTAACAATTTCGCCAACTTGACGTGAGAGTAGTTTGGATTTTCACCATGCACGTGCAAAATGCTTCTCTTCCTTTGACGACATTTTGATAACTGAAGCGCTAATCTCAAAATCAAAATTAAGGCATGATTCTACACGCACACATCTTCAAAATGAGGGGTGTGCAAATTTTTTCAATGCACGATGAAAGGAAATGCGTCAAGTTTAAGTCGACCAAATTTTGTTCGAAACACCCTTTAGTACGCTGTGAGCGGTTGGTAAGATGGTGATTACCATATTTTAATATGGTGTCATGAGCAATTAATTAATATGATCATATGAATGATTTAAGACGGCGTCGGTGGTGCAGTGGTAAGCGTGACTACTACTTGGCACCCCAGTGGTTCTGGGTTCAATCCCAGTCGACGTCGGTGGCGAAAAAATCTTGGTCATGTCTTCCTTCGGAAGGGAAGTAAAACCGTTGGTCCCGGTTCATAGTCATGAGTCGATAGGTAGGGTCCAGTCGTCTCCCTGGCGTCGGTGATTGTCACTTTGTGAGAAAATAGGCCAACAAAAAAAAAAATGATTTATAGACTGCGTCTTCGATTTGTCAGTGATTATCTCTTGAATTTAAGGGAAGCTCTCTCGTGATATTCTACAGAAAATAAATAAAAATGCCCAAATTCTGAGAAGTTTCCTCCTGAACTTTTGGCAAATTTTTCTCATGAACTTCTTGAGAACCACTCCTGATATTCTCGGAACTTCACATCTAACCATCCAACCTTACCTTTCAGAAACACTTGGTGAATTGGTGTTCCTGAACTTAGTTTCTTTCTAAACTTCTGATAATTCCCATCTTGAACTGCGAAGAATATTTCTGCAAAGCTTTGGGAAAGTTCTCACCAGAGTTTCTAGGAAAAACCTTTTTAAATATGCTAAATCTCCTTAAAAAAAATTTCTTCTTGAACTTTCGTGAAGTTCTCTTATGAATTTCTGGGAACTTCAGGGGAGTCTGTTCCTAAATTTCTGGAAAATTTCTGCTCTAACTGGTAGGAAATATCCACTATATTTCTGGAAAGTTTCTTTTTGTTTTTCTCAGAAGCATTTACTTGAAGTTTTAGGAAAACTTCATTCTAAAGTTCTGGAATGTTCGATCCTGAACTTCAGGAAAGCACTCGAGCAGTTCTTGGTAGCTCAACTAAGCTTTTGGGAATTTTAGTTCAGAACTTCTGAGAAGTCCTCTACTAAATGCATGCAATTTTTGAGATAGTCCGTTTTATAAGTAGTGCCTTCTCCGGTAAAATTCATCCTAAAATTTGAGGAAGTTTTTTTCTGAGCTAATCCCTTATTAACTTCTGATCGTAATCTCTGAAAAAAATTGTATCGAAATTTTGGGAAAATCCTCTCCAGAATTTCTAGGATGACTCCCTTACATTTTCATTTGGGAAAGTTTTTTCTTCTCCTGAACTTCGGGGTAGTTTGTTCCCGAACTTCTGAGAAAATCTTGCTCAAACTACTAGAAAGTACCTCTTTTGCTTCTGTAATATTTCTTTCTGTTCATTTGAGAGGTTTCTTCCTGAACTTTGAGAAACCCTCATTCTGAAATTCAGTAATATTATCTTTTGAACTTTGAGAAAACTCTTTAGCACTTTTGGGAAGTTCCAACTAAAATTTTGGGAATTTTTTTCCCGAAATCTCTGGAAAATTCATTCCTAAACATCAGAGTAGTTCTCTCTTGAACTTCTTGGGCGTGTCGTCCTGAGCGGTGTGGAAGTTTGTTTCTAATTTTTTGGGAAATTTTAGTTTTTTCCTAAACTATGGGGAAGTTTTTTCCTAAACTTCTGTATCTTGATTTTCTGGGATGAACTCCAGAACCTTTAAAATGTTCCAAATTTCCAAGAAGCACTCTTATTCAAACGTCGTCCTGAAACTTTGAGAAGTTCTCTCTTGATTTCCGATTTCTGTCCTGAACTTCTGGAAAATATGTTCTATTTTATATACATCTTGGATGTTTGGTTCTGAATTTTTTGGGATATTCCTTCTTGCAGTGCTTCCTATACTTCTGAGATGTTTCTGCCTGGCCTTTGAAGAAGTATTTTTTTCAAAGAAGACTCTCTGAATTTCTAGAAAGTATCTCTCTTTAGCTTTGGGAAGTCTCCTTCTGAACTTTCTAGGATGTGCCTAAAGTCTGAGTATTATTTTTTATACGTCTTGACTATCTTAGACTAAATCCATAAACTATTTATCTCTAGGGTAAATTTTCAAATCCCAAGTGCAAATGTACTGAAATTATGACAGACCAGTAACTAGGTTCCTAGTGGTCGATTGAGTCGATTAACACGACAAAGTTTCGTCGATCTGAACATCTGTAATAGCAGAATTGATCTGTCGATCATAGTGACGGTTGACTCGACTTCTATTATTGGCTCCATAGTAGTGTATGGACTATTGCTCTACAGCGTGTCCACGTTAAATTTCGGACAATAGGTTTTGACAAATTTCGGACAATAGGATTATTTCACAGATCGCTGAAACGTTTCACTTAGCTGAAATTCCCCACTTTATTTTGTCGTACAACATGTTTACATTCTTGTGACAGTCAGTACAATGGCGTCGAATCAAGTCGAAGTGCGCTTGACTGTGGATCGGAGGGTTGGAATTGGAACAAATCGGAAAGTATACTCTCGACAAATGGTCAAGAAGGTGGTAGCCGTCTAATCGAAAAATTCTAGGCTCTACTTAAGCGGAAACTCTTCGAAGCTATGAAGAAAGCAAATGGTACCAATGATTTCAAGCTCGAAAATCTTCACGGCGGGCGTATCTGAGGATACGTATTTTGGAAATTTAACGTGGACAGGCTTTAAAAAGTGTCTTCTCTGAGTCGTTTGGCTAAATAATTGCTTTGGTTTCGAAATAGTTTCGAAGTTCATTATTTGTACATGACGAAGGCTTATGAATCTTTATACAGCATAACATATTACTCCATATTTGAATAGATATTTACTTCACAATAAATAGATGTATGTATTGGTTATTATTGCTGTGGTTATTGCGTTCACTCCTTCAAACGCCGTTTTCATATACACTGCCAAAGATGGTTCTAAACATACGTCATTTAAAAACTGCACGTACTTGCAACTTACCATATTGGCTTTCAAGCGTTCACTTTCACTTTTAAAAAATAACACTATATTAAAAAAAACTTTTTTGAGCGTTTTAGTAGAACGATTGTGATTGGGAAACTAGGAGAATTTAAAATTTACACTTCATTTTATCACTTTTAAAAATTAAAAAATAAAACATTGAGAAACTTTTTTCAAATTTTCGCTAGTAAACGTGAGCAAATTCCTTTAAATTCCACTACAAGCTTATCTTTTGACAGATAGGCCTATTTCGTTACAGCTACTTACAGACTTCTTCAGTGTTGAGTGCTCGACTTGAAGGGAACATCGCAGTAGGTCTAGTATTTATAGTAGGTTTACTGGTACTGCGGTGTGTGAGGTAGGGGTGGGTAGGGAAGTACTTGAGTGTGTTTATGTGTTTGTTTGTATACCTGAAATGTTGTTTGATACCAACAAGGTTATACTATTTCAAATTCGTCAAATCCCTCTTCCCTTCAATTCCAGTAAAAGATCCATTAAATGTGCTAGAAAATTGGTTACTTTTTCAAAATGACGACATGGCATGGAGGAAAAAATTACGTTCATACATAAAACTTACACAACTTTGTATGAAGAAAATTACTTTTCCTTCAGAAACGAACATTTCAAACAATTAAAAGGCACCCCTATGGGTAACCCCCTTTCCCCTTTCCTGAGCGAAATCTTCATGGTATTAGCATCCTGATGCAATAGTGAAATTATTCAGAATGGATTGTTGATCCATTACAGTAACGGCTGAAAATATGTATAAACCGTTTATTTGAATTATTGGAATAAAAATAAACACTACCCTAAAGTAAGATTGTGGTGCAACTCACTGATTCAAATACTAGCCGAACTGGGCATAGGGATTTATTCAAATTCAATGCAACAATTTGGGAGGTTGTTTAATATTTGTTATGAATAGTTACGCGTTATTTATGGGGGAGTTTTTATTATAGGTACCTACGCGCAACATAATAAAAAAATTGTATTTGTATTTTCCTTCATACTGACGTTAGTCTGATCAATTTTACAAAAAAAAACGCAGAAAATAAAAATTAAAAATTTGAAAGTTAAATGTGTTAGTAATGTTTTTAAACGTACTGTAGACTTGTACTGTTGAACTGTGAACTTTTATTAATCTCCATGTTGATTTTGGTGGATTCCATAAAGAAATCTCACTCAAATTCAATAATTCAATAAATAAGGGAAGGTAAAACGGATAGTTGCACTGCAAACCTTGAACCACATATAAAATTTTTATACAACTTCCACTCCTATTTGAAAAAGTAATAAACAATCATCTTTAACGCATAAAATACTATTAGCTACGATATCTTTTCGCCATTGAAAAATCTTGTTTATATTTTATTAACTTTATTCATTTTAAAGCCGTGCTTACTTTGACAAACATTTCATTATGTTTTTTTTTTTTTTTACGAATTCATTTATTTGTACAGGCTCAACCGAATCAACTTTACAGAGCCAAGTTTTCATGTTTATATACATCAGTTATCTTAGGACTAAGGTTAAGGGGATAGAACCGATTACTCGCGGTCGTCTCGAGGTTAATAGGAATAACAATTTTAAGGATGGGAAAATTGGGGTGGAAATTTTGAACAAAGCATAAGGAACAATGGTTTTCTTATATCTAGAACTTCAAATTACAATTTTTTTAATTGAACGTTTTTAATTAAAAAAAATTGCTCACTCTTACACACACACAACCACACTCTTACACACAACCGCAATCACACACTGGCACACACATTCCTCACAAATTTAACCTAAACAGGTAAGTTAATCAAACTACAATCTAAGGCTAATGTTAGTCAAAAACACATAAATGAGTTTCATAAACTCCAGATCGCGAGCAGCCAAAATATCACGAATCGGTACATTGGGTTGTCTACCTCGAGCCCTAAGGGAATCATAAAGCTCAGATCTGACTCCACGATGCTCAGTACAAAACCAAATAACATGATCTGCGTCCTGGTAACCTTGAACACATTCACAGAGATTGCTGTCTCCCAGCCCAACACAGAACAAATGAGCGTTTAAAGAATAATGATTGGACATGAGGCGAGACATCACACGAATGAAGTCTCGACCCACATCCAATCCCCTGAACCAACATTTCTTAGACACCTTAGGAGTGATAGAATGTAGCCATCGCCCCAAATCTCCTTTACTCCATTTATACTGCCAGCTATCGAGTGATATCTGACGAAAAATATAGAAAAATTCATTGAAGGCGATTTGTCGGTCATAAATATCGCCTTCCATAGCGCTCACCCTTGCATGCGAGTCCGCTTTCTCATTGTCAGGAATCGAACAATGAGAAGGGACCCACACAAAGGTGATATTAAAAGAACGTGAAGATAAAGCACTTAGAAGACCTCGTATTTTCATAAGAAAATAGGAGGTGTGCTTTACCGGCTTCAAGGAACGAATAGCCTCTATAGAACTAAGACTATCCGTGAAAATGTAGTATTGATCCGGTGTAAAAGAGGCAACAGTTTCTAAAGAAAAATGAATTGCTGCCAATTCCGCGACAAAAACAGAACAAGGTGCTTGAAGTTTACGAGCGACGCTATAATTTTCATTGTATACACCAAAACCAGCGGAGTCCTCTATCAAAGACCCGTCAGTGAAAAACGTTTTAGTGGAATCAACTTGGCCAAACTTTGCAGCAAATATCACCGGAGCAATCATAGGACGATGATGCTCTGGGATTCCACGAAGCTCCTGTTTCATGGATAAATCAAAATGAACCGAATTTCCGAAGTCGGAGAAGCAAACACGATTGGGAATATTAAGCGAAGGGCTGACATCCTGTGTTATGTACAAATGGTACAATGTCATGAAGCGGGTTTGAGGATTCAGCTCAAGGAGCTTCTCAAAATTTTCGATCACCTGGGGGTTCATAACTTCACACCTGGTGAGGAGCCGGAGAGATAATTCTGTAAACCGATCCGAGAGTGGCAACATGCCAGCCAGCACTTCAAGACTCATGGTGTGAGTCGAGTGCATGCAACCTAACGCGATACGAAGACACCGATATTGAATACGTTCCAGTTTAATGAAGTGCGACCGAGCCGCTGACTGAAAACAAAAACTACCGTATTCCATAACCGACAAAACCGTTGTCCGGTACAACGTTAGAAGATCTTGTGGATGAGCTCCCCACCAGGTCCCGGTAATTGTGCAGAGAAAGTTGATCCTTGGCTGGCACTTTCGCTTCACATACTCAATATGGGATCTCCAGGTGCACTTGGAATCGAACCAGACCCCAAGATATTTAAATGACATGGAATGAGTTATTGGTGTACCCAAAATTTGAAGTTTCGGTTGTGCAGGGTTATGCTTCTTAGAAAAAACTACCAACTCAGTTTTCTCCGTAGAGAATTCGATACCTAGCTCTAGAGCCCAAGTAGACAAATTGTCTAAGGTATCCTGTAAGGGTCCTTGCAGATCGACCCCATTGGGTCCCGTGACAGACACTACGCCGTCATCTGCAAGTTGTCTCAACGTACAGTTGTCACTTAGACAACCGTCAATGTCTTTGACATAAAAATTATACAAAAGGGGGCTTAAACATGATCCCTGGGGGAGACCCATGTAGCTAAATCGAAAAGCTGTAGAGTTTCCATGAGAAAAGCTCATATGTTTCTCTGACAGCAAATTGTACAAAAAATTGTTCATTAATGGTGAAAAACCACAAGCGTGGAGTTTATCTGAGAGAACTTCAACAGATACTGAATCAAAAGCCCCCTTGATATCCAAGAATACAGAAGCCATTTGCTCTTTTTTAGCAAAAGCTAACTGAATATCTGTGGAAAGCAACGCGAGACAGTCGTTCGTTCCCTTACCCCTACGGAAACCATACTGAGTATCTGAAAGCAGGTTATTCGTCTCAACCCATTTGTCCAGACGGAAAAGGATCATTTTCTCCAACAACTTTCGAATACAAGATAACATCGCGATGGGTCGATAGGAGTTGTGGTTGGTTGCGGGCTTACCAGGTTTTTGAATGGCAATAACTCTCACCCGTCTCCAATCATCCGGTACAATGTTGAGTTCCAGACACTGATTAAACAAGTGCAACATGCGCCTCTTAGCGACGTCTGGGAGGTTCTTAAGCAAGTTGAACTTGATCCTATCAGCCCCTGGAGCCGTATTGCCACACGAAAGGAGTGCGAGAGAGAGTTCTACCATTGAAAAGGGTTGGCTAATCTCATCTATCGAATTCGTTGTTTCGCGAGGAATCATCCGTGCCGGCACAGAATCTGGACAAACTTTTCGCGCGAACTTGAGGATCCATTGGTCCGAGTACTCCTCGTTCTCGTTGTTCGTAATTCTGTTACGCAATCTTCGCGCCGTATTCCAAAGGGTACTCATCGACGTTTCGCGCGATAACCCGTCCACGAATGTTCGCCAGTAACCGCGTTTCTTGGCCTTGATGAGGCTCTTAAGTTCGCGTTCGAGAGCCGTGTACCTTTCAAAGTGCTCAGGTGTTCCACGTCTACGAAAAACTTTGAACGCGTCGGACTTTTTGCGGTAAACCTCGGTGCATTGCTGATCCCACCATGGGGAAAGAGGTTTCCTGCGAAATGACGTTCCTGGAACTGGTCGAGTTTGAGCTTGAAGCGCGCTTTCCAAAATTAGGTTGCTGAGGAAGTTATATTCCTCCAGCGGTGGAAGCCCTTCTACCGTTGTTACGGCTTCATCTACTGCTGTCTTGAACCTTGTCCAATCGATATTACGAGTTAGATCATACGTGACGTTGATGGATTCCGGTGGAGTCAGCCCGGTGGCAACCGAAATTTTTATAGGCAAATGATCACTACCGTGGGGATCTTGGATCACATTCCACGTGCAGTCCAACGATAATGAATTCGAGCAAAGTGTGAGGTCTAACCTACTACCAAGTGAGGATGGACCAGCCAAGCGTGTAACTTTTCCATTGTTGAGAACTGTCATATTGAAGTTGTCACAGAGGTCATATATCAAAGAAGACCGGTTGTCATCGTACAGTTCTCCCCAGCCTGTACCGTGAGAGTTAAAATCTCCCATGACCAACCGCGGAGCAGGCAGAACCGAACAAATATCTGAAAGTTGTTTTCGGTTAATTGGTGCTCTAGGAGGAATGTACACAGAAGCAATGCAAAGGCTTTTATTTTTAATAACAGCCTGACATGCGACAACTTCAATACCTGGAATTGGAGGAAAATTCACTCTATAGAAGGAGTAGCACTTTTTGATCCCCAAAAGTACTCCTCCTCCACGTGAATCCTCACGATCAAGACGAATAATATTGAAATCATGAATCGGAAGATCGATTTCGGGCGAAAGCCATGTTTCACAAAGAGCAAATGAATCACAACCGATATTGTGAGCTAAAAATTTAAATGAATCCAATTTAGGAACAAGACTTCGACAATTCCACTGCAGAACAGTGATCAAATCCCCTACCTCTTTTGGCAAATTATCCATCGAAGGAAAAGCTCATTATGTTATAAGTACACTATTTTAAGCATCCATAGAACATAATATTTGTCCCTGGGCACTGGCAAAACCTTGAGGTAGTTGACCTTCAATTACCAGGTCCCAGGGCTGGTCTGGTTCTTTACCATTTTGGAAAGAAGCACACTAGTGTTGCCAGATCAGTGGAAATGCAGCCCAAAAGTGCTTCTGGTAATCCTCTAGTACTTCTTACCGATAAATATTATAGTTCTGAGATGGCGATCAATGGTCAAGTACAGTATTTGCAAATAAAAGAAATGCTGCATTTGATCGTATAGAATCAGTTGAAATAGTTTCAAATCAAATCAAAACAAACCAGCACACTTTTGGAAAGCATTACCAGATAGGGGAACTGTTCCATTATTCATCTCATGATCCATTATTCATATTAATCGGAAATGTAGGTTTGATGTATCAATCAATTGATTCCGTTTGTGGCTTGCTTTCAACAACAATTAAAAAGAATTAAAATTAACAATGAATAAAAAGTACGAAATCAGAAATGAGATGAAAATGGGAATGGTAACCCTAGATGCTATACTTTTATCGAAATCTTTTAGCGTGAAGCAATTTTGCTAATTTAATTTTAGGAACATTCTAGTTTTGAAGACAATGGATTCCGGTTAAATATTGTTAGCGGCGTGAGTGATCGAGTGAGCACAGAAAAAAACAATAAATCTCTCAGCGGAAGATACGAAAAAAGATACTAAAAGTGGAACAAAAGGAGCAGGATCAGCAAGGAAACATCAAACATTACTGGTGAGATCTAAGCAATTTTAAATAATACGAATTACATACTACTAAATACGTGCCATGATCGTAACAGAACAAGTTGCGATAATGGAAGTGTAAATATAGTACAAATATCCAATTGATATAAGTATTGTGTTTATGCGGGGCGTGTTGTAAGTGAAAGTGACCTCGGAATGGACGTGAGTAACCAGGCATTCTGAAGTGGGTCACTGGATCTCAACAGAGCTATTACCATTCAACACCCGGGCTAAAAATGTCAACAGTTTGTGATTAGAATAAAAGCATGATAGCTGCCGGACAGTGGGAGTTAGATCACACACACACACACACACACACACACACACACACACACACACACACACACACACACACACACACACACACACACACACACACACACACACACACACACACACACACACACACACAGATGCTAGTGCTGCTACCGAAGCCAGGTAAACCTTCCGGCGACCCATCAGCGTATAGGCCGATATGCCTATTGGATACCGTTGGCAAATTGTTGGAGAGAGTGGTCCTAAACAGGCTCACGAAGTACACGGAGAGTGAGAGCGGTCTATCAGAGATGCAGTTCGGATTCCGGAAAGGCAAGTCCACTGTAGATGCCATCAGAACGGTTGTGGATGCTATGGAGACGGCACAGAAGCAACAGAGAAGAGGAAACCGTTACTGCGCGGTGGTCACCCTGGATTTCAAAAATGCCTTTAACAGTGCCAGCTGGGCCGCAATCGCCGATTCGTTACACAGATTGAGGGTTCCTGAGTATCTGTGCCAGATTCTGAAAAGTTATTTCCAGAATCGCAGACTGATTTACGAAACAGATGCCGGAAAGAGGAGTGTGGCTATTACGGCGGGCGTTCCACAGGGATCTATTCTGGGCCCGACCCTCTGGAATGCCATGTACGACTAGGTATTAAAGCTGAACCTTCCCATAGGAGATAAGATCATCGGCTTTGCGGACGACGTGGCGCTTCTAGTGATCGGTGAGTCACGAGAAGAAGTCGAAGTACTGGCCACGGAGGCGATAGATGCGGTGGAAGACTGGATGCGTGGGAAGAAGCTATCGCTAGCTCACCACAAGACTGAGCTGGTGATTATCAGCAACCGGAAGACAGTGCAGCATGGAAGAATCATGGTTGGCGAGTCCATCATTGACTCAAAGCGGGAAGTCAGGCACTTGGGAGTCATGTTGGACGACCGACTGAACTTCAATAGTCATGTCGACTACGTCTACAAGAAGGCCACGGCAGTGATCTCAGCACTATCCCGGATCATGCCCAACAACTCTGCGATCAGCAGCAGCAAGAGGAGGTTACTAGCGAGCGTATCATCGTCAATCATCAGGTATGCATGCCCAGTTTGGTTGGCGGCATAGAAGACTGGAAGAAATCGCGCCCAACTGAACCGTACGTCCAGGCTGATGGCGATGCGTGTGTCGAGTGCGTATCGGACCATCTCGTCGGGCGCCGTGCATGTGATAGCCGGAATGCTCCCCATTTGCCTTCTACTGGAAGAAGATAGCGAGTGCTAAAGGGACCGAAACACAAGAGAAGTTCGGAATAGAGCGCGAGCCAACACACTATCCAAGTAGCAGCAGCAGTGGGACAACGTTGCGAATGGCAGGTGTACCCATCGTCTAATTCCCAACCTGTCGATGTGGATCAACAGAGCACACGGAGAGCTTAACTTCTACATGACGCAATTTCTCTCTGGTCATGGGTGCTTTGAGCAGTACGTGCACAGATTCGGCCATGCAAGATCGCCGGTATGTCCTGAGTGTCATGACACAGAAGAAACGCCGAAACACGTCATTTTCAGTTGCCCAAGGTTTGCGCAACCACGAGGAGAAATGGCAGCCATTGTCGGCGCTGACGTCAACGTAGACAATATCGTCGGACGTATGTGCAGCGACGAAGACAAGTGGAACGCGGTGAACACGACTGTAGTACAGGTCATGTCAGCACTACAGCAGAGCTGGCGGGAGGAACCACGTCAAGCGATGTAAGTGGCGAGAAGGAAGCACGATCGGTTTCGGGAGAAATTCTTTCGCCGGGGAACTCTCTGACGGAGTAGGCTAGACCCACCGCCGGGGGCTAGTCGAGTAGAACGCGTCGTAGCACTGGCCTGGGTCGTCGGAGCACCAGTGAACCGGACGCCAGGCTCCACCGGAATCACTGGAGTTACTTCGGCACCCTACCGGTTGGTCCGAAAAGTGAGAATAAGATGTCTGCTTCCGGGCGGGATTGCGCACCGGATGGCTCGGGTGCAAAGCGTATCTTAGTTGTATGTGTAAAATCGTAAGAAATCTACTAACAGGAGCCAAAGGGCTCAGCACGATGCATGTTGGTCGCTGATTGGAGAAAAAGTAAAAAATAACACCAGGAGCCAAAGGGCTCGGCATGGTGGGAGTCAAAGGGCTCGGCATGATGGGAGCCAAGGGGCTCGGGAAAATAATAAGTAATAAATTGGATGCGGCGCACATTGCGCATAACGCCTCCCCTCCGAGGTAATACTGCATGGTAGTTCCGGAGGGGAATTCCAAGTGATTGGTGAACTAGGAGAGTGTTTTTTAGTGGGTAGGCACACATGTGAATCCCACACAGCGCCAAATCAGACACTGGTATGTGCATGAACATGAACACAACAGGCCAGTCTTAAGAAGATTTTTTGAACTCCTAGAATTAAAAAAAAAAACACACACACACACAGAATATAATATTTGTCTTATGGATGTTCTACAGAACATCTGGTATGACCTAAAAGATGTTAAAAAATGCCACATTTATTGCGCATTTTCGGTTATATGCGTGTATGGAATTAAGTTCTTCGAGGTTTGTCTAAAAGGTGTATTTTTAACATTAATAAGTGGTGTTACTTGGGTTCCAACACTGTCATTTGAACTAAAACGCAATGAAAGATTCTGTTCAAATGAATGCTATCATCTCTCGTCTCCGAATATTATCATCTGGCGATCCTACTGGGTCGTATTTCCATAACCACTCAATCAACGAAGGGTGAATCACAAGTACACTGAACTCAAACATCATCCCAAGATCATCTGAAAAGTAATTCGATTGGGCCCTTCAACGAAAAGCATTCGGAAACCGGATGATTGTCTTATGATTATATCCGTATGTCGAACATCCATGTTTCGTATTACAATCATCCAAATTTAACATGATGTTTGTTTCAAAACCATGTGGATCATTAGCGATTTATAAATATTTTGAAACATTTTAACAACATATAATTAAACCCATTACACTTCCTCAACCGTTGAGCTAAGATTGCAACTGGAAACAAAAGTTGAAGGAGTCTGGAAACATCATTCCGTGACTACACGAAATGTAAGCGGGGTTCGATCGGTTATTCGTGATGGTACCAGTTCTGATAGCGATTGATAGGTTCTTACAAAATGATGTAAAAGGGACTGTTTGTCATCCTCATTTCAAATGATGTGCGTTATAGGGCTTTTCCAATGCCATACGCATTCCACTTTGTGATGACAATTTTTCATACAGCGTGCATTCGAATTTGAACGGGAGGTCAATTCACTTCATGTATTATTAGTTGTGCAACATTAGAAGGATAATCATCTAGTTTCTAGAAAATCGTCCTCCGCCTGCGTCTGTCATTCGAAAATTCGATTTCAATGTTTCGATATCATTCGATAAAAGGAGGGTGTTTGGGTTCAGTGTAGGCAGAGCTGTTATCCATTCGACTTGCGGAGTGGAATTAGGCTTTCCATGTGAAGTTTCTCAGCAGACCTGACAGCAAAAATGTGTGGGTCGGCTAACACTATTAACTTGTAAGTGCTAACGATGCTGAATGTAAGTAAAATAAATACAAAGGAAACATTTGTCAACTGAGAACTGTCAAAAAATCATGGTAAACAAAAATATCAGCTGGTCGCAACTATCTCGTGGAATGCCTTATAAAGAAATCTACAAAACGTGTAATCTTGTTCACTGACTGAGTTCCTGCGAATGATGCCTTTACCAATACATTAATCGATGTGGTTGTTTCAAGCACGGATAACAATAAATAATTTTCGCTGTTTTTTCCGGCAGTCACCAACACTGCTTCAAGGTAAAAAAGGTGGTAAACCAAACCGATAAACAGTATTCGGTGGCCAAATCCCGCGTCAGGAAGCTGTATCGCGAGGGGTTGGTGTAGCCGAAATGCATCGTAATGGACGACGAGACGTATATTAAAGTGAACGCCAAGTAGATCCCCAGCCTGGAGTTTTTCGGAAGTCGACTAATTTTTCAAGAGGTACTTGGTGTGGCAGGTGATCTGTGAATACGGCAAATTTAGCAAGCAACAGTACACAACGACCGGCAATGGCTAAATATATGAAGAAGAATGCCTCCAGAAGCGCCTGCTACCCTTTCTCCGGTCCCCAAATGGACGTTTTTGTCGACTTTGTCGACTTGTCGATCCCAGTTACATTTATTCAAATTTAAGAAGTGAGTCAAAAACGATTCAAAACTAAGTTAAAATGGCTGGCCGTATACTTCCACTCTGTCTACACGCTATTTCTAAACAACGCAAATTTGAGTACGATTGACTCAAATTCGATGGAAGTATGGCTACCCAAAAGTAAGTTAAGACGGTTAGGAGTAACACGTTGACAATGAGTAAACATCGATCGAATTCAAGCCGATGTTGACTGTTTGCCATCTTACCAGTACGAACTATCTTTACTCACTTTTGAGTAGCCACACTTCCGACGAATTTCTGTCAATCATACTCAATTGTGGGTTGTTTAGAAATAGCGTGCATCTTCCACCGAATAAAAGAGCACTTTGCTCTATCTGCGGTGAGTTATGGTTGTATCCTCTGTGAAGGTACAAATCTCACGCGCCGAAGTAACATTAGTGCCAAATGCCATCTTGGGAGGGTGTAGAATAGGCTCTGTTCAGTTAAACCTTCAAAAGAAATCTACCCATCAAGTCAGTTGAAATATTTGATAGACCCATTCTCCGTTGAAGTTCGGGTGTAACATTAATTAAGGACTTGCCCTTAATTCTCGCAGCTGGATAAGGCATATTGTGACAATTTCCGATTACGTTGGATAACTGTCGGATACTCAAGTGGTCTATTGCGCGAGAATGCTGTCTCGAAGAATTAGCATCGCGTCACTCCTCTCTGTTGCACCGCATGCATCTCTCGCAGAGATACTATCGTCACACTCCACTCGGGCCTCTGTCGTGCTACGACGATGATGTTTCAGGGTCGCGTCACTCTCCTGTGTTGCACAGAGTGCAACCGTCGCAGATTTACTCTGTCACATTGGCGCCCAGACGGAAAAACCCACTTTCGTGAGTAGTAGTTCATGTATATTTAAGTGAGTGATTGCAGATTAGTCGGTGAATTAAGTGTGAGAAAGCAGAATCGAATCATGGATTTAAAACACCTTACGCCAGAGGAACTGGACTTCGAGCTATCGGTGAGAACGGTACAAGGATTAAGAGGGAAGGACAGCACATGGAAAATGTCAAGATTAATTCAACTGTTAAGTAAGGAAAACACCGAAGGAGCAACTGTACCAACATCGTCAACACATGTGCTCTCGGACGTCGACAGCATATACCAATGCCAAGCTAGTCTGCCTCCTATTTATCAAGCTTTGGAAGCAGCATTTCGGCAAAATAATGAAAATCAAGCGAAAATGTGTAGGTCCAGACTTATGCAAAGTTCAGGCTTTCGATTATATCGGAGCCGATGATCATGTCCAACGCCAGTAAATCGTTGGCCAAGATCAATGACAATCTTGACAGGATTCAAGATTTTTTGATCAATTTGGCTGGGGTGAACCAGGAAGAAGCAGTTGAACTCGATCCGGATACAGATCAACTACCAGGAGATCTAGATACACAACAGAGACTCAAGATCGCGCAGCTCCAATCGAGCATAAAAGAAGCATCAAAACAGCAACAGATTTTAGAGCAGGAACTCCATCATCAGTTACAACAGCAGCAGCAGCAGCAGCAGCAGCAGCAGAAAGATGAATCAACTCCGGAACAACAACGCACACAGCACGAACAACTACAACAACAGTTTCCCGAACAGCAGTGGATACGTCAGCATCAGCAACAGCAGCAACAAGAGCAAGAACGTAAGCTCCAATACCAGAAGCAAGAACAATATTTACAGCAGTTAGTGACCCAGATGCAACAGCAACAACAGCGATTAGAACAACAGTTACACCAAGAGCAGGTCAAACGGCAGCAGATCGAATTGCAGTTGCAAGACCAATTGAACCAACGCATTCCAGCACCGAGGTTTCAGAACAACAATTCAATTCAAGGTTATTGGAATCCACAGCTCCAAAATCAATCAGGAATGGCGAATCAAGCATCGGGGCTGGATCATATTCCTCCTCACTTGCGTGATGACTTCGTGCAGTTCCTAGCTGCTCAAGGCAGGCCTAGCACACCGAGAACCTCTACTCAACAGCCAACGCTTAACAGATTCACACAACCGGTACACAAGTGGCCATTTGAATACGCAGGACAGCCCAACATCATACAGCTAGGTGAATTTCTGAACCAGGTGAATACCTACGCAGACACGGAAGGAATGGATGAACAGACCCTGCTACGATCCATCAAACATTTGCTTAAGGGTAGGGCACTTCAATGGTACACTCGCTCGTACCTTAGCCTTACAACATGGGATATCTTCAAGACAGAGATCAAACAGGAGTTCTTACCGCCGAACTACTCCGAGATCGTGAAGCAGGACCTATATTTGCGCTTCCAAAGTCCAAATGAACCGTTCACTCATTTCTACAGAGACTTGGTGGCAGCGTTTGAGATTGTGGAGCCAGCTATATCGGAGTCCGAAAAACTATTCATAGTGAAATCTCATTTGAATTCGGACTTCTCTCCCATTGCTGCAGCTGCGCGAGCAAATAAAGTTCACGACCTTGTCACCGTTTGCAAGGACTTTGAGGTATCCAGATCCTACTCGTTACGAGGACGCACTCCTTCCACATTTCGCACTGCTTGGACAAAACCGGACTCCTCGGTATTCCCGCGTTCGACAAGCAACGGAAAGGATACGGTTAACCGTCCATTGTTTAGCAAGCAGTCATTCAATACAGCTCAGGTCAACGCAATGCAGTTACATGAAGAAGACTTGGATCTAGCACACATCCAGGAACACGAAGCTTTCCAGCAGGACCTGGCATTCCGGAACGAAGCGGCAGCAAACACAGTAGAGGAGGTCAATGCTGTACGAGTGCAGAACTCCTGGAGAGAAAGATCCTCCACCAACCAGGGAGAACATGCTGCCAGAGAAGGCAACAACAACAACAGAGATATTGCCTCCGCAATCGTATGTTGGCAATGTGAAAGTGCAGGCCATACGTACCTGAGATGTCCCAACCCGAAAAGTTATCTTTTCTGCTACAGTTGCGGCAAAAGGGATGCACCACACGCAATTGCGATGCATGTATGTTACGATGGAGGCAACTGGAGTCTCAAAATCTCTCTCAGTCTTCGGGAAACCGGAATTGGGAGAACCCACAGTAAAGGGCGTGGGTCTCCCAGACAGAATAAACATCCCCTTTTAAACGACATTCCAGAGTTCTGTAAAGCAGACTCTATTATTATCGATCCCGACAACAAAGACAATCGCCCATATGCGCTCATATCCATCCTTGGTCGACAAATACGTGGTCTTCTCGACAGCGGGGCCACCTGCAGTCTCATTGGAGGCTCTTTTACAAAAATAGCGAACGAATTAGGACTATCGAAGTTCCCAGTGAACGGAGAAGTGAAAACGGCAGATGACTCAGCTCACCGAATTTCGTTCTTCTCTCACGTGCCCATCTCTTACAACAATAGGAATCTCACGCTACCCGTGCTATTCATCGAAACAATGCCACCCATTCTCATATTAGGCATGGACTACTGGTCTAAATTTGGAGTGAAAGCAACAATCTGCGGCGTCACCGCAAGCTTGGAGACTGGATTTTCGATAATCGAAAAGCTGGAAACGCATGAGAAGGAACAGTTACAGGCAGTAATCCAGAATTTCCCAACATCTAAGAACCAAGGCCGTTTGGGAAGAACATCGCTGTACTACCACAAAATTGACACTGGGAACTCATCCCCGTTCAAACAAAAACCTCCTAAGAAGTGGGCAGAAGTGCATGCTAAGTTTAATAGTGGGCTTGCGGCCGAATATGCAGTGTTTAGTGCTTGATCAATTATTACGGATTAAGAGGAAAACGGACATCTTTTCACCAGACCACGTGCAGGGCGGCTGGAGAATTCCGCCAGATAGTTTCTTGCATGCACTATTGAA
This sequence comes from Aedes japonicus, assembly GCA_034211315.2. NCBI lineage: Eukaryota > Metazoa > Arthropoda > Insecta > Diptera > Culicidae > Aedes > Aedes japonicus. Next base: position 142,695 of record JASCZW010000148.1, on the reverse strand, counting down.
ACCCGAGGCATATCCACGCATTCCACACAAGACATCACCATTGCCATTGTTTCATGAGCACAATCAACCGGGACGTACTATTAGCGATCGCAATCGTTTCTGACCCAGAATAGCGGCAAGCTGAACAGCCGAAGCGAAAAGGCCTTCAACAGAGGGCCTTTATTTACAGGCTCGGTTATTCCTCAGCGTGCGCGGTGGAATTCGGTCTTGCTGACATTCCCGGACCTGGTCACCTCGTCGCATCTGGGCATCGCGAAACTTTTGAGTGGCAAGACGACGACATTCCCTCGAAGCTATCCGACGGCAAGGCGAGACTCGCATCTGTGGTGTGACGAGTAGGGACGGCGCAACCAGACGTCGTCGTGCGACAGAGGCCCGAGTAGCGTGCAACGAGTGCACCTCAAGCGACGGTAGTAAATCTGCGACGGTTGCACTCTGTGCAACACAGGAGAGTGACGCGACCCTGAAACATCATCGTCGTAGCACGACAGAGGCCCGAGTGGAGTGTGACGATAGTATCTCTGCGAGAGATGCATGCGGTGCAACAGAGAGGAGTGACGCGATGCTAATTCTTCGAGACAGCATTCTCGCGCAATAGACCACTTGAGTATCCGACAGTTATCCAACGTAATCGGAAATTGTCACAATATTTTGCACGTTTAGTGCTCCTTCGCGACAAGATAAAACTTTCTTTGCGCTTTAGCGAAGGCTGTATCTTCTCTGAGATTTATTTGCTGCCAGGGCTCGTTCCATTCAAAAAAGCTTGAAATCTTGAAAATTTGTCCCTTTTGGTCTCCATTTTTTTGCTTGATATTTTAATGCGGAACTCAATTTTAGCACATATGACAAAAACGGAATAACATTGGTTTGTGAGTAAGTTTTCGCAATTCTCGTAAGACGGTTCTTTTCGTTGGAATCGCCTTTTATTAGCTGAGTTGCTTTTCCAGGAAATTTCACACATTTTTTCAAAGAATACACTCTGCAAAACAGATCTTCTGTTTTTCCTGTTGATATTATGGACACGAAAATGTCGTAATCATTCAAAATTTTCCACTTCTATCATTTCTGATAGCAAGAAATGTTTGTTTATTTATTTCTAAACGATGCATGCTCTGTCGGTAAACATCTTAGCTACATTTTACCTACATCAACGTTCGATTCAAAAAGATATCTCTCTAGGCCAAAGCCACTCCATTAACGAATCTAACATACTGAACTACTATTCAGCACAGTTGAACCACCACTTTGACCGGCTTGACTCAATCACCAAATCCTATTACACTCTCCCAATTCATCCTTCCCAAGCCGTCCGATTCAAACTGGGCTTTTACGCATTCCGCATCGAAGCAACCCGGTCAGCTTACTTCTTATCAAATCGCATTTAGCGACAGCAGCTCCCTCGAAACGTGAGTTACACAAACGCTAATAAACCATTTTTTCCTCCTCACTGCTCGTATTAAGAAAAATTATACAACATTTTGTCAGCTCCCGTGATGTTGGGAGGTTGGTCATTTTCACCGCCCCATTTCGCACCCCATAAACCTGACCGGCTCTGTCTGCTCTGATTGCTGCTAGGCGGGTCGGGTGATTAGTTCGGTTAACCAATCGGCCATACCAATCGGGTGAAGATCTAATTCAGGACTGTCGAAAAAATAATCAAACCTGCAAAACTTCATTGATGCGAAACACCTCTCCGACAGCCCGGGATAGACGGATGGACGGACGGACGGACGGACGGACGGACGGAAGGAGTTCCCGCCAGTTTTGATACCCTCGTCAAACGGGCTTGGCAGGCGATCAGCTTTTCTCATGTATTTACATCATTGTGATTGCGGCGGTGATTTGAGCGGTGATGTTTAGGACCGGAACCGTCCGAAGGGGGGAAGTTGTGGCCATATGAAATTTCGCTCTCAAAATGATCGCTTTCGAGTATGTCACATCTCGCTGACGGTTGGCACACTGATCGTGCCCCGGATGATGACGATGGTGATGATCAATTTAATTCGAATTTTATTACCTGCAGTGGAAAAGGTTAAACGGTTCGCTGGCAGCAGTTGTATGTAGGTTGGATGGATGCTAAATACATGGTGCAGTTCGATTGACGTGATGTGGCACGATCTGGAAATGTAGGAATCTTGGCAGTGGCAACCGTTCACTCACTTTGCTCTTATGGCACTGTAATTGGTCGAAATCATGAATACGATAAATTTTAAAGGAAAGTATGGGAACATGATATTTCACTTTATGTGGATGTTTCAATTTTCGTCAGCTCGATTTTCTTATGCACACGAAAGCATTAAAATTATGTAAGCTAACGAGTCATGAATGCATTTCCGGTGTGAGTAATCATACGATGGTTTGATGCACTATTTTCACAAATTATATATGCACTAGTAACTTGTGACATAAATTCGATTTAAAACTAAATACATATCTTCCGAATAGCAATGAGAAAATTTATATGAAAGTAATAAAACAGAGTGCTGTTTATCTATAAAAGTGCAATTTGGCCAGTTTGGTAACGTAGGTGTATAGGGTAGGTAACGACTTAAGCACCCCGAGACCCTATTCCAAGCACGGGGTTAACGTTAACCTACAACGCTCATTTTTTGCAGTATGGTGCTCCATCTAGTGAAGCACCATACTGCAAAAAATGAGCGTTGTACACTGAGAAAATTTATCGTATGACCGCCATAAGATACACTTATGAAATTTCGACATAAGGAAAATCTTTGAAAATCATAAGATGTACTTATGAATTGACGTCAGTGGCGTTGTTGATTTTTTCATAATATGTTCTTTGATTTTTCATAAGATAATCTTATGAAGGAGCCTCTTTTCTATTTTAGGAATTTCATAAGCCATTCTAATGAAATTCTATTTCTGTTTTGGCTGTTCATAATACTGAACTTCAAAACGGATCGATGCTGAAACCCATTTTCCCAAAGTGCTAGTTTGTTTACAGCATCAACATGCATTTTGCAGGATCGTTATTATGCATGTTAGGCATTTTACTATTACCGTGCAATTAAAAGGGATTAGAATATTCTATTAACCGAAAATAAATTTATATCTTTATAAAAACTTATTGCCTTTTTAATGTACTCTGTAGGGGGGCCATCTATTTTATCAATATGTAAAAACATAGTGCATTTGAACGCTCTACCGCTTTTTTGGCAAGATAACGTTAATTTTTAAACATTATTTTACCTCTAAACATGTTTCAAACGGAAACAGAAATCAGTAGAGTCTGACAGCAATTCACTTTCGGCAGCCATTTTTTTCTTTTCACGGCACTTGAGTTTTTTTCACATTGATGTTACACACGGATTTCATAAGAGCGCTTATGAAATAGATTATAAGGTCGTATGAATTTCGTTCAGATCGTGTGAAATCCATAATATTCATTATGAAAACATGAAAAAGTTATAAAAAAATGCTTCATAAGGTAGATCTTATGAAAATCATAAGCATTTTTTGCCTGAGTGTAGGTTAACGTTAACCCCGTGCTTGGAATAGGGTCTCGGGGTGCTTAAGTCGTTACCTACCCTACCTCACTTATTTCACTAATTGATTGGTCAACTAAAGGGTGCGGCAGAAAATAATGTGAAAATGTTCAAACTTGAGTGTATTGCGTTAAATCGTGTAGCTAGTGACTAATTTCTGTCGAAAGTGTATTTGTTTATGTTTACTTTCAAGTGCTACATCCAAACATTCTATTTGTTTTGTTGCAAATTCGTCAAAATGTTCGCGAAAGAAGTGATCACCAGTTTGTTGCTCGCCCAGAAGAAGCCCAAAGAGATTGCCACGGTGGTAGGGTGCCATTTGGCAGCAACAGTTTACCAAATAAAAGAGTCCCTGCAGGATGATTCTAAGCAGCAAAAACCGGGAAGCGGACGTCCGCGCTTTGCACGCACGCCGAACGTATTCAAATCGGTCCGTGCAGAAATTGCTCGCAATCCGGTGCGTTCCATAAGAAAACATGCAAAGGAAGCCAATATTTCGGAGAAATCCATGTGGAGAATCATCAAAGAAGACCTGCATGCATCTTCCAGAGTTAGAGTGAAACGCCACTTGATTACGGACCGGGTCAAGGAACTACAAGTGACTCGTTCCAAGAAATAGCTTTCCTTGTTGAAGAAGGAATAAATGATAATCCTGTTCTCCGACGAAACACTTTATAGCATCGATACTGTGGCCAACAGCCACACGGATCGGTTCATTTCACCGCAGAAAATGGAGAACGTTCCGGAAAAAGTGAAATTCAAATTTCAAACCAAACATCCGGCTGGTGGCATGATGTTTGGTTTGAAAATGGCGCCAGTCCAACGGTTTGAAAATGCCGCCTGTTTTCATTGATGCTGGAGTTAAAATCAATACCGAAGTGTATATCGGTATTTTCAAGGATCAAGTGCTTCCCTGGGTGAAGGCCAACTTCTCCGAGGACCAGAACGTTGTCCTACAGCAAGATGGAGCGCCGTGTCTTACGTCCAATCGAACCCAACAATGGTTGAACGATAACATGAAGTTTTGGCCGAAGGATTTGTGGCCCCCTAGCAGTCCAGATCTTAATCCGTTGGATTATTCGATTTGGGAATATGTTGAAGCACGAGCCTGCAAAACATCACACCATAGTGTGAAAACCCTGAAGTGAACCATAACACGCACATTGAATAAATTTGTTTAAAAGGACTTAATAAAGATAATTGCACTCGAAAATGTTGATATTATTGCTTTAATTGGTTGAAAATGGGATTTGAAAGAAATAGAACAAATTTTCGCATTATTTTCTGCCACACCCTGTGTGTATTTGACGTTATGCCTAAAAATTTTTACTTTGTCGACGGCGAGAGGACTTATCTCATGCTATAAACATGCATATGAGACCAAGGATTTTACAAGTAGTGAAAGTATAACATATTCTAAGGTATGCTCACAGCAAAATCTAGCCATCTATATGCTCTAACTTTACGTTTGATACCAGCCATTAAGTTCTGCACAGTGTCCTCAGTAACCTTTCTGGAAGCATATTACCACTTTTAAGTACCTGTCTCATTGTTTGCCTCTCCTATCGATTTTCCATGGTTTTGTTTCACAATTGCCTAATAAAGGGTGTTTCGGTAAAAATTTGGTCGATTTTAACTTGACGCATTTCCTTTCGTCGTGCATTACAAATTTTGCACACCCCTCATTTTGGAGATGTGTGCGTGTAGCATCATGCCTCTATTTTGATTTTGAGATTAGCACTTCAGTTATCAAAATGTCGTCGAAGGAAGAGAAGCAACGCATCAAAATTTTGCACGTGCATGGCGAAATCCAAACTACTCTCATGCCACGTTGACGAAATGGTTGATTGTGCCTAAATCAACTATTACCAACGTATTGAAAGTGTTCGATAAGCGTTTGTCGACAGCCAGGAAAGCTGAATCAGGGGGATATCGAAAGCCGGACGCCACAGTGACGACAAAAAGAGTTGCCCGCTGTTTTGAGCGGAACCCTAACCTCTCCGTCCAAGATGTCGCAAAGAAACTGGAAGTGGTGCCTTCAACCGTGGATACCGCTTAAATACGATCTGGACTGTCGACTACAAGAAAGTGGTGATTCCAAACCGCGACGATAAACAAAACACGTCAGCCAAAGCACGATCGCGAAAGTAGTACACGACAATGCTGACGAAGTTTGATTGCGTGGTACAGGACGATGAAACTTACGTCAAGGCAGACTTTAAACAGCTTCTGGACAGGAATTTCATACGGCAATCGGACGGGGAAAGGTGGCAGATATTTTCAAGCACATTAAACTGTCAAAGTTTGCGAAGAAATATCTGGTGTGGCAGGCCATCTGTACCTGTGGCTTGAAGAGCAACGTTTACATTGCGACCGGAACCGTCAAACAGGAAAGCTATACGTGCGAGTGCGTACAAAAACGTCTACTACCTTTCCTGAAACGACACAATTGTTTCGTTCTATTTTGGCCGGATTTGACATATTGCCATTATGGAAAAAAGGCCATGGAGTGGTATGCTGCCAACAACATTCAAGTGGTGCCCAAGGACAAGAACCCTCCAGAGCACCGCCCAATCGAACAATATTGGGCCATCGTCAAGCGGATTCTTAGGAAGACTCAAAAAGCTGTTGTAAGCAAGAAACAGTTCAAGGCAAATAGGCGTTCTGCGGCGAATAAAGTGGACAAGGAGACTGTACAAAATCTTATGGCAGGTGTTAAACGAAAGACCCGGCAATTCGCATTCGGATAAAAAGGAAGCTTAGCTGAACATTTCTCTTGAATTCTGTGTTAACTGAACTTGAAAAACAAAAAGAATTGGACTTATTAATGAAAACTTTAATTGACTCACACACATTACTGTTTGACCAAATTTTGATCGGAACACCCTTTATCTCTTAATTGGACGATGTTGACGTTTTTTCGTGCATACCACTCCTGAGCCACTTTACCATAATGGCAAAACACCAAAATCATGCAAAACAACTAGAAACTTGTGTGCTTTTAGATGAATGGTAGTAGCCGTTTTTGCAGACACTCGTTGACATAAACTTGTTGGTTAATCGTACCTGTAGTTATGAAGATTTGGCTCTTCAAACCACAACTACAAGTAGCCTGCCAAACCATGTACTTTTTATGGAATTTCAACAACTTTCTAGCCTCGAAATGATGGTCAACCTTGCCACGCTGTAATGCGGTATAAAACTCAAGCCCAGCAAGCTGCTTGATGTCTGTTTTGACGTTTGTTTCATCGTACATAACCATGCAGTCAAATTTTGTCGGAAATTGTCGTCAAATTGTCGCAAAGCTTACGTGCTCTTGTTTTCGAACTGCTTTCCTGCTTTTTGTTCCTGTTTGTGGTATTTATAACCATGAAAGACTTATAGCCTGCCGCTATAGGATTCGTAGACGTCGTTCCGCTTGCCGTCAAATCCTGGTTTCTAATCGCGCGTCAACCGATTACTGTTGAAAGAGGGACTCCGAGTGATTTTGCTATTTCATGATGCGACTTAGATGGATTTTCCACACTTTTGTTCAAACATTTTTCACGCACTTGTTGTTCCTTCGACTCCATTTTCAATACAATCCTTTTGTGACAGCATACTGTATGTCAAAACATTCACACACACAATGAAATTGCGGTATTGGTAACATCTTTATGTTGACAAATAAAAAAGATGTGGCTAATAAACGATGGCTAGATTTTGCTGTGCGCATGCCCTAGTAATTTTTTCACTGCCACGTCGTAGAACGTATATATAAAGGCACTCAAATGTGATACTGGTGGGTTATGCTGCGATCCCCTCTTAGACTTCTTACTTTCAATCTAACAGAAACGACTGAAAGTACACTTTTGGTGGCAACTTATGTTGTTGTTTATTCATTTGTTTTATGGAATGAATAACCAGAATATTTATTTATTTTATTTCTATTTTTATTTATTAATTTATTTTTTTCGGGAATATCTTGTTCGCTCATGGTATAATAACTGAATGTATTTGCATCATTTTGGAAGAGGGCGAATATTCTGATCTGGGTAATTATCTGACTGTTGGAAACGATGCACATAGTCACAAGAAAAGTGTTGAGACTGACGATGACAAACATGTACATTAGAAATGTAACGGAGAGGACCGGCTTAGGAAACACTATTTTAAGTAGTAGAATAAACTTTTCCTTGTGATTTATATCAGTAGCAATGCTTCGTGAATCATATACAATATCATAGGTTCAATGTTTCCATATTAACTCCTTGGTTGCTAAGATCAAACACGGAAAATCAACCCGGTTCCACTCGTATTCAAAGTTTGTGAGTGGTTGTAAAGCGAGGCGATTAGATTGGATAAAAACATGTATCCTTCATACCAAACAATAAATAAATAGAAAAGGAATAGGACCGTTCTTTTCTAGGTTTCAGATTAGGCTAGTATCTCAAGCTGAAGAATAGGCTAGAACTTAGGTTAAAGACAAAAAATTCATCCAGTGGCCATGGCAATGGGTCGTAAAAATCGACCAACGGTGACATACGCTCCCGAATCCTTACCGCAACGGGGCAGCTCCAAGCGGCTGCGCCATGATGAAGCGAGCAATCAGTTTGCCGTTCTCCTAATACAGGAGGTGCAAAATAAGATCAAGGTTACTCCGCTTTTCCAAATTCATCCGCTGTACAAGCTGTGCAGAACAGGCTCAAAAATTATGTGCTCGACGGTGGATGCTGTTGGCCCTCACCTAGTCACTAAGCTACACAAGTTCTTTACTCACGACGCACCCGAAAGCAAGCCACTGAAGGTGATTCTGAGTGGCCTTCCAGAACTCACTCCGGAGGCAATCCTCACCGAGCTGCAAGCCGTGGCGCTGAAGCATCAGAAACTTTTTCCCATCAGACGCCAGCAACACGTTCCGTCACGATGGTGAACCTGATGAAAACGCGGGCCATGTTCAATATAATCGTCGTGTGGGACCGGTATCGCTCGAAGCAGCACAACGTGACGCAATGTGGCAACTGCGTTGCGTTCGGCTACGGAACTCGAAACTGTCACATGAAACTGCGAGGTGGCAAGAGAGCCGGAGCACACGCCACCAAGGATTGTGCCCCAGTGAAGTGCGTCAACTGTGGCGCGAATCGTGCGGAGTTTTTGGCGATCCGCAAGCAGGCATCCACCAAATCCTGGCTTGGTCAACGCCGTCCACTACCTCCGATGAACGAGGCGAATTTCCCGACGCGTTGGTACCAAGTGCCAAACCTACCGCCGATCCTATTGAATTGCCGCCATGCCAACCGCTCGTCAGCTTCCTTTCAACAGCGATTCACGGCAGCCATCACGGAGGAGCACCTCAAGCCCAAACTGAATATCTCCATTCCTAGCTATCGGATTGTGCAACTTGACCGTATCGGCTTTGCTGGAAGAGGAGTCGCAATCGTCCTGCGTAACAACATCAACTGCCACATGCTTCGTTTCTCTCCCAGATTGTAACTCCTGCACAGAAGGCTGCTAAGATAGGTCAACACTGCGTCAGTTCCCACAATCTTGGATAATGTGTTGTTAGTCCGCATAAAGCTGTCATTAGCGAGCTTGTTAACAACATCCATCTAAGTCCCAACGACTTATCGGAAGAGTTGGAGATCTTAGCTGACGAATTGATGAACTAACGTTTGCATTAAAAAAAAGGACAAAAATTGCCGATTTTTCATGGATTTACCTTAACCTGAACTGACAAAACTACCCATGCAGCATCAATCATAGTAACCCATGAGACAGCAGACAAAATTTGACAGCTCTTCAAGTCAAGCTCTAACCATGATGGCAAAAATAGTGAAGTTCCGTTCAGAAGAGTGCGGGCTCAAAGAATGGCACTTTGTGGACGCCGGATACGTCCGTTCCGGCATCTACAACATCTTGGCACTATTAGACAACAATCAGAGCATCGAAAGAAGGCCCGGTTCCGGACGGCCGGACAACCCCTGAGCACAGCGGAAGTAGATCCAAAGGATAAGCGTGAAAGAAGAAGACCGAATGGAAAAGGGCTGCCACCCTGCATGGCTCACTGGCACGGCATTTCGTATTTTACTTCCCCCACGAAGGAAGTGGGCTCCGAGGTGATGTTTATTGCAGGTGATGTTTATTGCTCCGGACTGGCCGTGAACGGGGAAATTTATTGTACAAAATGCTTGCCGGAAGTTACATAGTTCATCAAGAAATACCACAAGGGCGAAGACGCGGTGATCTGGCTGAATCTGGCGTCAGCCTACTACTCGAAGCGATTGTTGGAGGAGATGGAGCGGATGAACATCGATGTGGTACCCAAGTCGGCGAATCCGCCCAAGGTCCCCAAATCGAGAATTTCTGGGCTAACCTGAAGCGTAACATCTACTCCAACTATTTTGTCGTGAAAACTGAGGAGAAATTGATAAATAAGGTACTCCCTAATAATGGCCCAGTTCCTGAGTGTTCGGGTTCTGATCTTTCGGAAATTGACATCATTCGCTTTATACCACTCTAGCACGTCCTTCGTTTAGTGTCATGATGCCAAATCCGGCCAGAAGATCGTCGGACCGTCGTGAACCTTCAGGAGAGGGAGAAGCCGCTTTTTAGGCACTCTTCCAAAAACACCTGCCCATTCATGGTGCTTGCGGTAACGAAAGGTGTACTCCGCTTTCCGCAAGTACAAATCGCTTGCCAAATTGAGAACTTCTTGGCGAACTTCGACTTCTTCTGTGTCCACAGGTTCTCGAGCACATCACACTTATCCTTGGCAGTCACATACAGGTGTTCTGGAATTTGGTTGAAGTCCGCCTTCACATATGGCTTACAAATTCCGGGCACGGCTTTTTGCGACCGTACTCTGTTTCTTGTTATGTTTGGGGACCTCTGGACCTTAAACGTATATAGTCCAGCTTGAGTTTTGGTATTCTGAACTAAATTCTTGCTCACATGCTACTCTTTAGCCACATGTCGAACGGAGGCGTTCGGTTTCCGTTTCAAGGCCTCAACCACGCGTTTGTGATCGTTCTCGTTGCCCTGACGGTTTTTTTTCCGGATCTTCACTTTTGATTAACAGCCAGATGGTCTTCAAACCGTTTTATGATGCCAGATACAGTGAATTTGAAACCACACAAATTGTTCTAATTCAGTATCGTTGAATTCCGCATGGAATGTGATTCAAGATTCTCACGGTAGCGATCAGGTGCGTGTTGGAGGTTCCAATGTCCGAGGGTGTGGGTGCTGGGGTCCAGGCTGTAATTTGAGTGGGGGGGGGGGGGTCACCCACAGGTGACGGGCATCGTAGAGTTGTCCGCCACCTGCAGACCCGCTACCCCTTCTCGCTGCGTCAGATTGCTGAGTGGGCTTCATAGTCTTGGTTTGTTCCGGGCGGGTTAGATGCTGTCGTAAAGTTGACAGTCTTTTAGGAAGCACATCAGAGCTGCCTCCCTATCAGGGTCATCGCTCAGGGCGTCCTTGAAGGAGGCCGGGATGTCATATAATGTCTGCGGGCCTTCGTAGCGAGGACAGCGGCAAACGATATGTTCCACCGAATGGTGCACGTTGCAGAGGGTGCAGCTGATCTTGAAGGGCCCGTTTTTGCTCTTGTTGTGGGATTCTAGTGTATGTCCAGAGCGGAGGCGAGAGAAGACGACCTGCTGTCGGCGGTCTGGAGGGTCCGTTACTCTGATTACGGTGTTCTTTATCTTCCGGATGAAGAAATCGCGGTTCTGTCCCCATTCATTCCTCCAGGTGCTCCAGTAGGTTTCGGTCAACCACTTCTTAAGGTCGTTTGAAGACTTTCTAGTTTAAGATGTTATGACCACTTGAGAACCTTCATAAAATCTATTGGCTGCAATCAAAACCAGCATAGAGCCAAATGGCCATAGCTGTCAAACCTCACTGTTATATCTTGGTTGTTTTTTCGTATTCTGCTTTTCGAATCTCTGCTCCTCTGATTCATTTAGCAGAAACTAATATCTAAGAAAAAAGTTCTAGTAGTGCGGGAAATTTTGTTTGATAGCAAAATATCTAAAACATTTTCTTTAGCGTATCATGCTCCAAATCATTTGCGCCTTTTTTCTGGTGAATAACAACATGATGTGCGAGCTAACAACTACAAAAACAAAATTAAAACAGATCTATTCGATAAACTAATAATTAATGTTTTGAAAATTGATGGAATTCAATAAGGTTATCTGAAAAAATTGTCAAAATTGGTCTCTGATCTACAGTTTATTTGCATTAAATTTAAAATTTGGTGGGTGGACGACGACGTTGATATCGTAGCACGTAACTTGGCGGATGGCGGAAACGTACATCAAACTTAAGGCTGAAACTGGTAGGATTGGGCTTGTGATTAATGCGTTGAAAATAAAATACATGAAGGGCAGAGGCTCACGAGAAGACAATGTTGGCCTCCTACCACGAGTTCAGATGGACGGTGATAAAATCGAGATAGTAGAAGAATTCGTGTATCTGGGCTCATTGGTAACTGCCGATAATGACACCAGCAGAGAGATACAAAGACGCATTATGGCTGGCAATCGTGCCTACTTTGGACTCCGAAGGACGCTAAGACCGGTAGTTCTCTACGGCCACGAAACATGGACATTGCTAGTAGAGTATCAACGCGCTCTTGCAGTCTTTGAACGGAAGGTGCTGCGTACGATCTACGTTGGAGTGCAGATGGAAGACGGAACGTGGAGGAGGCGGATGAACCACGAATTGCACCAGTTGCTGGAAGAACCTCCCGTCGTACACATCGCAAAAATCGGTCGACTGCGATGGGCTGGGCATGTCGTAAGAATGTCGGACGACAGCCGTGTGAAAATGGTTCTCGAAAACGAACCGACAGGTACAAGAAGAAGAGACGAGCAAGAATGGAGACAACTTCTGTGGAGCAGCAGAGGCCACGCCGGACATAGTTTGTTTGGTAAGGGTAAGGTGTTTAAAATTTGGTGTATCACATTTCAATGATTTATTATATTTCATTATGGCGATTGGAAGCAATCACAGTTTTTCCAATAAGCCAATTTATATTCGCAATGGCTACTATAAAACTATTTGGTGATTTGGTGACTTCCTTCAATGCCAATTTACCGTTTAATGCATTAACTGAAGGCAAAATGGTTTTAAAATGCTTTTTCAACTGACAGTATGAATGAGTACTAAAACGGCATTTCAAAACAGCATTTTACGAGTTCATAAAGTTATAATAAAACCTTTGATAGGAGTTAAAGGAATTTCAGAAGACAAGTTTTCAAGATCGTTGTAAAGAAGCTATGTAGGTTCTCATAAACCTGACCTAAATTTGAAACCTATTGGCATCTCTTGCTGCAATAATAAAACAAAATTGATTTCTAGTGGCTTTCATAAAACCTTATGAAAACTTAAAAAAAGTTGGATGGTTTTGGCAATGTTACTTGGGATGTGTTCCTTTGCTAGCAGTAGAAGAGGGTTGTTCCACAGAAGTTTCCACGTTGCGGATGCGTTTGCCTGAATTTTACAGTTTTCCCATAGCGGAACGCAGCCGTATCTTTTGTGGGCAAGTCTTTGAAAAGTGACTGCTACGGCGTTATAGGAAGCCCACAATTGAAATCACTATTCAGATATGATGTGCACCAGGGAGTAGTTTAGAACATTCAGTACTAGTAATAACACGAAATTCAGCACAGTTTCGACACATGAGATTAAGAGCGGATTATGCTGAAGCAGAAGTTTGTTTTGCTATTTTTGTTGCCTTGTCTGAGGTTTCTATCAAACTATAATGAACTCATTTGGACAGCATGAGTGATGCTGCGTTAGAAAAAACATCTAAGGGCTAACTGACTGTTATATTTGGGGATACTTAAGAAAGTCGTAAAAGTTGCGCTACAGCAAAGAAAGTTCAGCGTACGTTGCGTCTAAAATTAACTGAAAAAAAAGAAAAGCTTTCCCACGCCCACTAAACACCATGCCACATTTCGCACTATTAAGCACAATTAAGTGATATAACCTCTCTGAGGAGAGCATTGTTCCACGCGACTCATTTTCTTTCATCTGTTTCGAAAAGGTTTCGGCCCCACGTCGCTCAGTTCCGACTATCGAAAGCTCGCAAAAGCTCATCCGTGTTTGATCCGATTCACCCATTCACCGTCTATCGATCATACATCCTAAGCCCCCTTTCTTCTAAATCACAATGCCTGCCCAAGCCTAAACAAATCTCCATTCAAGCATCTACCGCACAACCATAATAATAATGACCCGATGCGTTCCGTTTCGTTCCGTTCCGTGGGAGGAGAGGCCCCGGAAAGCAAGCGGTTAATCGGCACATTTTTCGCCGGTTTTATTATCGCACCCAGCATCATCCGTCGAACGGTTTTAAAAAGGGCGCTCTGAGCCCGGTGCGGGCGGATGCCACAGCCTTTTATCCTATTAGCAGAACAAGCTTCGGCGCATCTCACTTCCTGGTTATTTGCACCTGAAACCATAAGCGTCTGCGCGTTGCATTTTGTCGTAAAGTGATGAGTATGCTCATAACTTCTTCGTCGTAAAAACCTCCCATCAATCTGTGGGCAGTGCGCTGAGTGCTGGGATGCGGCGAGCAAGTGAGCATCACATGCGCATATGTTTGTGACCCGGTGTTCATGAGGGCAGAGCCATCGATTATTGTTGATGCTGTTGTTGTTGCTGGTTGTGAAGTAATCGATCTCAGATCACCTTTGAAATGGATTGCCTCGGGAGATTTCTCTCAAGGCTCGAACTCGAACGCAGCTAAATCCCCGTTGGACGAAGAATGGGAAGATGGAGTCTGCTTTTCGGTGGAGATTGATTATCTCAAACGACATTCCACGACTGTGAAGCTTTATGGATTCAGATGATTAAACAAACACCTCTTGATCATGGCAACAACAACAACAACAACAGCAGCAAGCCGTGTCAGTCGAGTCCTAATGAGGTGGCTAATGTGTTCCGATTGAGAAACTTCCCACCGGGTGATCCGAAGCCGTTTTTTTGAGTTGGAAATGAATGATGGATGGTTTGTGGATGAATCTAGGTGAGATTGTATCAATGTGGAACAATGGCATGACAGACAAATTTATCTCCTTGCTGCTAGTATGGGAACTGGATCTGCAATAAACTCGTTTAGTGGGTGGAACGTTAACAGCTTTTGTTGTTGTCTATGATCATAAATACTTCATTTATCGTTAATTAGTCGAATTAGAACTTCAGTGTGCAAGAAGGGGACGAGCAGTCGAATTCTAGACAAAATCGTCAAAAGGTCGAAAGTAACAATTGTAAACAATGACATCAAACGTAAATTTCCTGGAAATTCCAGGTTGCTAACATCTATATCCATTACCGACGGGAAGGTAATAACTCCCTGCATCTGTTTATGGTGCTATTTTGTTTGTGGGAGCAAGCAGATCCCAGAAAAATACTCTAGAAGTCATTGTTTACAAATGTTGCTTTCGACCTTTTGATTATTTTGTCTAGAATTTCTTTATCTTTATCTTTTTATATTAGTATCCTTAGAAAATATATTTATAATCCATGAAGAATTGTTACAATGCACTGTGGACTGAATTACGTTGATGAATTGGACTTCATTTGTTTATCATAAATTAAAATGACTTTATACATTAAAATACCGATTACAATCAATTCTATCCTATCGATTCACAGTGGGAAAATGGGATTCAAAATCACAACTAATAAAAGGCCGCTGGATAAGTGCCCTGTAAAACAACTTATCTTATGTAAAAAAATGCGAAAAATCGAATGGTGATAGTTTCATCTTGGGCGAATCCCGGGAAGTTACTAATTTTGCCCGATTTTCTCCTAATGTCTGAAGAAAAATTGAATAATCACACATTTACCATATTAGCTCTGACACTATTGCATCCATTTGTGCTGTACTATTGTGGAAATGTCTGGAAAATCCAATAAAGGTAATATTGTCTTGTAAAAACGTCAGGAACTGTCCATTTTGCCTGATATTCCCCACATGCTAAAAGTACTAGATATGCCATGTGGTTTTTTAAATTTCACCTAATTAGAATGTATAAAAATTATGCAATATTATCAAATTATGGATGCAATATTATCAGAGCTAATATGATAAATGTGTGATTATTCAATTTTTCTTCCAAAATTAGGGGAAAATCGGGCAAAATGAGCCACTTTTCGGAGTCTGCCCAAGATGAAACCATCACCATTCGATTTTTCGTATTTTTTTTACATAAGATAAGCTGTTTTACAGGGCACTTATCCAGCGGTTTTTAATTAGTTGTGATTTTGGGTTGCATTTTTCCCACTGTGCGATGTGTTTGTTTATTCGTCTTCATACAATCCTTGTCGTTGGGTTTCGTATGCAAAAATAAAATCTGATCAGAATTATTATGCGTAAATTCCAACTCAAGTCACAAGGATTGTTTAATAGTTTAACGGTGTCCACTAAATAATGAGAACGAAAAAGAATGGGTCAGGAAAAAATACCAGTGAAGTTTTGTTCAAACTGATTTATTTTATTAAAAGGGTCAACTTAAATCTTCAAACTAAGTTTAGTGAATATTGTCATATGGTCCGTGGTCGCCAGTGGCGCAGCTTAGTCGTTATGCTGGAACATGACCGTTGGACGGCAGCCACATCGATTTTTCGGATGCAGCTTTTGATCCTGTTGGTAAGTTGCTTGGTGTTCTTGGCCTTCCAATTATCCTTGTATACCATGGAGCTCAAAAGGCCGAAGAAATCCTCGATAGGACGGCACTGTGGCAAATTTGTCGGATTCCGGTCTTTTGGGACATATGGTATATTTTGGCTCTCCAAAAACGTTAGCGTTTTTTTGCGTAGTGCGATGATGCCTTGTCCGGCCAAAACACGTATTTGCCATCCGAGTGATGTTGTTTAAGAAATGGGATGAGTATTTTCTGCAAACACTCTCTTGGTACACCTCCTGGTTGATGGCCAAACCGCTTGGTTTGAACCACGGCTTCGAAATACCCTTATCGGATATTACGATGTATAACATAACCTTCGATTCAAATTTGTGCTTGAACTTATACATTACTTTTGGAGGAGTAGTAGATTTGTCCTTAGTGTAGAATCGGTCGTTTCCCGGTATCTGAGACTTCGAAAGAGGAAAGTAGCTTTCGTCGTCCAGAACGAAAGATTTTCCGCCGTAATTCCGAGTCATCCAGCGGCATTGGGATTTCACGGTTTGAATCTGCTCATCTGTGTACTCTGGGGATCTGGTTTTCTTTCTACACACTATTCCTTCTTTCTTTAGTGTCTTGCAGATGAGTGACTTCGAACAATGGAACTTTCGGGCTGCTTCCCGTTGACTTACCGAATCCTTGTTGTTGAACATGCTGCGCAGCGAGCGGAGCGTTTTCTCATTCATTATTTTCGCTGGACGGCCGCAACCTTTCTTCCGGGTTACTCTCATGCATGCCAGGATACGGTATACGGTGGATACCGGAACTTTTTCACGACAAAAATGGTCCACCGTGTATTTTTTTCCACGATCTTCGTTCGCTTGAAAGAATTGTACAACGCGCGCGCGCAGTTCTTCCTGTTTCGACGGCATGCTGAACACGACTGAACATGTTAGAGTGAAATAAGAGTGTATGAAAATTTTCTGGAGAGTGCAACGATTCATTCATCTAAAGTGACATTTCTATGCGGCCGTTTTTGTTCTGATGGAAAAGTATTGAAATCATTCTCATTTTTTAGTGGACACCCGTTACATGTTTGCTTTAATGTGACACATAATTATTTTGCCATTTCAGTGATTGAAAACCATTAAGGATATTACCCTGTAGGTTGACCCAATTAAGTGAAGCAAAAATTAAACGTCATTAAATTGAAATGATATTTATATTTATATTGATTCTTTTTGCGAACTCTTATTAACATATGAAAGGAGAACACGATAGATTATGAGTTCAATTTGGTCACCGTTTGTTTTAATGCTGGTTGGTAAATGACTGGACAATGCGTACCATTGGTACTTCACGTACCTCGAAAATAGATCCTACTGCGATCCTTAGCCTGTTGTCCAGTCACTCCTATCCCTACCTCTCCGTGGTGCCGACTGGGGTATGAGTAACCATACGAAAGATCGGGTACCCAACCCGGTGGACCTTGGTATATGCTGACAGGAAGGGGGACTGCCCTCTTCAAAGGTGCAGTCTATCTGAGCGTCTGATTCTCCATGTCAGGGGCGGCTCAAAACAGCGTCTGTTCTCCATGTTGAGCGGCTGATCCATCGTCCTGTGCCAGCGTGGGACTCGAACAGTGCTGTGCACGATGGTCCCTCGGCGAGACAGGGGGTTGGGGAAGGCCCAACAAGCCGCCCTTAAAAAATCCAATGTTACAAATAATACAGTCGGCAAAGGCGACCTAGGCGACGAATTAAGGACTACGATTGGAAACTCCGAACATGGAACTGCAAATCGCTCTGCTTCCCTGGCTGCGATAGGATAATCTATGACGAACTTCAACCACGTAACTTCGAAGTCGTAGCACTGCAGGAGGTTTGCTGGACAGGACAGAAGGTATGGAAAAATGAGCATCGAGCGGCTACTTGCTACCAGAGCTGTGGTACCACAAACGAGCTGGGCACCGGTTTTGTAGTGCTGGGCAAAATGCGTCAACGCGTGATTGGAAGGTTTCCGATCAACGCTAGAACGTGCAAGCTGAGGATCAAGGGGCGATTCTTCAACTACAGCATCATCAACGTACACTGTCCACACGACGGGAGACCCGATGACGAAAAAGAAGCGTTCTACGCGCAGCTAGAGCAAGTGTATGATGGCTTCCCGCAGCGGGACGTAAAAGTCGTCATTGGACGGTAGGCAATGTACAGACCGGTAAGAGGGCATAACAGCCTTTCATGCCGTATCGAACGATAATGGCCAACGATGCGTGAACTTTGCGGCATCCCGTGGTTTAGTAGTTCAAAATACCTTCTTCCCCCGTAAAGGCATCCACAAAGCCACTTGGAGATCACCTGACCAACGAACAGAGAATCAAATCGACCATGTTCTAATCGACGGGCAATTCTTCTCCGATATCATCAACGTTCGCACCTACCGCAGGGCGAATATAGACTCGGACCACTACCTAGTTGCAGTATGTATGCGCTCAAAACTTTCGACGGTGTACAACACGCGTCGAATTCGGACGCCACGACCTTACATTGAGCTACTACGGGAAACCGGAGTTGCCCAGGAATACGCGCAACAGCTAGAAGCAGCCCTACCAACGGAAGAGCAGCTCGGCGTAGCTACTCTTGAGGATGGCTGGAGAAATATTCGAACCACCATTGGTAGCACTGCATAAGTGGCACTAGGTACTTCTGCACCGAATCGGAAAAATAACTGGTTTGATGGCGAATGCAAGCAGTTAGTAGAGGAGAAGAATGCAACACCGTACGAGAGCGAACGGTATAGACAGGCACGAAACAGACAAAATTCTATTCTTCAAAGGAAAAAGCGCCAGAGGGACGATCGAGACCGCGAAGCAATGGAAGCACTGTACCGTGCTAACGACACACGCAAATTCTATGAGAAGTTGAACAGCTGGCGCAAAGGCTACGTACCACAAGCTGATATGTGCAGAGACCTGGATGGCAACCTTCTCACAGGAGAGTGTTTTTTTTTTTTTTTTTAGACGGGATGGAAAATCTGCAGCCAGACACCTGAAGAACTCAGGGTGTGGGGATGAGGGTGCCAACTCCTCGACCCACTAAAAACCCACCCGTGCCTTAAGCCTTTCTCCCTCCCCGGAACCACCTTTCGATATTACTTCGGGGAGGGGGCTTTTGTGCTAATTAAGCACCCACTATGTCTAACTACTTAGGTCTTCAGTAGTTAGGTCGCCCTTTCGACCTGCCTTTGGTCGTTTCGCCATTTCAATTGGAGATCGAGGACAATCTGGGAGGCTGCTACGCATACCGCGTCCCAGATGTCCCGGTCTTGGCACATCCTCTGGACCAAATTATCCGGAGTCGTGTCGTGACCGCTTACGGCCATCATGCCGGATCTCGCGCCGTCGAAGCGAGGACATGTGAAGAATACATGTTCCGCGGTTTCCTCTGCTCCCGCGCACTCGGTACATGCGGAGGACTGTGCATGCCCATATTTGTGCAGATATTGTCTAAAGCACCCATGGCCTGACAGAATCTGCGTTAAGTGGAAGTTAACCTCCCCGTGTCGCCTACCGACCCACCCGGATAGTTCCGGGATTAGTCGGTGGGTCCACCGACCTTTGGTGGAGTTATTCCATTCCCTCTGCCACTTAACCATTGATGCGGCTCTAGTGGTCTTTCGAATACCTCTTGTTCCACGTTGCTCGAAGCACTCTGCATCCTCTTTTATGACGATGCCTATTGGCATCATCCCCGCTAGGACACAGACCGCGTCGCGTGATACCGTTCGGTATGCAGCTTATCGTCGATCATGACCCCAAGATACCTCAGAAATCTCTTCGATTCAATAGTGCAGTTGCCTGCACTAATCGTAGCGTATTGCTCCGATTTTCGGTTGTTGACAACCGTGACCCAGTCTTATGGTGAGCTAGCTCCAGTTTTTGGAGCGTATCCATCTCTCCACAATGCCGATGGAGTGTGAGGCCGTCAGCTCCACCTCCTCGATGGATTCACCACATATTTCCAGGGTGATGTCGTCCGCGAACCCGACTATCTTCACCCCGCTCGGGAACTCGAGCCGTAACACTTCGTCGTACATCGTGTTCCATAGCACCGGGCCCAGGATCGAACCTTGCGGGACGCCTGCGGTGATATGTACACGTTTCTGACCCTCCTCCGTGTTGTACACCAGTACGCGATTCTGGAAGTAGTTTCCCAGAATCTTGTACAGGTACCCAGGAACCTGTAGGCGCTGGAGCGAGTCGGCAATAGCCACCCAACTGGCGCTGTTGAAGGCGTTTCTCACGTCAAGGGTGACCACTGCACAGTAGCGTACTCCTCGCCTCTTGCGCTGGGTTGCCACCTCAGCCGTCTTGGTGACGGACAGGATGGCATCCACCGTCGACTTCCCTTTGCGGAAGCCAAACTGATTGTCCGACAGACCGCCTGTACCCTCCGTGTACGTTGTCAGTCTGTTGAGGATTACCCTCTCGAGCACCTTACCCGCTGTATCCAACAGACATATAGGTCTATATGCCGATGGATCTCCTGGTGGCTTCCTTGTCTTTGGTAGCAACACAAGGTTCTGAATTTTCCAGGCGTCCGGGAAGACGCCCTCGTCCAGACACTTTTGCATCACCACCCTGAACATACCGGGATCCAGCAAGATAGCTCACAGGAGAGTGTGAGGTGATTGAAAGGTGGAAGCAGTACTTTGACAAGCACCTGAACGGTAATGTTACAGCGAACGAAAGTGGCTCGATAATAAATCTAGGAACACACGCAGAAGATGACAGGACCCTGACCCCAACCCTTCAGAAAGTTGAGCAGGATATTGGTCGGTCGAAAAACAACAAAGCCGCTGGTGTTGACCAACTCCCAAGCGAGATGGTGAAGTACTGGCCAGAGCGCTGCACTGGGTAATTACCAAGATTTGGGAGGAGAAATGTTTACCGGAGGATTGGATGGAGGGAATAGTATGTCCCATCTATAAAAAGGGCGACAACCTGGATTGCTGCAATTATCGTGCGATCACGCTACTGAGCGCTGCCTACAAGTTGCTCTCCAAAATACTATGCCGCCGCCTGTCACCAATTGCAAAGGAGTTCGTGGGGCAATACCGAGCGGGATTCATGGGTGACAGATTTTCGCGATTCGGCAAGTGCTGCAGAAATGTCGCGAATACAACGTGCCCACACATCATCTTATCATCGATTTCAAATCAGCGTATAATACAACCGATCGAGACCAGCTATGGCAAATCATGCACGAATATGGATTTCCGGGAAAACTGACGCGGTTGATCAAAGCAACGATGGATCGAGTGATGTGTGTCGTCCGAGTATCAGGGACGCTCTCGAGTCCCTTCGAATCTCGGAGAGGGTTACGGCAAGGTGATGGATTGTCGTGTTTGTTGTTTAACATTGCACTGGAGGGTGTGATTCGAAGAGCTGGGATAGACACGAGTGCCACGATTTTCAGGAAGTCTGTCCAACTATTTGGCTTCGCCGACGACGTTGATATCGTAGCACGTAACTTTGAGACGATGGCGGAAACGTACATCAGACTTAAGGCTGAAGCTGGAAGGATTGGGCTTGTGGTTAATACGCTGAAAACAAAATACATGAAGGGAAGAGGCTCACGAGAAGGCAATGTTAGCCTCCTAGCACGAGTTCAGATCGACGGTGATGAAATCGAGGTAGTAGACGCATTCGTGTATCTGGGCTCATTGGTGACCGCCGATAACGACACCAGCAGAGAAATAAAAAGGCGCATTATGGCTGGCAATCGTGCCTACTTTGGACTCCGAAGGACGCTAAGATCGAACAAAGTCCGCCGAACCACAAAGTTGACCATCTACAAGACATTAATTAGACCGGTAGTTCTCTACGGCCACGAAACATGGACATTGCTAGAGGAGGAACAACGCGCCCATGGAGTCTTTGAACGGAAGGTGCTGCGTACCATCTACGGTGGAGTGCAGATGGAAGACGGAACGTGGAGGAGGCGAATGAACCACGAATTGCACCAGTTGCTGGGAGAACCTCCCATCGTACACATCGCAAAAATCGGTCGACTACGATGGGTTGGGCATGTCGTAAGAATGTCGGACGACAGCCCTGTGAAAATGGTTCTCGAACACAGAACTAATTATGCCAAGAATGGGCCACTAAATAGAATGATGTCCTGTTATAACAAATATTGCGAAACAATTGATGTAACAATGAACAAAAACACGCTTAAAAAAGTTTTCTCTAGAAGTTTACCCACTTAACCGGGTATGGATAAATTGACATTAAGTATATCATGTAATAGAATTGGTCTATTTTGATTGACGACAAATAAATAAATAATTGAACACGAACCGACAGGTACAAAAAGAAGAGGCGCTTATGTGTGCGCTTATGAGGTAAGTTATGTGTTTTTTTAAACAACAGTTTTAGGAATGCAGTAACTCGGAAATCGTTCGTTTTAGAGAAAAAGTAACTGAGGAGAAATGGTAGAATATCAAAATGTCCATGAAAAATACATACACTAAAAAAAAAATAATAATTTTTAAATGCAAAAGTCGTAATTAAAACTTAAAATTCAAATTCCCAAACTCTATTTTTATTTTTTTTTTAATTTCAATGGTTTAATTTGCATAACAAAACCATTGTTCTAGAGGTCAGAATAATATGGACCAAAAATTGTTACAAAAGTTTTCCCTATAGCACTTTTTGGAAGATAAAAGTAAATAAATTAACTTATATATATCAAAAGTACCTCTCGATGACAAAATTTGATTTAACATCACATATCTAATTAAAATGGGCATGTTCATTTTTTTTTCAACAAGTTCACTTATTTGGCTCAATTGCGTTATCTTTGCGGAGCCAATAATTCATTGATTTTTTTTAAATATAATGACTTACTACTAGGATTAGTAGGACTTGGGCCGTTTACTTGCGGTTTACCCGAGCTTAAAATTGGTGACATTTCTTTTTGGGATGGGATGGAATGAGGAACATGGAAATAGGATTCTGTAGTTTCGCCAGATAGTTGTCGCCAGCAAAATAACTTGGTGCGGAATGGTCAGGGCTAAGGTGCATGTTGTCCCTAAAGGTAGCCGTTAAGAAACACGTCCTTTTCATAAGTTACTAGAGATGGTTCATCACCAAAACTATGTTTGTTTCAACAAACATGGATATTCCAACAACTTTTTCATTGACTTTCACACTTTTAGACTTTTACTTATATGTACACAATAGGGTGAAAAAAAATCTTCCATGCGAAATAAATAATTGACCAGAATCAAATCGAAGTTAAAAGACTTTTTTGCTACTTTCTGATAAAATTTTACATGTCTACCTTCCTTGTTTTTTTTCTTTGACTCTCTCTCTCTCTCTCTCTTCTCTCTCTCTCTCTCTCTATTTCTCTTTCTAGACGAGTGACGGATTCAAACTACCACAATGTTCTAAACCATGAACATTTAGTTTGACGCCATCGCGGGTAGCTGTTATAGGTAAAACCAATTGGGAAACGTTACCAAATTACCATTAACAGTACCCAATAGAAATAGTTAAGTTCTTCCGGATGGGAGTTTTTTTTAATGCGTTTCAATTCGTTTAACGATGCAACCAGTTGGTTCACCGCAGTTCTACCGTGTGCCTCACAAAAGGTGTCACCTTTTGTCAGTCTTGGTTTCTTTCAGCTGGGTAATTTTATCAGCGGAAGTGATTATACCAGTTTTGAGTGTATTCTTTTTAAGGCTTATTGCTGAAGATAAATAACCGGAACAGAAAGGAAAACTTTCTCTTCTTTTCATAGAACCTAACGTTAAAATCAACACTGAATATTACAACGAGCAGGTTTTGAAGAACCATCTGCTTCCTCATGCTTCAAAGCTGTATGGGAATACACCATATTGTTTCCAACAGGGCTCAGCTCTAGCTCACAAGGCAAAGAAGATACAAGCGTGGTGCGCGGAAGCTTTGCCCGATTGCATCACAACTGAAGAATAACCTGCATCTTCACCAGATCTCAACGCACTTGACTACTTTGTTTGGGGTTATTTTCTTCGACATACAGGCCCTACGATAAAGCTTACTTTTGATCGATTCAAGAAACATTTAGTTGATATTTGGACCAAATTCCTCAGGGTTTACAAAGCGTTTGCGCAAAGTTATCAAGAAAAATGGCGAGAGATTCTTATTGAAATAATATGGTGTATTTTTATAACATGTATCTTACAAATGCTATGATTTGGTTGATTTGTTTTGCTGTAATTCCATTTCGTATTGTTGACTTCTATTGTGAAACACCCTGTAGAACTGTGGTTCATCGTTTTGTGTAAAACATAATAAACAAACCCATCACCATGTTGAGATGAGTTGGTACAACAAGAAAATAACAAAAACTATGAAGGTTTTGAAAAGTATATCCATGGCATGGATTGAATTCAGCACTTCGAACTAAAAATGTTTGTTGATTTCAACATACAGTCTTACCATCTTGAAAACTTTTGATCGACTGAACCTTGGACTGAACAACGTTCTTCGCCTTAGACAGCTTCATTATAATTACTCTATTTTTATAAGTACAGCGCTTTTACAATCAGAGTAGCATGTACTCCGTTTCCATATTTCAAGTTACTTAGTTTTTGACATTTCGTTTGAAAATACGAAACTGAGTGAAAGTTACTTTATTTAGAGTAGATCTGAGCGAGTGTGTTGAACAAAACTATTGAAGGCGAAATGACTTGGAAATGTGGAAAATTATTTTCGATATTTTTGGATTTGAATGAAACTTTGCCTACGCGTTTGGCTTAGGAGACTGAGCATTTTCCGCGCTAGCATAGATTTTTGTGACTCAAGAGTCAGTTTTAAAAAGGGCGTCAGCATTTTGAATAGCACCTCAATTAATAATTTGTAGCTCGAAAACCTTTGGCTGAACAAAACAACTGTATGAGTACAAGTTGTGACCCTATGTGTGAAGGTTATGAAAAAATATACACTGAGAAATTTTGTTTTCGGAAAAATCGACAATCAACATGAAAATTTAATTATGTATCTCAAAAAAAAATTTTGGTATTTGAAGTATTGAAGTATTTGGTATTGAAGTTATTATCCAAATTTTGGCATAAATGCAGGATAGAGATATGTCAGGGAAAAAAGTTTCTGGAATATCAACTTTCGGTGCATTTCTGTCAAAATTATAATTTTTGCGAGAACAATCGTATCTTGATTATAATATCTGATTTTCAAAGTATTTTACAATGTGTCAGCTCCTGATGATGACCTTCGTAAGAGCTTTCGTTCTCGAGATATTTGCGGTTTAATTTTATCATACTCGAATAATTTTCGAAAATACGACCTTTCCATAAGTTTTCTAGATTCTCACACCACAAGAGTTAGTTTTTCGAAATGTATAATAATTTTTTTGCTACTCTCTACTTTGCAAGATGATTGCATGAGCGGTTCAAATAAAACAGATTATAAACTATAAAGGATGCATAGCGCTCGTCTTGTTCTCACTCGCGAACGTTGAAAGTTATGTCCCTGGTCTACTAAAACCAGCAAAAGATATTTTGCCAACGACGTCGGCGCTATAGATCCTCTACAGTTTATAATCTGTTTTGTTCAAATGTTGTACCATCTGCCTGAATTTTAGGTAGCATCAAAGGCTCTCAGAAGCTTGAAAAACTCGTCCGTTGGGTAGCCCGCTGCTGGGTATTGCCGATAGTATACTTGGAAATCTAAAACTAGGTGAACTTGGTATAAACATTTGTTCCACTTCTCGGAAAGCATAAGTAACAAATTTGTTTTGAGTGTTTAATAATAATTTCAAAATGTAATTCAATAAGGTGAAGTGTTGCAAACCCATTTCTAAAGCACGGTGCTCGGTAAAACTTCGTAAATCAAACGAAATCATTATTCCAGGGCTAGTATTGATGAACTGCCGAATACCGTTGGATACGTCTTTATCAATCTGAAACACGCAGAAACTGAGTATGACATCGATGAGCAACCGAACATCCCCGTTCCGGAGCTTCAACCATCTACATCAAGGTATCCCTAGCAGCAAACTTGTTGAAAATCAGTTGATGTTACTTGAATGTAACTGGATGAAGTTGCAATCAAGTTATTGCAACCCATTATGTCAGTTTTGTGTTGCTTGGAACGCTATGGAGGAAATACCTTTGGCTACATCCATCACATCATTTTCTTAAGAACAGGAACTTTCCAGAGCGCATAATATGGAGTTGTTTAGCAAAGGTATAGCTGGAACCAACGGTTCACCGGAATCATCATCAAAACTGAAGCAGTAAAGCTCCTCGGAGAAAATATTTGAATATTAGTGACGGTTTAAAAAAAATCATTTTCGGATTTCAAAAGAAAGATGACCTGGATTTGTTGAAACAAGATAATATTTCTGTTGAAAGTAAAATTTGCTGCGCCAGAATGTTCAAGAGAAGACCAAATAAGACCAAATAAGTTTTTACACACAATGTATAAAGTATACAATAAGAAGCAAAATAGGCATATGTTAAACGAACATTTAAAAAATACTGTTTGAACCATTTTACCCATTTATCTTTTGAACCGTTCATCCAATCGTCTTGCTGTCAAAAAAAGAGTTGTAGAAAACTCAACTGGAGAAGCGCGAATAATTTATGAAAAGGTCGTATTTCCGAATATTATCTAAATATGATAAAATTAAATCGGAAATATCTCGAGAACGGATGCTCTTACGAAGATTATTGTCGGAATCTGAAACATTGTAATTTTTTTCAAAAATCAGTTTATATCATCATATTACGTTTATTTTTGCAAACATTAAAGTTTTGAGAAATACACTAAAAATTTTTGTTCTAGCTTTTTTTTCTGACATTTTTTCAACCTGAAGTTTTTGCCAAAATATTTGTAATGATTTCAAATTTGTACAGTTTAAAAATAAAAAAGATAATGAATCGATTTTTGAAACATTTAAATTTCAATGTTCTTTTTAAAAAAAAAATCCGATATTTTTTCTCAGCGTTTATTTTTTTTCCACAACCTTCACACATAGGGCCACAACTTGTTTTTCGACAGTTTTTTGTACAACCAAAGGTTTTCGAGTTACAAATTATTAATGAAAGTGCGTACACGCACTTATTGTCCGCATACCACTTCAGCATGTCCTTGGAGTAGTGGCATGAGGCCAAATCCGGCCAGAAGATTGTTGGGACGTTGTGGGCCTTCAGGAGAGGAAGCAGCCGCTTCTGGAGGCACTCTTTTATGTACACCTGTCCGTTCATCGTGTCCTGGGTCACGAAAGGTGCACTCCGCTTCCCGCACGTGCAGATGGCTTGCCAAACCAGGAATTTTTCGCAAATTTGGACATCTTCTGAGTGCGGACATGCTCCGGAACGCTGAACTTATCCTTGGCCGTGAAAAACAGGTTGCCGGGGATCTGTTTGAAGTCGGCCTTCACATATGTTTCGTCATCCATGATGCAGCATTCAACTTTCGTCAGCATGTTGAGGTACAACTTCCTGGCACGGGTTTTGGCGGACTTGTTCTGCTTCTCGTCGCGATTAGGGGCCTTTTGTACCTTGAACGATCGAAGCCCAGCCTTAGTTTTGGCCTTCTGGACAAAACTGCGGCTAAGGTGCAGCTTCTTAGCCACATCCCGAACGGAGGCGTTTGGATTTCGGTTGAAGGCCCCAACTACGCGGTTGTGATTTTTGGTGTTGTACGGAATACTTTTTCCTTCACTTCTGGGCTTCCGATCGGTGGTCAACCGTTCCTCGAACCGCTTAATCACTCGCGACACCGTGGAATTCGCGATTCCCAACGTTTTAGCGATGGAACGATGCGAGAGATCCTTGTTCTCGTGATGAATGCGCAAGATTTTATCACGCACGAGCTGTTCTTTCGACTCCATTTCCGCGAGTTTTGAACTTGCAGGATGTAAATAACGCACTATGAACTAAATCCACCCAAATTTTCATTAAATTCTACCTAACGGTTAAAAAGTCAGAGCAATTTCATAGTGTGGCAATTTCATCGTGGACACCCTTTATTCCCGCAAACATCAAAATTTTTAGTAATACACTCAGTAGCAAAAAAAAAGCCGAGCAAAATTTACTTCCAAAAAACGCGTTGTTCAACCTTTTGTAACTTTGTCAATTATCAATATATTTGGCTGAAATTTTGACAACGTTATAACTTATGGTTTGACCTTATGTGACCAAAACTTTATGTTGATAAAGTTTATAAATTTGAAGTTATCATAACATATGTGAAAAAAGTCATTTTGGATATACCAATTTAAAAAAACCGTATATCTGTGAAAAATTTAGGTAGCATATTAAAAATTTCTCCAAGACTTAAAAAAATACAAAAATTTATGTGGACGAAATTTGAACTGTTTCCATCAAGTGGTTTGGACTACAGCTGGCGTCAAAGTTGAGGCTCCAACATGAGTATCTTCCTTGTTCACCCAATTATGACCATGCTGAAATATCGGTGCAAAAAAAAGCCGTTGGTCACATAAGGTCGAAACATTAGTTATAACGTTGTCAAAATTTCAGCCAAATAAATTGATAATTGACAAAGTTACAGAAGGTTTGCTCGGCTTTTTTTTGCTACTGAGTGTACACTAAAAGTTGATGTTCTAGAAACTTTTTTTCCGGATATTTCTGTATCTTGAAATTTTCGTTAAAATTTGCGTAATAGCTTCAAGTTATTACAGGCCAAATTAAAAAATAGAAAATCTCTTCTTGAGATATTCGAATTTTCTTGTTACTTGTCGATTTTTTTCCGATTTTTTTTTCTCAGTGTATATTTTTTTCACAACCTTCAGACATAGGGTTCTTAGCCAGTTTTTTTTACAACCAAAAATTTTCGAGCTACAAATTAGTAAATGAAGTGCTATCCAAAGCGCTTACGCCCTTTTTAAAACTGACTCTTGAGTCCAAAAATTGTTTGCATCAGTGAAAAAAACTTAC
Source organism: Aedes japonicus (assembly GCA_034211315.2). Classification (NCBI taxonomy): domain Eukaryota; kingdom Metazoa; phylum Arthropoda; class Insecta; order Diptera; family Culicidae; genus Aedes; species Aedes japonicus. The sequence continues at coordinate 113,603 of JASCZW010000148.1, read as the reverse complement.
TTTTGTGGGTAAAACTATAGACACTGTATATATAACGGACAGTAATTGTCTTATGCAGGCAAACGACCTGTCAAAAAATGGAGCCAAACGGACTGTCTACTTTTGATTCACTTTAAAGGGGTAAGTATTGTTATCAAGTATTGTTTTGACAAAAGCCAATTATGAACAAATAAGGGATTTTCTACTTCCATTTTCAGTAAATGTTAGTATTTTCGGTGTATTGTTTATTGACTATATTATCTTTTTTTTTAGGAAACCGGATGAAACCCACAGAATTCAGTTCACATCGCGAGTTATTGCCACAATTTCTGTTTACTTCAAGTTTGTACAAATACAAGTGGTGCCAGATCAGTTGCTTAAACTTACGACATATTTTAGGGTTGGCAGATTGTATGATTTGCGTTGTCCGGTCTATATAGAGTGTCTATAGGTAAAACGTGTGTACAAATTTTCAATTAAATCGGAGATACTCGAAGTTGGTCGGTTGGTGATTTCGGCTGGAAACGCTCTTCAAGAATGTGCACATCTACACAAAAAAAAAAATTTTACAGGCTCGTAAAATATTCTCTCGTTTAATTCTAAGGCAAAGGAGGCGTGAACAACGAAATTGTTTGCAATCTTGCATGCCCCCCATAACAATGTTTGCAATCTTTCATACAACAGGCTAAATTCGGACGTTATCTGGCTTAAATTTATATCAAATATCCCATAATTTTCTGCCAAATCCATCAGTCCTTAAGTCCATCCGTCGTGATCGACCCCTTCCTCAAATATTTCATCGAACTGAGTAATTGCAGCCCTATTCAAGCCGAAAACAATTGTTCTACAAAATGCACCGCTCCCAACTCATCTGTTCGGTTATAAAATTTCGGAATTAAGGGAAAACAACTTACCTTAATGAGTAAACCAGTTCCGAGCAGCTGTTGCCTTATTGGTATTTCGCGTGCGCGTACCGTTTGGTGTGTAACCGATGTCCAGCGCAGAAGTCTGAGTCGTTCCTGATCACCACTTCACGGTGGCACTACACGTGCCAGGAATGTGTCCCAAATCCAACCAACCCCCGAACAAGAACTCACTCGAAACGTCCAAACGGAACACCCACTTGCTTCCGTACCGGGAGACACGGCTTCTTTTTTTGTCGGATTCTACAAATCGATCAGAACCACACCGAGCCAACGTCGTCCTTCTGCGGTGGGTTTCGGTCACCGGGGAACGCGATTGCAGTAGGCTAATGTAGGATCGCGCACTCGCGTGGATTAAGTCATGGAGCTCGGACGGATTTATTGCTTCACACGTATCGGAAAAGCAAGCGTTTGCACTATAGTTAAGTTTTTTTCTTCTGTGTGTTTTGTAGCTTGTATTGATCTAAATAAAAATGTAGGTATAACAAAACCGATAAAAATTGGCCACTTTATGGGTGCTTATAAATATGGGCCCTGGCTATCGAGGCACTAACTCGCGCGCGAGCTCGAACTTCCTCCCCAGCTTCGTCTTTGCAACGGCTTGTTTGGTCACGTTAGACTGGTTCGGAAATTTCGCACTGCCAGGATTTCTAACGTTCCCTAGCTTTGACTCGCTCGAACCAGTCTGGAGCGGGTAATGTTGTGATATGGAAACAATTCTGCTATGCGCTATGCGGCGACCGGGAGGAGGTGAGTTGTACTAAGGTGGTATTATAAAGTTGTAGTCTTGTTTTGGTGGCGGCCGCGACGACGACGACGACGACGACGTTGTTATTTTGTTAAACACTTTTTGTCACCGTTCGTCCGTTCGTTCGTTCCTTGCTACAGTTGCTACTACTAAGGCGGGGAAACGATTTATCGCACCTGGGTCGGAGTGCACCGGTATGCCATTTTTTTTGCCCCAGTCAAACTCGGCGCTTGCTTGGATGGGACTGTTTTGGGATTTTGCTTCTTTTGCCGTTGTAAACGAAAAAAAAAAAAAAATGGTGAGGTGGTCGGTCGCAGCAGCCCGGATGAATGATGGTTGTAAAATTAATGCTGCTGATTGAATTATAGACATTAGATGGTACCGTAAAATTGTTGGTTTTGATTGGGTAATTGGCGGGTCATGTTTGCCAATGTTTTGTAAGTTGATAATTGCGGTTTATGCGGCATATGGCGGCAAAGCAGAGCACACGGTGCAGGTGATATTGGTTTGTGATGTTAATGTGATTGAGGTTTTAGGTGGATCGGTTAAAGCGAGTACTTTGCATTCGAGCTGGCGATGCACTTAATTTTATTATAAAATTTTATAACGGCCCGATCGGTTTGCTCTCAATAGCCGTGCGTATTAAGTGTTGCGGTTGTTAAGTATGCCTAAGTGGAGAGCAAACAGCGTTAAGTTGGGACGTAATAGCCCAATTTCGGGAGAGAAGGAAGTCGAAAACTGTGGTTAGGGCTTCATTTTTTAGAGTCATCTCTATGCTTATCCTACACGCTAAGAGAAGATTGCCGAAAATAAGGTTTTCATTTAATCGAAAATTAGGTTTTGGTAGCAAAACCTAAAGTATCGGTATAATTTACCGAAACAAAACGTTTGTTTTTACATATTTTTTCAGTAAATTGGATTTACAGATTTCATCGTTATATTTTACCTAAATTTGGTTAAAAATGCTCTCATTTAGCAGCAAGCAATTTCGGTAAAAAGTACTTACAAAAATAAGAAAATAATTAACGTTTTTCCCTTCTTTCCAACAATACCGAGATTTCGCTAATCCAAGTTTACCGATAATTTCAGTATGTGCAGTTTTGTGCCGTTTTCCGTATTTTTTACCGAATTTTCCGTTTTTTTTTTGTCTTAGCGTGTATTTATGATAAACTTTCACTCCGTTGGAATTATCGCACCTTGTTTTAAATCGCTGGTATTCGAAAATAAATTAGTTCCTCTTTTTTTTGTGGAGTCCATTTTTATGACAAAATTCACAAAAGTTTCTATTCGGTTCCTCGAAGTTCTGATTTTCAATTACTTTGCAGATAAGCACCTCATATCTAGAGCAGCGGTTCTCAAAATGGAATTGGTTACGACTTACCTATTCCTGGATATTGAAATGAGCAGGTGACAGTACAATGAAATGAAGACTGTGGGAGTACAACTAAAAGCACCATGACCCGTAATGCTGATAGATCACGTTTTTGTGGTGCGTTACGGTGAATCAGATCTACAACCGAACCCTAGTTCGAGTTTATTCAAATTAGGGAATATACACAGCAAAATAAGCGTTCCCGAAAATAAAAACGGACCGTGAACTACCCAGAAAAAAATATGAATTTAAACAGGCTTCTCGTTTATTTCCAAAACAAAGGAGGCGTAAACAACGAAATTGTTCGCAATGTTTCATGTGCCATACAACAATGTCTCCAATCTGTCATACAACAGGCTAGATTCAGGCGTTATCTGGCTTAAGTTTACATGAAATATCCCATTATTATTTTTCCAAATCTAGCATTCTCTTCATGTGCATTAGTTTACGCAGAACATTCAACGTTTCTTTTTATCTGTATAGTTAACGTTTTCAGGATTTTTCCCTTTAAATGTTATTTAGTTCATGAAAACGTGATTCAGTTTACGGTGTATTTATGCTTGTTCTCGAATTCATGACTGCAGTTAACGGTTCTGGACACGGATTGTTTTTTCCGTGCATTGTGTTTTTGTAGTCAAAGGAACATATCTTAGTCCTTATTACATACTATGTCTTGCTAAAAGTGACAATACTCGGATTGAGCTACCGAGGATACGCTTGGAATAAGGAAAACAAAGTTAAAGATTGGACTCGGAAAAAGGGCGACACTTTGTTTTGGATGTAACTTTTTATCGCGTGGGTAAAAATTATTGAAATTTTGGGTAATACTAGTTTAGAGTGTTATGTTTATGTTTATTTTATCGCGATCTATCAAGTAGTTTTCAAGATGCATTCGAAACAAGAAGAGCTACGCCAGCAAATCTTGGGTGCGGTGATCGATAATCCTGGTCAGTCGCACAGATGGATCGGCAAAAGGCTTGGAATCCACGATACCACCGTGTCCCGTGTTGTGAAGATGTTCCAGGAGACGAAGACCATCGAGCGGCGCGCTGGAAGCGGCTGAAAACCGAAAACGGAATACCCAGAGAAAGCGCAGAAGATAGGGCAGTACTTTAAGAATAACCCGATCCTTTTCACCCGAAACGTGGCCAAAAAGGTCAATTTGTCGAAGTGGTTTGTCCAGCAGACCATGAAGCAGGCTGAGCCACGTGTTTTTAAGGTCAGGAAGGCGCCAAACCGGACTGACAAGCAAAACACGGTGGGCAAATTGCGTGCGCGGAAGCTGTACTGTGAGTGACTGGTCAAGCCAGGCTGTCTCGTCATGGACGACGAGACGTATATCAAGGTGGACACCAAACACATTCCCGGCCTCGAATTTTTGGCGGTACGTCCCGCATGGAGGTTCCGGAAATGTTCCGGAAGAGAAAGATGGACAAATTCGCGAAAAAGTACCTGTTGTGGCAGGCGATTTGCGAGTGCGGACGGTACAGAAAGCAGTTCGGTACAACCGGCACCATAAACGGGCAGATTTATCGAGAGGAATGCTTGCTGCCCTACCTCCGCTCTCACCGTGGTCCCACGCTGTTCTGGCCGGATCTCGCTTCGTGCCATAACGCCAAGCCTGTAATGGATTGGTACGAAGCGAAGGGCGTTAATGTGGTCCAGAAGGAGACGAACCCGCCAAATACATTAGAACTTCGTCCGATCGAAAAGTTTTGGGCGATAATGAAGAAGAAGTTGAAGACAAGCGGAAAAACATTCCAAACCGATGAAACTTTGAAGAAAAACTGGGAGAAATTGTGTAAGGAAGATGGACAAAGCCTCGTCCAAGATCTCATAAGCAGTGTTAAGAGAAATTTACGAGCATTCAGCTTGGGGGAGGAAGTTCAATAAATAAATTATGCCAAAACATAGCTTATATATAGTTATTTAATCCCTGAAAATTTGAGAAGTATCCGATTTAAAATAAATTTTTGGTGATCATTTTTGTGTGTCTCAATTTTTCCGAGTCCAGTCTTTTGATTGTACTCGAAACTAAGGCGACAGAAAAAAAATGATCACCGAAAATTCATTTCAAGTTGAATAGTTTTGAAACACTCACGGAATAAATAAACCCATATTAGCTGTGTTTTCCCAAAGCAGGTTAATTCAAGCTTTTCTTTTTGGATAAATGCTCGCGTCCTGATTTTAACTCTACCCATCAAAACCACTTGAAACATTTTTCTTACACAATTTCATCCACTCTTTTTTCATATCGATTTTGAAGACCTTCCCTGTTTTCTGGAGCTTGCCCTACGCAATCACCGAAAATTTTTCTATTGAACAAAATTCTGGCGAGTCTGGTGGATTTTCCTCCTTTGGCGCAAAAACAACATCGTTGGCTTCGTATCACTCGGTTTTGCGTAATGGCACGATGTCAAATCCGGTCAAAACAGAGTGCCACCTTCGTGGAACCGGAGGAAGGGCAGCAGGCGCATTTAGAGGCATTCTAATTGATATATTTGGCCGTTGATGGTGTAACGAAGTTTTTCAGATTACACCAAATTTCATAATTTTTTTCGCATACAATAAAAGTTATACACATAAGAAAGTTAGTAGCAACCTGCTCCTAATGGTTGGAAACATAAATTTTGGAAGTTTTTCGAGGCACCTTTGCTCAACAAAAAATGAGCTCAGAGAGAAATGAAAGTGTGTAAGAGTTATCTCTTTCTCTCTCTCTCTCGCTCTCTTTCTCTCTTCTTGTAGTATTTTTTTCTTTTGTTTATGCCTGCTCAGTTTTGTTCGAAACAAGAAGCATTTGGCGAGCGCGTTATACAGCTCTACGAACTGCACAGAAATTTCGGAAAAAGTATACGGTCCAACATTTTAAAAGCAAAAATGATCCAGCTTCGACTGCTAACCATATCCTTATATCCTCAACAACTACTTGCTAGCAAGGTAGTGGAAGACCAGCTGAAATTAGGAGGCAAAAGGACTTCACTTCAACAACATTCACTGAGCCAACGGGATGCCGCAAAAAAGTTCACCAGTACATCTGCAAAACATTGAAAAGAGTTGAAATAGAGTGTTGAAAGAAGACAAGAGCCCCGGAGTACACTGAAATACAGATTTCGGTGCTGAAATCGTAATGCCTTTGGTTGATAAACAGTTTGAACAGCAAACTGTACATTTCCATTTTGAGCCCCTTGGTGTATAAAAAATACTGAAAAGCCACGCATTGCAAACAGTTGATTGGTATTATCAAGAGATGTACTCGCAAAGGTGACAATGCTCCTATTCCAACATGAAACACTTCGCCGAACAGCCGATTGCGGACCGTTTTCGAGTGTTCACTTTTTTCCAACAATGGATAATGTATGCTTAATTTCAATAAATCAGATCTCCTTCAAGTTGTTTGTTTTTCAAAACCGGTATTTGTACCATTGGTACAAACACATTGGTACAAAATTGGTGAAATCATCGCGTCGCTTACCAAAACGAACTATGCTGGCGAACCAAGGCTTTTACTCGACATTCCAGTGAATTTTCGTGGAATTGAAATAGTGCAAATGTGATTCTTGGCTTCCAATAAAGCGAATATCACGTAAACATATTCCTTATTTTACTTGATTTCGGGTGGAGCCTGCGCCAGTATTGCCTTAGTCTTGGATCATCAGGAATTAGACATTGAGGATGTATGTTCGCCGCCAGCATCATCTGTTGGTTCTCCGTGTTATTACAGCTGATCTTGCAACTTGGAGTAATTGCTTTCTTTGTTTTGATCCCTTCAATGCGGTTTATCAACAACCATCCCAAGCTTGTAAACATTGTCTTCGTGCCCTTACAGATACGGGTTAAACGCCTGTAGATGAGTTGCTTTAAATAAACTATCCTTTTGATTTTGGGAGGCTCTTGATCGGATTCCTGCTTGAAATTTTGTTCATCGTAGGTGCTCTAAGGGCGCTCTAAGATCTCTGATCATGTTTCATTCGGAAATTCGAGCAAAACTGCAGAGCAGCTCCGAATCATGAACAAGATTAGATTACAATCGCCAACCATTTTTTATATTATTTATTATTCAATTTTCATACAAGATTTGCTCATGGTTCTAAGTATTCTTTACCTTAAATCCCAAGAAAAATCACCTCAAAATATTACACAGGAATCACCAAAGCTCATGAGTGATATTAACTGGGCCTACCAACATTCAACACGTTCATCTGATAACAACTTGATCAGCTGCTGAACTTTCGGTAAACAGTGATCGTTTTCGAGATGCCGCGAATCGCAAAGAGTATTTAAATTCAAATAGTAGACACGCAGCCAAAATAACTTGAACCATTTCATTAAATTCAAAATGACCGTTATCATTAGGTGTAAACTCGTCCAACTCGAATGAATTTATTTGTCAACTAAAGAATTGAATTAGAAGATCTGAGAGCCAATTAATGTTGTTTACAGTAACTCCATGAGAATCTACTGTTTTCTCTGACGTTTTCGTCATTTTTGTCGGTAGATTGCACTTTCAGATTTCTATTCCATCTATTCGGTAATTGCGATTCAGATGAGTGCGCTTACACGAGGGTTTCGCAAGATTCGGCTGGTGAATTTTAGTATTTATTTAGCATCCATTTAAGGATTTCCCCTGAACAATTGTCTCGGGCAATTCAACAGATTGGTGGTCTCGCTAAAGCCATTATAGTTATAAAAAAATCTCAAACAAAAATCTCTCTGTCGTTTGAAAAGTTGAGTGCCTCGAAAACCAACCACTGCTTTTCCTAAAGCAACACGATAGTGCCGCGTCGTTTTGGCTGGATTTATGCCTTTCCGGAAAAAATGCCATAGATTGGTTTGCCGCCAGCAACGTGAAGGTGGTGCGTAAAGACAAAAAACCTTCCAACAAGCCGCAAGGCCGTTCAGTCGAAAAATATTGAGCCACCGTCAAGCGGAACAAAAAGAAGACCCAAAAAACTGTCGGAAGCGAGAAGCAGGTCTGAGCAAACTTTCCTACTGCGGCATAGAAGGTGGATGAGATCAATGTACAAAATCTGATGTCAGGAGTTAAACGGAAGGCTTGGTAAGTCGATTTTTTTTTGGGCTGGAAACTAAGCTATTGAGCTAGTTCAAGATATTAGATGAGTCCATTCCATCCTGATAAGCAAACCAAAATTTAAGGTCAATCGGTTACGAAATTACTCTATACACATTTATGTTTGACCAAATTTTGATCGAACATCCTTTTCGAGTTGAGTTTAATGCTGAATCCTGATTACCAACAAATGTAATTACTTCAGCCCCGTTGATCAGAGGACTAAGTTGGAGCTGGATGGTGGAAAAGTTGGCTTTAAGCGTGGTTGATTCTCACCTCAACCGGTTAGTTATCAATTCCATTCGGGGCCGTTGGGATTTTGTGAGAAGAATTGTGAGAAGAAATCTCTAATCACGTCTTCATTCGGAAGGGAAGTAAAGTAAAAAAAAGGGCTACTCGACTGTTCCGATTTTTCATGCAATTAATGCTTCCCAGAAGTTGCCTCCTCCAATAACTCGGATAAAATGCAATTTGGTTTGTCAAAATATCTTGATCCGTTTTGTTTATCATCCATCCGAAAAAAGTCGCGTTTTTCAATGCACACATTAAAGCCTTTTGTCCCTGTCCATGTGTTGATGGATTCGATATAAAAGGTCCAGGTCGTCTCCTTAGCATTACTGGAAGTCACGTCAATACAAAAGCACCATTAACTTGATTTTGAATTGTGTCACTCCGAGTGAGATTTTAAAAATAAAAAGATCATATACGACATGCTTATATCGTGATGAGAGAGGCCATATACAAGCAACTCAAATCTGTCACAACTGATTGTAGCTAATTGATTATGGTTCAATTGAGTGACACTGAAGATTTTCTATCTGGATTGCAAAGTGTACTACTACCCGAGCAGGAGACAACAACATATGAATACCTACTCTTGACCTTGATAACTGGCCTTGGATTAAAGAGCTCAGATTAAGAGGTAAAATACCTTAACAAAATACCCAAGAATTGCAAGCAAAATATCTCTCGAACAACCAAATTTGCTATGTCGTATACCTGGGAATACCTAAGAGGTACTATTTTGTTATAATCTTACCTCAATTTGGTATTCGCATAACATTGTGGGAACAATTTTATGGTAATATCCTCAGGTATTTTACTTCTTAATCTGAGCTCTCAAATATCAAGGCCAGTCATCAAGTTATTCGTTCCTGCTCGGGTAGGGTAGACAGCTCAGTTAATAAAAGCTCGGTTTAAAAAGAAGAGGCCGCAGATACGATTTCCGGTCTGGTTGAATAAATCTTTTGGGTTGGAAATTTCCTCGACTTTTCTGGGCATAGAGAATCATTGCGCTTGCCACACAATAAACAAGTTCATGTATCGGCGTTGTCAAAAAGCGAAAATCAAAAAGAGGCAGGCGGTTGAGAATGTGTGACATACCCGAGTAAAGGTTTAAATCAAATTGATAAAACATCACATAACCAAATTGTCATTATTTAAACACTGAATATGTTAACAATTATGCTTACTAAACATCCAAAATAACCATCCAAGAAAAGAGATAACATAAACATAATCATTGGATGTTAAAGGGTGTCCACATTTAAAATGCATCACTTTCAATAAGCTGTAACATTTCACCCTTTGGGTTGATTTCAACGAAATTTTGGGTGAAATGATCTCAGCGTGTATTGTTTACACTGCGTGAGTTTCATTGTGAAATGTGTCCTAGTTTCGAAAATGGAGTCGAAGGAACAGCCTGTGCGCGAGAACATTTTGCACACATACCTCGACAACTCACTTCTTTCGTACCGAGCCATTTGAAAGATGTTGAAAATTCACCAGTCTACAGGGTCTCGTGTCATAAAACGCTTCGGAGAACGTTTAACTGTTAATCGGAGAAGGTGAGTGGTAGAAAATACTGTGTGAAAGATCACAAGCGAGTGGTTACTGCCTTTAAACGCAAGCTCAACTGTTCCGTTCGGAATGTCGCGAAAAAGCTGCACTTGACCAAAAGTTTCGTCCAGAAAGCCAAGAAACGAGCCGGGCTCCGTTCATTCAAAGTTCAGAAAGCTCCTAACCGCAATGAAAAACAGAATAGGACAGCTAAAACACGTGCGCGGAAACAAATGAAACCACACTGCTGCATCATGGACGATGAAACACACGTAAAAGTGGACTTTAAACAAATTCCCGGCAGCCAGTATGTGACTGCGAAAAACAAGTTCGATGTTCCAGAGCCTCTCAGGAAACAGCAAGTGTCAAAGTTCCCCAAGAAATTCATGATTTGGCAGGGAATTTGTTCGTGTGGTAAACGGAGCAAGCCTTTCGTGACAAATTCAACTGTAAATGGTCAAGTATACAAGAATGAATGCCTGAAAAAACGACTGCTTCCGTTACTCAAAACACACACCGTTCCTAAGATTTTTTGGCCGGACCTAGCCTCTTGTCACTACTCCAAAGATGTTGTGGAGTGGTACAAGACGAATGGTGTTAATTTCGTGCCGAAGGATCTCAATCCCCTAAACTCTCCAGAGTTGCGACCAACTGAAAAATTGGGCTCTAAAGAAGCACGGACTTTGTAAGCATCCTAGAGTTGTCACTACAGAATAGGAAATGTTGAAGTCATGGTTGAAAGCGGAAAAAAATTCGGTTCAAGCCTTGTACAAAATCTTATGCGTGGTATTAAGAAGAAAGTTCGGACTTTTGGATTTGGTAAAGAAGTACAGTAAAATAAAAATACCTGAACCAAGATCATACATGATATTTTATTCCCTGAATATTTCATGCCAATCGGTTGAGAGACTTGTTTTTGAGGGCGAGTTTAAAATGATGCAATTTAACTGTAGACACCCTTTAGAATGCTAAAAACATATTATCATTGAGTTCATCTTGATCAAAAATCTGTAAATGCCAGCAAGTTCATTGAATAAGTTGCAATATATGTTATCAATTTGATATGAAATTCTCGAGTTATTAGTACGAGACACTGAAGAAGTCTGCACATTGTAGACGAAATACACGTATCTGACACGTTAAATGGAAGATACTAATTCTTCTTCTAATTTCTAGTTATGAAATTCTCATCTTAATGACTAAAGGCTCTTTTTAGGTATAAAATCAAATTCCTTGTTCAGGGCAGTATTCATAGTTTTGTATTAAAATTGTAACGTTCGTCAAAAATGGTACTATAAATATAATAACATATGATAACAGAACTAGCCAACGTTGATTACTACATTTGTTATGCGATAGTAACTTAAATCAAAATGATACCTTAGATAACTGATCTTGTTACTTTTTATGATATCAGTCTGTTGTTCTGATCTTGTATACTCCACTAGTGGGGCAAGTTAGAAGAATATCATGAATGTGGAGCTGAATTGGGATTGAACCTGGACTCTTGAAATGGCTTGAATCATACTTAACCAGCCGCCAACAAATAATAAAATTAAATGGAAAGAAATCAAATCCTATTCAAGTCACTTCTGGTGTCCCACAAGGCTCTCATTTAGGACCCCTTCTTTTTATTTTTGTACGTAAATGACATTTTCCTTTATTCTTAAAAATATTAAAGTATTAATCTATGCCGATGACATGAAGCTTTATTTGGAAATACGAAATAAGGAAGACATCAACTTATTCCAGAAATGAAATAAACATATTCTACACATGGTGTAAAAAAAGCCTATTAGAGCTGAATGTAAAAAATGCAACTCAATATCATTTAGCAAAAAAATAACAACACCAAACATACCAATTTCACTAGGTAATCAAAAAGTAGAAAAATGTGAAAGAGTTAGGGACTTAGGAATAATCTTAGACTCCAAACTTAATTTCATAGACCACTACAACACAATTATTCACAGGGCAAATAACATGCTGGGCTTTATTAAGCGCTTTTGTCATAATTTTCAGGACCCATACACTATTAAAACACTATATATAGCTTATGTTAGGTCTATTCTGGAATATTGCAGCATTGTATGGTCTCCTCATTTAACCACACACGAAAACAGAATAGAATCAGTACAAAAGCAATTTCTATTATATGCTCTTCGTAGGTTGGGTTGGACATCATTTCGTCTTCCATCATATGAAGCGCGTTGCATGCTTATGAAAACATCCAAACATTGAAAGAGCGTCGTGAGTATGCAAGCGTTTCATTTGTAAACGATATCGTTTCGCAGCGTATTGACTCACCAGAACTTTTATCAAAATTAAACATATATGCACCTATTCGGCAACTTCGAAATCGTAACCTATTCGCCATCAGCCATCGTCGCACAAACTATGCAACAAATGGACCAATAAATCGCATGATGGCCTCTTACAATAAACACTGCGAAATCATTGACTTCACAATGTCTCGGCATAAACTAAAACAGTATTTTAGCTCCATAAGAAACCAGAACATACAAGAATGAATAATATTATATTATATTTAATATATATTATATGGTCTACTTATGATTGACGACAATAAATAAATGAATACCTTCTAGAAAATTCTAGCTCAAAGCAAATTTGTTCGTACAGAAATATCTCTCCTAAGGAAGTTGACGTATACATGAATCAGTTTGAAAACGCTTGAATATGAAGGGCTGCAGTCCTGATTTGCATAAAAACAGTTTAATGTGAAGTGAACCTGATCTGCAAAAATCATTTTCAAAATCGATTTTAAAGAAAGGAATCTCAACCTAGCAGATATCTTTACCCGAGTAGCGCATAAATTTGAACTAATAGTAAGTTTTTCTGTTGTTTATTTAAATGTAATAGGTTTTAAAATAACAAATAACAAAATGATCGGTAGAAGAGTGAAATAATATATAGTTATACTATTATAATATTAATTCAAGAAAACAAATCTAAACGACCAAGACATTGACCAAATATTGTTGAGACATTGTGGACTAAATAGTATCAACATAATTGATTAACTTTTGAGAACTATTTAAGAACAGAATCAATTATCTTCATTAATTAAGAAACTAGCCTCTTATACAAACATATACAAACAGCTCAATTATAGCAACATTTACTTTTCTGTAAAGGAACAGGTTTTCATGTTCATGAACAAATATTCTTATTATTCATTTGCAATAAATATAATTTTTGAATTGCGCACTTCCTTTTCTGGTGCAACTTTTGATAGGTTAGTCCTCTGTATGGCTATGTGTGTATTTTTTACTATCTTTTTTCGAAGTAATCAACGAAATTTATGTCGAACTTTTAAAAATATATAAAAAAAACTAGGAAGCTCAATTCAACGTATTGAATTTGTGGGAAAAACTCGTTTCAAATACCCAAAACAGCTTTTAAGCGCTATTTAAAAAAAACATGTTAAACAACTGACACTGACTAATCTACATTTAAATGTTTTAAAATATATCAAGCTATTGATAAGCTTATCTGAGAAACAACATTCTTGTTATGTTGATTTCTTAGATGAATGAAGAATCGATAAACGTTATTAAATTTAAATTTAAAAAAAAAACCGAACACCAGATCTATGTACAGCTTTTGAAATTATTTGGTAGTTCCAAACTCGATGCTCCATTCTATGTTGTTCAAGTTTTAACCGTTTTAAACTCAATTCACTCATATCAAAACCAACACGGAACCAACAATAAAAAAACGGAAAACATATTATTTTTCCTATGTCATGGCGATGTACAAACCTTTTCTATCTTCCGAAAAAAATCAACAGAACGGTTTCGCGCTCCAACACTATGCGTTCAGTTTGTTTACATATTTGTACACTGAAACGATGGCACTTAATTATTCTCTGCCTTTTGCATTAACATTCAGAAAATCCAAATCCCTAAGATGTTCTTCTAATCACACAGTACATCAATTCGTTCCTCATCACACGGAAAGCAATTCCTCTGCAGCCAAAATTAAAAATTCCTTCCCTCACATGGAAGGTGACCAAACAAGTGCACTTCTCACGCTTCTTCCGATTTCACCCGCACAGATTGTAAACAAAGCAAGCTGCGCCGCACGATTGTCGCGATGCCCACGCTCTCTGCTAAGCAAAACACTTCCCCTTTAACGTTTGCCGCACATTCGCATTTAGAAGGAAAGGCTTCTCAAAACAAAAATCCGACAACGGGAAAAAAAGCAAAACAGGACGAACGCGACACTCCAAAACAAAACCAAACTAGCAAAACAATCCGACGAAAACGAAAATGTTTCCTCACCCCCACCAATCACGCAATATCCATTTCCTTTCCCCCGGGGATTTTTCCCAACGTCCGGCATTCAGGTTCTCGCTGAAAAGTGCATCGATGCGTGAAATGTGCGCAGTTTGCAAGATTTATCACACGCGAAGCATTTGCGGGCGCGCGCGCTCACTCACTCACTCACTCACGCTTCTGCGGTGGGACGGACTGTGTAGAACTCTCGCGGCGTGATTTTTCCGTTCGATTCCGCGCAGTCAGTCGATCGGTTTATCTATCGAAACTGGAAGAGCGAAAAGCCACTGGACGACGGGGCATGCGAAAAAAAGTACGACCGGCGCGATCGTTGAGCAGAATGAAACTGAGAGCGATCGCCGGTTGCACTCGAGTGGAAAGGCTCCGATCGCCGACTCTCCCGGGCTTGTCTTGAGTTGAGTGACGACGACTGTACTGACTGTGCAGGTATGGACCTTTAGGACGGTGCGATCGCGTTTCGCGTTGTTTGGCTTTTTGCTTCTCATGGGTTGCTTGCTTCAGCTGTTGTTGTTGTGGTCGGTTGGTGCGGTGCGGCGTGTTGGCTAGGTGGCGGGGTGAGTGGGAACTTCTTGCGATTTTGTTGTTTTTGTTGCTGTAGCAACAACTCTTTCTCCGAAAGACGGCACTTCGGTAGGTGGATTGATTGAAAATAAAAATTGGTAATTGTCAGGGCTCAGTTTTATTACTTATGATGGCGGATATGCGTACAATTGGGTGTGTCGAAAAGGTTTATTATGAACACGATTACCCCCGTCACGTTTTAATAAATATTATGTGATATACATACCCGCTATATATAGACTACCCAGCGACTGAGAAGATAGCATTATTGTTTGCCTGCTGTACGGAGCAGTATGAGTATGAGTAAACTGGCATTTCTTCGATCAGTGATAACCCAAACTCGCGAATGCATGAATGATACAGACATTGTCCTAAGTTTTCAATGTTGGGACAAAAAATAATGTAATAATGTAAAAAAATAATGTTATCTTAATGTATCTCTGACAGAAGAATCAAGATTATAATGTTTCTGACATAGGATTTTTATTAACATGCTTGTTGAGATCTACTCTAAATAGAGTAACTTTGACTCAGTTGCGTATATCCATGCTAAATGTCAAAAAACTGAGTAACTTGAAATAAGGAAACTGAGCAAATGCTGCTCTGATTGTAAAATTGTTGTACTATTAAAAACACAATAATTATAGTAAAGCTGTCCAAAGCGAAAAACGTGGTTCAGTCCAAGGTTCAGTCGATATATCGGAAATTGATAGTTAGTTACTAAAGTTCTATTAGGTAGTAGGAGGAAGAATGGAGCTGACAGAACTCTTCGGCGTTGCGGAAACGGTTCGGAAGTTTGAAGGCAAAGAAAATGTTTTTATTTAAATGTCAATAGAACTAATAGATATAATACAATTAAGAGAATATCGATACTTACAAGGATTTCACTATCACATCTCCACTTGTAGAAACTTTGTTCCGGGATATGTGGGAGAATTGACATTCCTTTTTCAAAACATTCATGGCCAATGCTGCTGATGGTCCATTTATGTGTTCGGAATGTGAATGTTTGTATGACCGCTTCAAATCTTTAAAGCGTTATATTGTAATGTGCCATCCAAGAGATATGGACAAGAAACAAGAGAGTGCAAAGGATCTACGAGAGACAATGTTTGGTGTTATCTCTCCTTCGTGTGTGTATGTGTGCATTTTTCTCTGTGTAAAGAAATAAATGAACGTTTCTCGGCAACCACTGGACCAAATTGGATGGACAAAACCGCAAAATGGAAGGTACTATGATCACATTGAATGTTTTTGAAATCGGTCCCCTGAAGATTCGATAACAAGATCAGTTTTGGTCATTCTGAAAACACTGGTCAACCCAGAACATGTGGCGGGTACTTCCGGAGTAGTGACCAGCTTTTGATCGGCACCAAAACATATGTGTGCAATAGTGGTGGTATCAAATGCTCAAAAACTAATTGGCATGTTCTAGATACCTGACACGGACCGAAAACTATCATGCGACACCTGAAATTGCATTAGAATTCAGAACTAAGCGCAATGTTTGTGAAGTCAAGTGCCCAGAACCACATTGGTCACGTCTGGACATGTACCTTCGGGAAGTGGCCAGTTTTTTACTTTGACCAAAACATATCATGTGACATCTTAAATCACATTAGAATTTTAAAATAAACTTGGTTCTGGTGACAACAAATGCCCATAACCGCTTTTACTCTCCTGAATCTCCTGATCAAGCGATTATAAAAAATATATAATACGTTAGAAGGGACATCTCACGTTAGGAGTGAATATTTCTAGTGACTTTCCAGGATACCCATGATATGTCTAGAACTCATTTTTTTCTCCATTTGATGATCAAATTTGGATGACCGATACCTTAACTACTCAATGTAAATAGCAAACTATAAGACCATAATACCTTTCAGCCGTCAAGGCGTTGAAGAATTCATTTTAATTTAAAAACAAAGCTCAAAACTAGAAGTCACCAGCAAGATAGTTTGGGGTGATCCATAAATAACGAAGCATATTTTAACCTTTTATAGATCTTATGCCATCACTCGTATTTTGACTTCATATCTCGGATAATTTGTCAAAAGAACCTATCTGATTTTGTATACAAACATGTAAACAAAATTAAATAGGCCCTTTTGAAATCAATATCTCGTCCCTACTTCTGAAACCCTCCTCACACCCCCCAAAATGTAACATAATTTATGCATGTTCCCTTTTTTAGGTTGTTGAACATTACGTCACATGCGAAATATAAATTGGCTTATAACCTGTACTATTTCAAACTGACGTTTTACTAAGTACACTTCAGTACCCAACGCTGAAAATTTGAGGAAAACTTGTTCATAAGATAATTTTTCAAATACAACCTGTTTCAGACCCCGCCAGGACCCGCCCACCCTTTTTAAGGCGGTTGATTATGACGTCACACAGACACTTCAATCACCATATATCAAAATGTGGTCATCAGAGAGCATTGGTGTGTTCAGCTAAAATGTGTATTTTAATTTCTTTTTAATTCCTACAATTTCTTAGAACATATTAAAATCGTCAAATTTGAACAAAGTACTAGTTATCTCAAAAAACCAATTTTAAGGTAGTGCAGAAAGCAAACCATTTATATCTCTTCAACGGTAAGTTTTAGAAACTTAGTGTCTTTAGCAACTTTTCTAAAACTTACTTGCTCTACAACTTTGTCGGAGACCACAACGCGTTATTTCGTAGCTGGAAAACGTTAGAATTTGAAAGTTTAGTTAAGCCCTTATGAATGGTTAGACGTGTTTTTTCAAAAGATGCGGAATAATATTTTGAGCAACTCTTCTGTAGACACCTAGTCGATAAAATGATGACAAAAGGGTGAAAATGTTTTTGACCGTCTTTTTTCAGAATTGTGCCACTGTGCAACGGTTGCAGATTACTGGGAAACATGAATTAGTTCCTAAAGTCTGCACCCAAATGCACATTTTCGGAACTTGTTCCGTCAATATCTCCGGACGAACCGAGTTATCCGATTTCAAATCCATTCTATAGCGTTTAATGTAACTGTGATACCTTTAATTTGGTGGTAGCGTTCAATTCTGTTGAGTTGTTGCTGAGACACACGGCCTACTTTATTTCGTCCCATACATACACACCCATACATACACACCCATACATACACACCCATACATAAACACACAGGCATTTCATGATCTCGTCAAACTGAGTCGAATGGCATATGACACTGTAGTTCTAACTATAGTTGTATCTGTATTTTTTCAGCTATAAAAATTTACGATATCTACTCAATCATACATCAATCACCGTAACTTTTGGAAGGTCAACAAACAAATACAATGAGATAATCTGGGATGTTCTAGCTCATGTAAACTGTGCTGAAGAACAGAATTTAGGATCTACAGTTGTAACTGTAGCTTTTTCGGCTACTGAGAGGTTTAAGGTCGTCAAAAACGTTTGAAGTTCAGAATTTAGGGTCGACAGTTGTTATTGTTTTTTTTTATTTCAACTACACAAAGTTACGACATGCATTCATGTATGTAACATGATTGAAAACATATCATAACTTTTTATAGCCGAAAAAGGTACAGTTACAAAAATAGATCCCAAATTTAGTTCTCTAGGACAAGTGACTTAGAATATCCCAGATTATTTCAAATTGTCGGTTGCCTTCCCATAAGAATCAATGAACATTGTTAAATTCATTTAGTATATATGTAAATATGAAAAAGCTACAGTTTCAATTGCAAATCCTTAATGATGAAGAAATGAACAGTCTGATATTACCCAGAACATCCCAGATTTCATCAAAGTTTCGGTTGACCTTCCAGAAGATTCCTTGAACATGGTTGAATAGATATCTTAAATTTATCTAGCCACAAAACTACTATAGGACTGTTTGGATGACCAAGAACGTCCCAGACGTTTTGACCTTCCAGAGGACTCAAAGCACATGGTTGAATATGTATCCCAAATAAGTATAGCTGAAAAACCTACCGTTGCAATTGTATATCCTAAGTTCCGAACTCCAGGATTGTTTGATTGATCCAGAACAACCCAGATTATCATGGGTCAAAACTTGAAAACATGCTTAAGTGTTGGGTTTTGTCCGAAATGCCGTGTGGCGTGCTTTGAAAAAGTACAGAGAGACTTTGTTGACTTTGTCTGAGCTCTCAAACTATTTACAGTTTGGTTCACCACCAGACACTTTCCATTTATTAAAAATCTGCATTTCTGTGCCATAGGATGAGCCTTCTTGGAATGACCAATCATTTCTAGCCAGAATTTGTCCAAACGGCGTTCTTTTCTCTGAAATACGGCAAGCAACGTCAGACGGCATTGAGCACAGCTGCCCAAATTCTTCTTTTACTTTGTGAGAAACTGAAGCGCTCAGATATTCTTTAACAACTTTTTAGCTATGTCCGTGAAGTGACTTATAACAACAAGATTAATGCAGATGACGTAACGCGTTAAAGGGAATTTAATGGAGATTTGTTTAGTAGTTTCAAAAAATCACAATAAAAAGATCACATTAAGGGCCAGTAGAGATTCTATTTCAATTAACGAGTTAGCTTTGATTTTCGGACGCTCGAGCTTAACAATTTTCTCCATAGCGGCTCTAACATGTCCCGTCAAATCGTCAAAAAGAAACGAAGTCATAGGAGATTCAATCTGGGAAACGACTCGACCATTGCTACAGACGTGAAGACAAAGTTCAGCTTTGGTCTTAGCATCTTATCGTGTACCGCATCAACCTCAACAGCAAGCACTTTTGATCGGAACACCGACGAAATTCGGATGACTTTTATTCAGGTATCTTTCTTCCTGGTTTCTGACCTCGTCAATAAATCTTCTCAAATTTGTAGTGGTCTTCTAGTACCTTGCTTCCTCGAATTCCTACAAGTTACTTGTGGTTCTAAGATGTTCTGTATACTTCTAGCAAGTTTGATGAAATTCTGAGAAGTTCTCTGAACCTCTAGGAAGATCCGCAAACTTTTGAAAAGCTTCATGAATTTCTGGACAGGTCTCTGAATTTATGGAAAGTTCTCTATTTTTCTGGAAAGTTCCTTGAACTTTTGGGAAGTTCCCTGAAATTCTGGGAAGATTCCTGAACATCTTGAGTAGTTCTATGAACTTTTGAGAAATACCCAAACAAATTTGATAAGTTTCCTGGACTTCTGGGAACCTCCCTGTGGGGAACTTCTGTGAAGAACCCTTTACTTTTGGGAAGTTCCCTGAACTCATGTGAAGCTTATGACGCCGCTGGATTGGCTGCTTGAAATATATCATTTCTTATGAGAAATTTGCCAAAAAATTGAATGGTGCCATTTTCAGCCTACGCCGAGCCCGGTAAATGGTCCATTATACCCCATTTACCCCTAAAAATGTGTCTTTTTGAGTTTGCATCAATGTTACTACAATCGCCGCTGAATGGTTTGCCCGCATAGAATCCTATTTCATATAAAAAACTCTGAGAAATCGAATGGTGCAAGTTTCATTCAGTTCCGAGCTCGGAAAAAGGCTTATTTTGCCCAATTTCTCCATTAATTTGAGATTTTCTTGTTCGTACCCTTTCAGGTACAATCGCTGCCAAAGTTTTTGGCTACAAACAGCCTTTCTTACGTGAAAAAATCTAAAGAATCGAATTGTGTTATTTTCGTTTGTTCATCCTTATTTTCCGATTCCAACTGGGCCACAACGTTGTCCTAAGTTAATAAGAAAAGAGGCAAGTTAAAGTATACTAAATTGTAGTATACTAAAAGACCCTTTAATTGCGAAATTTCCAAAACTTCCTTTGCGTTGATTAATTTGTACCATTTAGAATTAAAATGCGAATTTTAATTTAAATCTAAATTAAACCCAAAATTTCCCATCACACACTTTAGTATATTCCTCTTTAGTTGACCTCTGGACACACCGTTCCATACACCTTTTTTTCTCTATTCACTTCATGGACCCAATCTCCATGCGCACGGTCGAGTTGCTGCTGCTGCTGTTGGTGGCTGGCTGGCTGGCTGGCTGGCGTTTCAAAGCATAAGCCGAGTAGCAGCATGTTTTGCATATGATCGCTCGCCATAGTCCGACGATCGTCCCGACTCCGCGCAATAGTGGTCCGAGAGGAGAAATTTCTTCGGCCACCATCAGGCTACGTACGGTGAGATCGGCCGCGCACGTTGGGAATCTTATTTTTGGAGAGGAGTCTGTCCACGCGCGTATTAGCATCAGCAGCGTCCAAAACAAAAATAATAACCACCAGAAGAAGAAGAAGAGAAAAAAACAACACGACGTAAACGATGGATGACGATGCCAGTAAGTACACGGAGTTCGCACTTTTTTTTGGTTGTCGTTGTTGTTGTTGTATCTGGCGTCTATCAGCCTTCACGCAGCCCCAGACTCGGTACTCGGTGAACTTGTCGCTTGTGGACACCGTTTCGCTGTTAAGTTGGTGAATTTCACGGGTCCCAGGGTGATGTTAAGGCAGGCGAATGGTTTCGATTGACGATGGAATTTATTTCAAACAAAAAACCAATTCGATCCACATTTCACCAGCCTAAAATCTCACGTTTCGCGAAGAATGTAACCAGAGAGTCTGAGCGAATGTAAACACGCGTGTTGCCGCCTGGGTGAGAGAGTGCAAACATCATCCGTACGAAGTGCAAACATTGCTGGATGGATGGCATAAAACTGACTTAGATCGTGCAGCATCGACCATTAATCTGACTTTGCAAAAAAAAAACAAAAATCGTGTTTGCATTTGTTGCATTATTTCTGTGCCCATCTGATAGTCGAGCTTCCCTCCATCTTCAATGCCCTACGGAGCGGAGATCTCGGGAGTTATGAAAGTGCATGGTTTGATCGCGTGCCTTCGAAGAGCATGTGCAGCAGCATACCTTCCGTGGGATCATGATTCATGGAAGATCACTTCCCCTCCAGTGATGGCAGCAGCGTTCGGCATGGTAAACGGAAAGTGTGAGTGAACCACATGTTGGTTGGGCAGTTATGTGCGTGAGGAAGTGTAATGAGTGGAACACACTTGGTGGACAGCAGGAAGCTACTACCTTCGGAGCGTGACTACCTGTGTCCGAGTGTCTTTCCTCCACTGTCTCCAGTAGAGGGCTTTGCAATAATAACGTATGGCGCTTCAATTCCGCTGATCAATGGAAACGACACGGTGGTTGTGCTTCTTACGTGCTTGGTAGGGTGATGAGGAAACAGAGTCGGCATTTCTCGAATACGAGATGATTAGTAATTTTTGAAAACATAGCTTCTCAGTTTTAGCTTTTGGATCTTGGACCTTGAAGATCTTGAGTAAAGGGTGAGTTGATAATTAATAAGACACTTTAGATTGATTGGTGAATCGGCTAAAGTTATCGAAATGAAATCTACTTTTTTACAGTAGATCAGTAAAGGGTGTTCCGATCAAAATTTGGTCCAACAGTAATGTGTGTGTTTTTATTAATAAGTCAAATTATTTTTCTCTTTCAAGTTCAGTTAATACAGAATACAGGAGGAGATTCCTTTTTACCGAATGCGAATTGCCGGGTCTTTCGTTGAACACCTGCCATAAGATTTTGTACAGACTCCTTGCCCACTTTATTTGCCGCAGAACGCCAGTTTGCCTTGAACTGTTTCTCGCTCACAACAGCTTTTTGTGTCTTCTTGAGGTTCCGCTTGACGATGGCCCAATATTCCAAAAGTACTCAACAGACAAATTCAAACGAATCACAAATTGTTGAACCAAGGCACTAACTAAGGAAACTGAACAACTTGCTGCAACTTCGATTTGTTGCCAGCTGCGAATGTCATGACAAAAGCAACACACAACTATGGTTTGCTTCAATTTGAACAGGAAAAAAAATCGTCTGTTGGAAGGAAAGCAAGATTTACGGCTTGCAATTATTATTTTTGATTATCATAGCATGATTTTAAAATAAAACGAAGTACAGATACTTTGATTCAATTAGATAATATTTTGGCCTGAAAATGATCCTCAATTCACGCATTGGAAATAAAAACATCTTGACCTTAGTTGCCAACAAATACATTCGCAACATTTTCTTGTTGACAAACACATATCGGCCTGCTTTTTTGTTGCTAGTTTTTCACGGTTTTCGAAGGAAAAATTGATCCCTTGGCCCCAACACAGTGGAAACGAAACCGATGATAGCGATTTGACATTTATCCTTTTATTCCTTTATATTACTCTCCAAAAAAGTTTAAAATACGTTTAATGTGTTGGTAATATTGGCGTCGACCATCTAAAAAAATGCATTACGCAATTATCATCTTGATTAACAAATAATGTTTTATGTATTTCAAGGCACATTTTCAATTGGGTGAATTTAACAATGAAAGATTTTCTCATTCATTTATTTCAGCGCCATTATGAAACTTTCGAAGGATTCTTTAGTACATATTGAAACACAACAACAACAAGGTTGGCTAGCATACTCTACAAATATTTAATACAATGAAAAACGTAACGGTGATTGAAATGTGAAAGAAAGAGAAAATAATCAAAACGAGTCTCTCAATGTTAGATTCGCCCTAATGAAACGAGCCCTAGATGACTATTGCATATAATGATTACATATGCCATGGAAATGGTCGGAACCATTTTTTCATCGTCATTTTATTGACCTAGTTTTTTTTTTTTTTTTTTTCCTCTGTTCGGGACATAAACCACTGCGACCAGTAATTTGATCTATTGTAGTATATCCCGTATCCTTTGTTTAGTGCATGTCGAGTTACTTCATCACTATTGAGAAATGATGAAGTATTTGGTGTTGTTACAGTTGTTTGTTTTGTTGGCATTGAATCAGGTTTAATTGAAAGTTTCCGCTGTTTTAACCCTTTGTGAGCGACAGTACTCTTCAAAGGCGCGCCCATTTATCAGTCAAAACCGGATTCATTGCAAACAAAACAAACAATAACGCCAATACTGACCATGCATTGACCTAGTTACAGGGACTATTCTGGCATTATAGTAAATATTGAATCAAATTTTTTAAAAAGAGATTTTGACCATGATTAGAGTCGGTTGAAAATAATAATTTTACCCTTGTAATCCTAATCCCCAGTAATGGTGAGAATGGCAATCAAACTTTTCTCTGTGTGAGCAAACAATACTCATTAAAAGAGTATATTATTTTTACTGTGGATACACGGTAGAATGAATTAATCAAATTGAAAGGTAAAATATATTTTGTTTACCTTTTTTATCAACAGATGATTCTGTTGGCAAAACGGGTCGCCTAACATGTATTTGTGCAAAGAGAAAGTGACTTAGCCTGTCAAATCAGGTACTTTAAGTCGAAACAAAATAATCCTTCCCTGTGAAATATTCCAGTAGCTTCGTGTAGAATTCTGCAGGGACGCATTTCCCAAGTAACAATTTTAGTTTTATTCCAGTCGTACAGCACTCCTTCTGGCTTTGATGATAAAACTACATTCAAAATTGTTCAAAACACCTCCTCTATACTTCTTTATAGCCGAAGTTCGTACAAAGTGGCCCACTCGATAGACGGTTATGAAAACGTGAGACGATAAAGTTTTTGAACATTTTCTAGTTAAACATGTGGGCTGCAAAATGGTGAGTCGACAACTGTGATGGAGCGTGCGTCCCCGCAACATAGCTCTGGTCCTCACAAGTTCCTACCTCATGCTTCCACGGGTCAACAGATGACAAAGACCGCCAGCTAAGGGTTGCGTACTTAGCTGGTAGTGCACTGTTGTCCTTCTGACTTCAGCTAGATAGAGGAGGTGCGTGCCGAGCGTCTGTCCACCAAGGAGGTGCGGCTCAAACAGCGGCTGAGTAAGAAACGCTGTATCTCGTCAGCTATACCTTTGGAGGCAGTCCCACCAACGCAATGTAGCCAGCGCGGTAAGATAGCATGCTGAAGTCTTACCCTACCACAAAAAAATGTAAGTATTCTTTATTTTGTGAGTTTTTTTTTCTCATTTTATTGCCAACAACTATTTTATAAGGAACAGTAGAAATTTGCAATATCCCAGTACATTTACTAGTGCAAATAAAAACAAAAATAAATGTGTTAATTGAATCCAAAGTTCAGTATAGCCGTGAAATTTTCATTTTGTCTTAACTTTTTATAAATCATTTATGCTAAAAATGTCTACTGTTCCTTTAACAATTATATAACGGGGATTCCCTGGGGGGTAGCCTAAGGCAGTCGAAGGATTTGTTGACTGGACAAGGGTTCGTGGAGTCGACAGTCCCTTGTCATGCGAAGACACGCGGCCTTCTGGCCGTAGTCTTCCGAAGGTCCTCACTGAGATCGGCTGACCCTGCTACAAGAAGCCATCACGTAGGCTATTCTCTCAGAACAACCTGCTGAGAATAGTCCTGCAGCCATAGGTAATCCTTGCACTGATGGTGGGTTCTTATTACACATCACATCACATCACATCACATTTTCTAGTTAAACATGTTGTGATAACTTGAGAGCCTTAGCTATAAAACTTACGGCTGCCATTAAAACCAGGATTCGGCCAGATGGCCACAGCTGTCAAACTTCACTGTGATATCGTGATTGGTTTTTGTTGTTCTGCTTTGCTTGATTTCCTGCTCTTCTGATTTATTTAGCAGTAAATAATATCAAAGAAAAAAGTTCTAGTGTTGCGGGAAAATTTGTTTGATAGCAAAATATCCAAGCAGATTAGGATTTTTTTCAGTATGTCCTGCTCCGAATCATATGCAAATTTAACTTTATGATGAATATGTACACGATAATAGCCGATAATTAATGTGCCTCAGAAATTATGCGAGTGTAAAATAAAATCATCAAAATTAAAACAAATATAAATAAATCATGATTTTCCTGAAAATTGATGGAATTCAATAAGATTATCAAGAAGAATACAAAATTTGGTCTTCAATCTACAGTTCATTTGCATGATAAAGGGTGAACACGAAATTATTGCGACAAAGAAAATGTCTGCCAATTTTCTTATAATGTTTAGAATCAAACCAAAATTTTAGGGTCGTTTTATACATATATTAAATTCAAAAATCAAAAGAAAAGTTAATCGATGGAGCCTTGAGTGTAAAATTGAACGCATTTTCGCTTGATGCCCTCCATCAAAGTCTCTACAGTGTCATGCGGTACCAGTTTCTCAGTTTTTTTTCCATTTTCTTAACATGTCCTTCTCGTCTTTGACTGTCTTCTTGCTCTTCCGAAGTTCCCGCTTCATCATTGCCCAGTACTGCTCCACCGGGCGCAGCTCCGGACAGTTTGGCGGATTCATGTCCTTTGGAACAAAATGGACAGAATTGGCCTCATACCACTCCAGGACACTTTTAGAATAGTGGCATGATGCCAAATCTGGCCAAAATAGCGGAGCTTCGTCGTGCTGCTGCAAGAACGGCAAAAGGCGCTTCTCGAGGCACTCAGATTTGTAGATCTCGCCATTTGCTGTGCCCTTTGTCACGAAAGGCTCACTCCTCAGTCCGCAAGAGCAGATGGCCTGCCAAATGAGATATTTGGAGGCGAACTTCGACATTTTCTTCTTCTTAAATTTGTCGTCCACATAGAACTTGCTCTTGCCGGTGAAAAACTCCAACCCCGGAATTTGCTTAAAATCGGCTTTTATATACGTTTCGTCGTCCATCACACAGCAGCCATATTTTGTCAGCATCTTCTCGTAGAGCTTCCGTGCGCGAGTTTTAGCCGTCGATTGTTGCCGCTCATCGCGGTTTGGGAAGTTCTGTACCTTGTATGTATGTAGTCCAGCTCTCTTCTTTGCATTCTGGACGTAGCTCTGCGACATGCCGATCTTTTTAGCCAAATCACGGCTTGAGACGTTGGGATTTGCTTTAATCATCTGCTTCACCTTTCCCTCCGTCTTTTTGTTCTCCGGTCCCGGTTTTCTTCCAGCTCCTTTGCCGTGGTCCAACGTCCCAACTGCCCGGTGCGACAGGTCAGGAAATTCCAGGTGTTTGGAAAGAATTTGTTCTCTCGACTCGCGTTGGTTCACCTCCATTTTCGTTGAATCGAAAAACACGACTTCGAGTTTGACAGCATGTAAACAATACACATCAATGAGAAAGCGTGCAAAATTTGGTTGGTTTTTACCCAATGGTAAAAAAGTTATGCCCTGTTGAATGTGTCGCAATAATTTCGTGTTCGCCCTTTATTTAAAATTTGGCGCCTTTGTTTTTCCTGATTTAAAATATATTTCAATGTAGGTATTGAAAAAAACTTGCCAAATAGCCAGTTTATCTTCGGAATGACCACCATAAAACTATTTGGTCATGTTTTTTTTACAGTTTTAAATCCACAACGAACTTGCTGTTTAACGCATTTACTGGAGGCAAAATAATTTAAAAACGCCTTTTCAACTGACCATAATAAACTAGTATGAAAGTCCTTAAACGACATTTAAAAAAAAGCAGTTTATTTATTTATTTATTTATTTATTATTGATTCGTCAACAGTTTACAAGTTCATGAAGTCGAAAGGAAACCTTTGATGGGAGTGAAAGAAATTTGAGAAATCAAGTTTTTAAGATTGTTGTAAGATTGTTTACGTGTCCTACGAGCAGCCTTACAGAAGAGCACAATTCAAAAATTTGAATCTTTGCCCTCTTGCAACTTACGTGAACCGGGCATCGCTCTTTGCCGCTTAGATCAGCACTAGACCTTTCCTGGGAGTTAAATCAAAAATTCTATCCGGGAAAGGTGTACCTACATCATCCGCATTGAAGTGACTGGAACAATCATGTTGTGCTTGATACCTTACGTAGCAACCACTGT
Organism: Aedes japonicus; assembly: GCA_034211315.2. Lineage (NCBI taxonomy): Eukaryota > Metazoa > Arthropoda > Insecta > Diptera > Culicidae > Aedes > Aedes japonicus. Next base: position 86,049 of record JASCZW010000148.1, on the reverse strand, counting down.
TTAGCGACCGCTTTTTTAATTTTGGTCGACGAACGGTTACAAGATGACGGGAAGGAAAAAGAACATGATGAAGAAAATAGACGAAAAGTAATGTCAGAGAAGATAGTGCTAACGCAAAAAAGTTATTTAGATAGTAGTTAAATAAAAACCATGATAAAAGCCATAAGGATTAAAATATTGAAAATATTTGAAGAATTCTAGGTAGGGTGAGAAGTAACCTCGTTAGAAATGATTTTTTTTTGTGTTTTTTTTTTTAAATTTTATTCAATGACGCCCTTTTTAGCACCATACACTCATTCGAGCACCATTTCCAACACCATTTCATTTTCCGGAAGGTCAGCAAAATAAACGGTGTCCACAGTTAAATTGCATCACTTTCAATAAGCTGTAACTTTGCGCCCTTTGGGTTGATTTCATCAAAATTTTGGAAATGATCTCAGCGTGTATTGTTTACACTGCGTGAGTCTCATTGTGAAATGTGTCGTAGTTTCGAAATTGGAGTCGAAGGAACAGCAAGTGCGCGAGAACATTTTGCACACTCACCGCGACAACCCACTTCTTTCGCACAGAGCCATCGGAAACATGTTGAAAATTCACCTGTCTACAGTGTCTAGTGTCATAAAACGTTTCGGGGAACGTTTAACTGTCGATCGGAAGAAGGTGAGTGGTAGAAAAAAGTGTTCCGTACTGTGTGAAGGATCACAAGCGAGTGGTTGCTGCCTTTAAACGCAAACCCAACTGTTCCGTTTGGGACCAAAAGTTTCGTGCAGAAACTCAAGAAACGAGCCGGACTCCGTTCATTCAAAGTTCAGAAAGCTCCAAACCGCAATGAAAAACAGAATAGGACAGCGTGGACGAAACCACGCTGCTGCATCATGGACGATGAAACACACGTAAAAGCGGACTTTAAGGTGAATCGCTGCTCCATGTATTTTTTCCTATCTTTTATCTCGCTCTCGCAAACTAACCTTGCTGTTTCAAATTGATAAATCTCGATTGTTAGTGAATGAACATCAAATAGAACTCTATCAGATTGCTCACAGCAAGTAAGCATACAAACTGATGTGATTAAATTTTCAATATCTAGTACCGACTCTGAGATATATCAATTCTAAGTGTTGAGGTAATGACTGTCATCAAGAATGATTCAGCATAAGCTCTTAAACAAATTCCGAGCAACCAGTATGTGACTGCGAAAGACAATATCGTTGTTCCAGAGTCTCTCAGGAAGCAGCAAGTGTCAAAGTTCCACAAAAAGTTCATGATTCGGCAGGGGATTTGTTCGTGTAGTAAACGAAGCAAGCCTTTCCTTACAACTTCAACTCGATCAAGTATACATACCTGAAAAAAAGATGTTCTGGAGTTCTAGACGAATGGTGTCAATTTCTTGCCGCCGGAACTTAATCCTCCAAACTCTCCAGAGTTGCGGCCAATCGAAAAATATTCGGCTATAATGAGGCAAGAACGTCGTAAGCATCCCAAAGTTGTCACTATAGAACAGGAAATGTTGAAGTCATGGTTGAAAGCAGAAAAAATGTCGGTTCAAGCGTTGTACAAAATCTTATGCGTGGTATTAAGAAGAAAGTTCGGGCTTTTGGATTCAGTAAAAAAAATACAGTGAAATAAAAATACCTACACCAAGATTATACATTGCATTTTACTCCCTGAATATTTCATGACAATCTTTCGAGAGACTTATTTTTGAGGACGAGTTTAATGTGATGCAGTTTAACTGTGGACATCCTTTATTTTTAATTAATTTTTTTTCTCGTGTCTATGATTCAATGTCTAAACTTTCAGGTTCATATTGGATACATTTAGTTACAATTAGAATTGTTATAACAACCCTTAACTATTTCTTTTCAGTTTGAAAATATTTTTTCTTGCATTACCTTAGATTAACTTCTTGTGCATAATGTAACACTAAGGGAAGGTCCATTAATTATGTCACGCATTACGGGGGGAGGGGGTTTTGAGAAAACGTGACGATACATACAAAAAAAAATTGAAGATTCATACAAAAAACGTGACAAGTGGGTGGGGGGGGGGGGGGGTGGGTTATTAAAAGTAAATTTTTGCGTGGCGTAATTAATAGACGTTCCCTAATAGTAACTCAACCATCCTTCATTCTTGATAACGAAGGAGTTATTCCTTCAGAACATGCTGTTTACCCGAGAAATACACATTTTGTGATTTAATTGCATGAATAGTTCTCATGTTCGATTCAAATTGCTTTTCCTTTTGTTCGGGAGAGCCCCCCGAACCCCCAGAGGGAGGGATCCCGAACAACTTTAAGAAAAAATATGCCTCCAAAAACCCCCGCTTAAAAAAAATTGTTTCCATTTTCTTGGTTAGTTCTCGAATTATGCAGAAATTTGTATTTTATTTGTACGAGATCCCCCTTTCTGGACGGGGGAGTAGTCTCGATCCATCATGAGAATTTTGTCCAGCGCCAAAAACCCCTGTATTATCTTTTTCATTGCAGTACGGATAATTTTCATGTTTGGTTTAAATTTATGTATTATTTGTATGAGAGCCCCATTTTTCAAAGAGGGAAAGTGTTTCTAACCACCATAGAAATAATTCTTGCCTCCAAAAACCCCCACATGCCAAATTTGGATCCAATTTTTTGCTTTATTTTCGAATAATGCTGGAATTTGTGTTTCATTTGTATGGCAGAAACCCCCCCCCCCCCTCCTTCGTTCAGAAGGCTGACGGGTCTAAAACCTCCATAGAATATATCTTTCTTTCAAAAACTCCCACATGCTAAATTTGGTTCAATTTGCTTGATTTGTTCTCGAGTTATGCAGAAAATCATGTTTCATTTGTATGGAAGCCCCCCCCCCCCCTTTAAGAGGAGGGAGGGATTTCTACCTAACTTAAGATCTTTTCCCGGATCCAAAAGCCCCGGCAAACAAATTTCCATAGCAGTAGCGATAGTTCTCATGTTTGGTTGAATTTTTTGTTTTATCCGTATGGGGGCCTCCCTTTCCAGAAGGAGGAGGGGTCGTGAATAACCATAATAACATTTCTTGCTTTCAAAAATTCGCCCATGCCATATTTGGTTCCATTTGCATGATAACCCAACAAACATCAACTCTTTGTTCAAACAAACTTGGAGAAGTTGTTCAGCTGTTTCTTCTAGAAAGCTGAATAACTTCTCCAAATTTGTTTGAACAAGCAGTTATTCGATCCCGATGTTTGTTGGGAAGTTCTCGAGTTATGCAGAAATTTGTTTTTCATTTGCATGGGACCCCCACCTTCCAAAGAGAGAAGTGGTCTCAAACCACCATAGAAATTTTGTTTTCCTTCAAAAACCTCCACCTTCCAAATTTGGTTCCATATGCTTGATTATTTCTAGAATTATGCAGAAATTTGTGTTTCATTTGTATGGAAGCCCCCCCTTCCCCATTCAGAGGACGGAGGGGTTAAAATCCACCATGGAAACCTTTCTTGCTTTCATTTACTCGTTCTATTTGCTTGATTAGTTCTCGAGTTATGCAAAAATATGTGTTTAATTCGTATGAGAGCCCTTCCCCTCACCTTTCAGAAAAGGAAAAGGTCTCGAGTAACCGAAGAAACATTTCTTGCCTACAAAAGCCTCTACTTGCCAAATTTTGTTCCATTTGGTTGATTGGTTCTCGAGTTATGCAGAGATTTGTGTTTCATTTGTTTGGGAGCCCCCCTTTACAGAGATGGGAGAGGTCTCTTACTATCATAAGAACCTTTCCCGGCCCTAAAAACCCCTGCATACACATTTTCACGCCGATCGGTTCAATAGTCTCCGAGTCTGTAAGGTTCAGACAGACAGAAATTCATTTTTATATAGGGTATGGGGATGTAATGTTAGCCTAGCTCCTTCATTCGGCCTATGTACCAAATGTGTCATTAATTTGGCGATAATCAACCAAATCATGTTGCTATTAGCATGATAGATGTAATCCGAAGCAATTGAGACAATATTAATCATCTTATAGTTGTTCACTTCCGCGTAATTTTCGGTTTCTTGAACTTTTGGGGCATCATGATTTCACTGGTTATGCTGAACAGATGATCTACACGATTTCAAGTGATCTAAATTTGGCTTAATTGAATCGATAAAGCAAGTAATGCAGCCTGGATGTGCAGAAAATAGTTACACGTTCCAAACTTACTGTTTACAGCTTAAACAACAATGAAATTACAAGAAAATCGTAGACCCAATGTTGGGAACATATTTTTTGGAATGTTCCCAACTATGGCCTGTTGAATCAATAACGTAGTAAAAAGGTTGATATTGGTAAAATTTCAAGTGGAAATGCATGAGTTTGCGGTTGTTTTTATTCAAGTGGCTCAACTAAACACAAATCGAAGAGGCAAAATAATTGTATAGTGAATTATAATGTTTTCATTATTGAATGGCTGATAAATCATATATGAACATCATTTAAGTGTTTCGAGGCAGTTTTCATAAAATTCATAAAGCTCGAAAGAAAACATCGTACAAAGACGGCATTTAGTAATAAATTCATCAAATGGGACGAAGTTGCATCCACGAAAAGACCCAATTTGGTACTTATAGACCGACATTAAATCCACATCCCTCGAAAGTTTAGGGCTTGATAAAAATAGTTGTGTAACTTTTCGTGATGCATGCTACCAAATGTTTTATTAAACTTATCCTTGCAAATGTATCACTTATTGAATCTCGCTTACAGTTTAAAAACTTTATGAGTTATAATGAAAAATTTGATCGCTGGTTGCATAATAGGCTGAGTCAAGGGACACATACCCTATATAAACTAGCTGACAGGCGTTGCTACGCCTGCAACTAAATGAATGAACAACGGTTGCTTGCTGGAAAGAGAATTACACACTTGTGTTTTAGTTATCTGGATAATTCTCATGTTTGGTTGAAATTTGTGTTTGGAATCTCCATTTCTTGCATTCAAAAAATCCCGCATGCCAATTTTGGTTCCATTTGCCTTATTTGTTCTCAAGTTATGCAGAAATTTGTGTTTCATTTTTTCATTTGTATGATAGCCATACCCCCCCCCCCCCCCACTTCATCAGGAGAAGGGGTCTTGAACTACCATAGAAACATTTCTTGCCTCCAGAAACCTCCACATTCAAAATTTGGTTCCATTAGCTTGATTAGTTCTCGAGTTGTGCAAGGATTTGCGTTTCATTTGTTTGGGATTCCCTCATTTCAGAATGGTAAAAAATGGATTCTGTCTGCCTGTCTGTCTGCCTGTCGTGTAGTTATGTATGAAGAGGTTATTGGGGCCAGAGAAGGTTCTAAAGATAGTTAGATACCCCTACCATATCTGGAAAGGGAGGGGTCTCATACAAATGAAACACAAATTCTGCATAACTCGAGAACTAATCCAGCAAATGGAACCTAATTTGGCATGTGAGGATTTCAGAGGCAAAACATGTTTCTTCAGTGGTTCGAAACCCTTACTCTCTCAGGTTGATACAAATGAATCACAAATTTTAACCAAACATAAGTATTATCGCTACTGTTATGAAAATATGTATGAAGGAGTTTTTGGTGCCGGAAATGGTAGTTATGATGGTTCAAGACTCCTTTCCTGTCAGGAAGGGGGGGAGGGGGGTAGGTGGCTCCCACACAAATGAAACACAATGAGTTGAATGAATTTGAACCTCTCCATAACTCGAGCAATTTCTATGCTTGGTTGAGGCCCCTCCTTTATCAGGAAGGGATGGCTCTTTTACAAATAAAATTCGTCAGGAGCAGATAATTTTCCCATAAACAAGATAGGTTCTAGGAGCGGCAGTAATTTGTTGCTACAACGAAGAAATGAAGAGAAATAATTGATTGTTCCGTTAGAGTACAGCAGGCTTCGAAATTGAAAGATGCAAGTCGAAAACGAGCGGAAGGGAATTTGAACAGTTGTATGCGATCGAGCACACTTTCTTTTACTAAGCTACCCTAGATGCAGGGTAGGCAAGGGGGGGGGGGATACTTCCATGACTGGCAAAAGAATGTGCGACCGTGTCTAACAAATGAAACACAATTTTCAATCAAACATGAGAATTATCCAGGCAACTAAAACACAAAATTTGTATTTCTTTGGTAAGAAGCATGTTATGATAGAAGTTTGAACCCCTTCTTAGTTAAAAAAAAAATCATTCCAAAAAACAAGCATCAACGTGCCAGTTCTTTGAAAAAATGCATTCATTTAGTTAAAAACCAAGTTACACGAAATGTTTAACTGCGCAGCTGACAATCCCTGGTTCCAGTTTTTTTTGTAGGTCCGCTGAATCCTTCCAACACTCAGGGTTTCTTTGTCGGGTGTGAGCAATCGACAAACGTTTGTTTTCGGCATCTTAAACATTTTAGCCAGCTTGGAACCAGATTACTCTGGATTTTCCAAGTGTTTGTGTACAATATTTTTTCTTCTTTCGAGTTTCATTTGAGGTATTTTCTGACCGCGATCGACTACTTTGATCAAACATGCACCAGTTGTTTTCCATAGAAGTGCAAACAAACCACTGTCAAATATTTTCGATTCCCAACATTAGAGGCGTGCTAGCGGCGCGCGAGGGCATACAAATTTTCTTTTAGTCAGCCTTTAAAAGAGCTTTGCATTTGAACCCATTTAGTAACGAAGATATGCAGAGCCTGCAAACACTTTTGTGATGCTTTGCAATCAATCAGACTGGTGTCTGAAGTGATATGCTGACGAGATACGACTTTGCTACCTGCTGAAGGCAGCATAAGTTTTTTTTTTCTTTCTAGACTTGAGCAGTAGAATAAGGAGTGTATCGAAAAGTAGTTATAAACTTCCAAATAATTAAATAGGCATGAAAACATGGTTAAAATTAACATACTATTTCAGTTTATTATAGCTTAACATGTTTACAAAAGATCCAAACGGAAAAACTAGTCATCATGTTCATTTCTGTAGAATGCCCGTACCTTTGATTTGACACCTGCCATCAAATTCTGCACAGTGACCTTTGTGCACTTCCTGGACGCCGCTGCCCAATTTTTCTTAAAATCGGTCATGTTTTGGGACACTGTACCATCCTTCTTAAATATACGCTTGACTATTGCCCAATAGCGTTCGATCGGTCGCAACTGGGGACAGTTTGGTGGGTTGATGTCTTTTTCTACGAACTTGATGTTATTCTCCGTCAGCCACTGTAGAGTGGATTTGGCGTAATGTGCCGATGCCAAATCTGGCCAGAAGAGAGGAGGGACTGGTGCTTTCTATACAATGGTAGCAACCTGTTCTTCAAACATTCCTTTTGATAAATCTCAGCATTTATAGTTCCTTTTGTATAGAAAATTGAAGAACGCAAGCCACATGTGCAAATAGCTTGCCAAATGAGCACCTTCTGACCGAATTTCTCCATCGCCAACAGTCGTATCTGCGGTTGGCACACGTTCCCCAACAGATTTAGTATAAAACTGCGGCCCCGGTAGCGTTCTTGAATCTTCTTTAACGTATGTTTCGTCATCCATCAAAATGCACTGGTCGACATTGTCCAAAATGCAGCTGTACAGCTTTCGAGCCCTGGTTTTGGCACGAGACTTTTGTTCGGAGTTTGTTTGGGCACTTTCTGCTTTTGTACGTCTTCAAGTCATTCCTGCGCTTGATTCGTTGAATCATTCCGATGCTGGTCCTGAACTTCTTGGCTAGATCGCGAGTAGAGGCAGATTTGTTCCGTTGAATATAATCCACAACTTTTTGGTCCAAATCAGGGTTGCTGGAGCCGGGTTTCCGGCCACTTCTTGGTAAATCCTTGAGGGAGCACTCCTTACCAAACTTTTCGATGATGCGTTTTACACTTGCCGGGTGAACATTTACTCTTTTCGCAATCTGGTTGTAAGTAACACCCTTTTCGGTGCACCAAGTGTGCAGAATTTTCTTTTTAGTCTCAAATTCAATTCGCGACATTTTGAATACAACTTTATCAACGGAAATGAATGAACCGAATAATCATTTTTGACATGTAAACAAAGCAAATGGCGCTTACACGCTAAAAATATATACAGTAGTTTATGCGTAATAACGCATCGAATGTTTATAACTACTTTTCGAAACACTCGCCAGCACAATAGGACGCAGTTTACGACAGAATCTATTCAAAACGAAATAGGTACTGGTTTCATTGATAATTTTTTTGAACAATAAGAATATTGGCTCAAATTGTGTGCCGTGGTCCAGGTTGCAGATAATGAAATTCCTGACTCTAACTAGTTAGTGACTCTAACTAGTTACTAGAAATGGTAGATCATGAAACATGCGAGTCATTCCGAGCAGACAGATTCAACAAAAATATTTCAAATTGAGTTATTCAGTTGTTCTTTTTCTTTAAGCATATCAAGCTTATTGCTTTCATAATCAACTTAATGCTTGCTCTCAACTTATTATCCTAAATGCATTTCCACAGTTGTTTATTAGAAGCTTTTGATGTCTGGTAACATTTTTGCATTAAAGAATATTGTGTGGCAAGCACAATCATACCCTATGTGCAGGGAGCCGATACAATTTTTCTAACGATAAATCCTTAGTTTTAGTTAGTGACTGAGCTAAGGGAGGTCCTTGAGTTATTCAGTAATACTGTTTTACTTGTACTTGAACGATTGTAATTGGCACTTACTTACTTACTTACTTATGTCTCCTATCCATCTCTAAGGTTGCATAGGGCCCACGTGAAAGACCTCCATCCTGGGTCCTGGGCCCAGGTCAAATTTCGATCGACTTCCTTTATTTCCTTATTGGGGCTCCGACGCCTCGAGCCCCTGGGTCTGCCTCTTCTGCGATGTCCTGCTGGGTTTCAATCGAGCACTTGTTTGCAGTTTTCGTTTCAGCTCCTTCGCAGTGTGTGGTCGACCCTCCTCGGCTTTCGTTTTCGAATTTCCACTGATATCGGTTTCTGTTGGCATCGACGATGGAGCTCAGCATTTGAGATTCAAATGTGAAGCCACCAGACACGAATTACATACAGCAGACATCACTTGACCTGCAGATTTTTAGTATTCTCCGCTGATACGCACCACGTCTCGCTGTCGTTCTTGGTTCCGCCGTCTGACGCTATCTTGCTACCAAGATATTGGAACTTATCGACTTTCTCCACTGGTTGCCCCGCTACCGTAAAATTGGAAGACTTGTCCATGTTGACATCCAACGATTTAGTCTTGTTGACGTTGATGGTGAGACCCGCCGCAGAGGAGCTTTCGGCAAGGTCGTTGCATATCAGAGCGCCGTTGCGCTAACAAAGCAAGTCATCAGTCAAATCGAAGTCGCTGAGGTGCTCCATCGGTACACGGTCAATAACATCTCCCATGATCTCGGCGATTACGGCGAGGAACAGTAGCGGGGATAATATAAATCCTTGCCTCACACCGGCGACTACCTGTATGGAGTCGGACAAGGCTCCGATATGCAGGACTCGGTATGTGAAAACCTCGTACTGCGCTTCGATGAGGTTGATGCGTCTCCGGGCGCCCCTCAAATTCTCGAGGCTGAGTCTGTCAAAAACTTTTTTGTTATCCATGAATGCCAAACAGAGGACTCTTGGAATTCATTGACCTGCTCCAGAATGATTCGAAGCGTGCCAATATGGTCTACACAAGATCTTCCGGCACGGAATCTCGTGAATCCGGTTTAGGGTAACTTTGCACAGGACTTTGAGAACAATACACAGTAACATGATGCCTCGCCAATTGTCGCACACAGTTAGATCCCCTTTCTTTGGAACCTTTACTAAGACGCCCTGCATCCAGTCGGTTGGAAATGTCGTGGTATCCCAGATATTACAGAATAACTGATGCAACATTTGTACGGGTAGCATGGGGTCAGCTTTGAGCATCTCTGCTGATATGCGATGGACCCCGGGAGCCTGGGGTTCATGCAGCTATCCGTTTCGATCTCCTGCAATGATGGGGCCTCGGAGATGATGCGAGTGATGCGCCGCATCTATGGCCTATCATGCCGAGATGCTGATGGTTGGTTGGACGTCGAAACTCGCAGAAGTTGTTCGAAGTGCTCAAACCAACGTTTCAACTGGTCCGGGGCAACTCCGGTTTCCCATAGTACCCGGTTTCCTGTAGCTCAATGTTGGGCCGTGGCGTCCAAATTCGACGTGTACACCGTTGAGAGTTTTGAGCGCATACATACTGCAACTAGGTACTGGTCCGAGTCTATACTCGCGCAGCGGCAAATGCAAACGTTGATAATATTGGAGAAGAATTTTCCGTCGATTAGAACACGGTCGAGTTGATTCTATGTTCGTTGGTCAGGTGATCTCCAAGTGGTTTTGTGGATGTCTTTACGGGGCAAAGTTCCTGCATCGTTGGCCGTTATTGTTTGATACGGTATGCAGGCTTTTAAGCCCTATTACTGGTCTGTACATTGCCTTACTTGAGCATTCATGTCACCAGTGGCGACTTTTACGTCCGCTGCGGGCAGCCATCACACATTTTCGTCATCGGGTCTCCCTTCGTATGGGCAGTGTACGTTGATGATGCTGTAGTTGAAGAATCGACCCTTGATACTCAGCTTGCACATTCTAGCGTTGATCGAAAACCATCCAATCACGCGTTGACGCATTGTGCCCAGCACTACAAAGCCGGTGCCCAGCTCGTTTGTGGTACCACAGCTCTGGTAGAAAGTAGCCGCTCAATGCCCGCTTTTCCATACCTTCTGTCCTGTCCAGCAAACCTCCTGCAGTGCTACGACTTCGAAGTTACGTGGTTGAAGTTCGTCATAGATTATCCTATCGCAGCCAGGGAAGCAGAGCGATTTGCAGTTCCATGTTCCGAGTTTCCAATCGTACACAGATAAAAAGAAACATTGAATTTTCTGCGTTATCTAATGCACATAAAGGGAATGCTAGATTTGGCAGAAAATAATGGGATATTTTATGTAAATTTGAGCCAGATAACGCCTGAATCCAGCCTGTTGTATGAAAGATTGCAAACATTGTCGTATGGCGCAGCAATGACTGCAACCGATTTCGTTGCTTACGGCTCCATTGGTTTGGAATTAAACGAGGGGAAATTTTACGCTCTTGTTAAAATTAATTATTTTTTTCTGTGTAGTCCTTATATCGTCGCCTAGATCTTTTCCAAATGTTCTGGTCCGTATTAACTTCTGTATTATGTGTAACATTGAATTTTCTAAGGGCGGCTTGTTGGGCCTTCCCCAACCCCCTGTCTCGCCGGAGGACCATCGTGCACAGCACTGTTTAGAGTCCCACGCTGGCACGGGGACGATGCTCAGCCGCTCCTAAAATGGAGAACGGATGCTGTATTGAGCCGCACCTGCATTGAAAAACAGACGCTCCGATAGACTGCACCCCTTCCCTGTCAGCATATGACCAAGGTCACATCGGTGTTGGTTACCCGATCTTTCCAATGGTTACTCATACCCCAGTCGGCACCACGGGGAGGTAGAGATAGGAGTTACTAGACAAGAGTCTAAGGATTGCAGTAGGATCTATTTTATACCTGCAAGCACGCGAAGTACCAATGGTACGGTTGTCCACTCATTTACTAACTATTTTTTGTCATTTATGATATCTTTTTTTTTATGTGAGAAAATAAGACATAGTACATTATATGTATTTCAGTATTTGATCCATTTCATATTGGATCAGCTTATAATAGCATATGAGCCCTATACAAATAACAAGCAGTGCAAGATGCGTTTGAAAGTTTTATACCTTGAATACTTTACATGATACAAGATAGCAACTGGTATGCTTTTATGGTAACATGGCAATTTTAAACCATTATTATATTAGTGACAGTACAAATTAGCACATTTACTAGTACAAATAGAAACTAAAACAAATTTGTTAATTGAATATAAACTGCTATATAGCCGTGAAATATCCAACTTTTATGTTAACGTAGGCTATTTTCCCGGATCAACTTGCTGAAGATAGTCCTGCAGACATCGATAATTCTGGCACTGATGGTGGGTTCTTATCACGTCACATCACAATATGTATGTACCCTTCGAACGTTTTTCCATTTGTTTATGCTCTTTGCATTTACTTAATACTTGCTGAATGAAACGCAATTAACGATTTTCAACATTGTGTAGAAAATTTATTATTTTCCTGGGAACCCGAATGTCACAGGAAATTATATTTAAATTTCCCAAATCACGGCATGCTGAAAACCGCCGGAAATTGGATGCTTTACATTCATTCATAGAATCAACGACAAACAAAATCCATCCTGGAATGGTATAAAGTATAAGTGGTCAAATACGTGCTAAAAATAGCCAATCCTCCTAACTGTCCATAGTTTCGCCTTAAAGAAAAATACTGGCCTCTGGTTAATCGGAAACTCTTGATGGAGAACCACCTCCGCTAGCATAACGTTTGCATTAAAGAAAAATGAAATTTTTTCGGATGGTGATAAAAAAAAGCTACGACACATAATTGCTTGTGATAAATACCCCCCCCCCCCCCCCCCCCCCCTTGCGAGCGGCTTTCCGGCAGTAAACCGGAAAATTCGCCATGGTGGACGAAAACATGCGTGTAGGCATGTTTTTGAGTTCTTTCTTCGATGTATTTCTCAGTTTTCGCGACAAAATTGTTGGAGTAGATCTTACGCTTGAGGTTGGCCTAGAAATTCTCAATGGGACGCAGCTGGGGGACGTTGGGCGGGTTCTTCCACTCCATCTCCTCCAATGATCGCTTCGAGTAGTGGGCAGACGCCATATCCAGCCAGAACACCGCGTCTTTACCCTTATGGTATTTCTTGATGAACGACGCAACTTCTGGCTGGCATTTTGTACTATAAATCTCCCCGTTCACGGCCAGTCCGGAGGGAAAGAAGAGTAGCTTTGACATCCCCTTCTCGCGCTGATTGTCAGCCACAGCAGCACCTTCTTGGGGAACTTGATGTGTGAAATGAACTTCACCTCGGAGCTCACTTCCTTCGTGGAGGAAATAAAATACGAAGTGCCCTGCCAGTCGTTGCCATCCAAGGTGAGATCTAGTTAGGTCTAGTCTAGTCTAGTCATCACCATCATCGTCATGTCGCGATTCACCGGGAAAATGGAGTTAAAGACTGTATTCGATGAAATTTGGACACACAAAATAGGTCACCAAAAGTTTTCCTTGAGCCCGATTCTTTTCAAACTTTCTGGAAATGAAGTACTACTAAATGGTTAAGTTTTAACATCATTCGTTTATTGAACCTTTTCTCCCAATCCAAATGCCCGCACCTTTGCCTTGACCTCTTTCATCAAATTTTGGGCAATGATAGGACCGACTTGCTTACTTACTTTCTTTAGTTCAAGTTCATTTTCTATCAGTTTTGGAGTGTTAACGAGCTTTGCCTTCATGATTGCCCAAAATTTTTCAATTGTGCGAAGTTCCGGAGTGTTTGGAGGGTTGACGTCTTTTGGTACAAAAACTACATTATTATCTTTGTACCAGTCTAAGATAAGCCGGACATAGTGGCAAGATGCCATATCCGGCCAAAACAGTTTCGGGCCATCGTGAGATCCCAAGAAGGGCAGAAGTCGTTTTTGGAGGCATTCGTCCTTGCAGATTTGTCCGTTGACGGTCCCAGAGGTGATGAAGGGCTGAATCATTTTGCCACATCCGCAGATCGCTTGCCAGACAAGGAATTTTTTGGCGAATTTCGACAGTTTCTTCTCCCGTACACTCTCCGGAACGGCCAACTTAGAGGTGGCGACGTAGTGTTCCTGTCCTGGCATTTGTTTGGTGTCGGTTTTAATGTAGGTCTTATCGTCCATCACAATGCAGAACGGTTTTGTGAGCCACTCCCTGTACAGTTTTCTTGCACGAGTTTTGACCACCGAGTTCTGTTCATCGCTCCGGTTCGGTGCCTTCTGGACTTTGTAAACATGTTATTCAGGACGTTTCATTGTTTTGTGCACAAAACAAACTGAAACTTTCGCCTTTTTCGCAACATCCCTGATCGAAATGTTGGGATAACGCTTAAATTGGTTCAATACCATCCTGGCCTTCTCCGGCTTGGATGTGCCACGTTTTTTTCCGCTTGGTTGTCTTACGGTCCTTGAACGTTTTGATCACATGAGATACGGTTGAATGTGCGATTCCGAGCTGTTTTCCGATCCATCGATGAGAAGCGTTTGGGGTTTCGAAATGACTGCCCCTTTGGAGCTTCTTGTCGCTCAGGGTCGTCGTCTATTCTGAACCGGGCTTTCTTTCGATGCTCTGATTGTTGTCTAATAGTGCCAAGATGTTGTAGATGCCGGGACGGGGGTATCCGGCGTCCACAAAGTGCCGCACGATGTCCGTTTTCGACGCGGCAGGGTGCCGTTCTTTGAACGCGCACACTTCCCAATGGAGTTGCTTCACTGTTTTTGCCATCACGGTTAGTGTTCGACTAATAGAGCTGTCAAATGTTGTTTGCTGACGCATGGGTTACTATGATTGATGCTGCATGGGTAGTTTCGTCAGTGCGGGTGAACGTTATCTGATGATACTGAACAGAATCTGATGGCAGGTGCACCAAAGACAGTTTGAGAACCTCACACATAGGATTATTTTGCCCATGGAGTGAAGGAGTTTTATTAGAAGCAAAATTACTTGACCATACCGGGATTCGATCTCAGCCACCTCCAGAATGTCATTTCCGACTAAGCTATGGTAAGACCCATATTGATTGGTGCCAGTCACATCTAATCATACTTAGCCAATTTTACCTGCTGAATCCAATCAAAACAACGATTGCACAACCAAACCCAGCTTCCCCTTTTGGAATTGATCGCAGGAAAAAGAAAAAAAATATCAACCGTGGTGCGACAAATCACACTGGCACGCATTCCTAATTAAACTTTACCGGTCGCCGCAGTTGCAGCCGGAGTCGTCATCATCCGCAGCAGTCGGTGGTCGGTCGGTAGAGAGGATTTGCTAATTAAAATTGATGGTCTCGCGCATATTGAGCAATCCGAACTAGGTCTGTGGGACCAGCAGCGTGCCGCCATTCGCCAGACTCGATATCTGCACCTCAGCCACCCCCGCCTACTTCGAGTCAGATCGGACTGGCCGCAGATTTAAAGAGTAAAATTTCCAATCCAAATTCGCGGGCTAAAGATTTCAGCAACAATCGCAATTATCATGATCTGGCAGCCGCACAGCTGCAGCGCGGCTACTGCAACTGAAGTCTCTTTAAGCGAAAACATTCCAAATAAACTGTTTTGAAACACACTGTTGATTTTGCAATTTAAATCAATCATCTTAAAGCGTTGACCGCGGAGCTGGCCTTTCTTGCCTCGTCTGTCCCACCAGGCAGCACCAGCAGTGCCGCGATTGATTGTACTGATCGACGATTTGTCTACTCCGGGGCTATCGCCTGCACTCTCTCGCGGTCCTCGTCGTCGTCGTCGTCGTCGTCGTCCGTGCCGTTGGTTCACTGCCCTAGTGATCGAATTGGACCGTCGAGTGCGAAGGGAAGGGACGGTTGTAAGGGGGGGGAATATTATTGATGATGGTAGATTTTCCTTTCAACGGTCGTCGCTCACAGGAGGGTGATCATCACCCTAGGGGCATGCTTTGCTTATTGATGTAATAATTGATTTAAACTACCTGTCGATCATCTTCGTGATAGTGGGAGGCTTAGAAGATAGAAACTGAATATCACCTGCGGTGTGTTTGTGGGTGGGTGGCGAAGGGTTCAGACCCTGATCGTAGAATTTAAAGTGGATTGCGTTGCATCATTTCTCGATCCGTGATCCAGCTGTCGCGATTACAGCGAGAATTCACGTGTAAGTCATACATGTAGTGCGGGTTTCTCGCGTGACCAATCACCCGATCAACTTTCAACATTCAAAGCACGAGCCACAATTCTCCATTCATCACCTTCCTGGGATTGATTGACTGATCTTACCGTTTTCCTGAAGTCATCAGG
This sequence comes from Aedes japonicus, assembly GCA_034211315.2. NCBI lineage: Eukaryota > Metazoa > Arthropoda > Insecta > Diptera > Culicidae > Aedes > Aedes japonicus. Next base: position 70,169 of record JASCZW010000148.1, on the reverse strand, counting down.
TATTAGATAACATCGCTCGTACATACATATCAACACCCTTATAGAAGCTAGCATTGATCGGTCTCTTTTTCTCCTTCCCACATAATCGCCTACCGCCTCTTCCTCTGTCAAATCATCCGGATTCGTTTCACTTTCAAACCCATCCATCGGGGCTGATCGAGATCATTCCGACCAAAGTGAGCGCCGCTCATGCATCCTTGACACCTATCTCGCGCCGCTCCAAATTGAGCCACGCCAGCCGATTAGAACAATCGCCTCCGACTCAAATTGAGCTAAGCTGGCTTTCGGCGTCTGTCGGACCTCTTTCCCGAAGCGTTAAGTGCAGCACACGATTAAAATGAAAAATGAAAGTGATGCTATCAACCACGATAGGTCGGTGGGTTTGCCTTCCTGCCGCCAGGTTAGAAGCATATCGGATCTCGCCAGACACCAGCCAGCACCGGTTGGTCGGTTTGTATATGAGTGATGCCGATCTCGGGGCTGGTGCAGGGCCCGATTATTTAAGCATTAGGAAGGAAAAACGATTTTATTTCGTTCCCGTCGTGTGGCTTCCAGGAGAAAAGAGGGAAATCAACGCTAATAATAAAATACGATCATGACCTGTCCGTCAGGATTGAGTTACCTTTAATCGACGCAATCGGAGCTCGTACCGCTTCTTACCGGCACTTGACTTGGGTCTCGTTTTTCGGAGTATTATGTCTTCGACGAGGAGCTTGGCTAAGATGGACCGAGTTCATGACTGAAAAGAGGAAGTTTGACGCATTTCTGTTGGAAATTGAGGACGGGCCGGAAGATTTGTGGTAAAATTCGATAGGGACGTTTGACGTTATGAAACACGCGTTCATGCGTGGTTGTGGTTTATGTAATCCGTACGAATGATTTTATGTTACTGTTTCGTAAACTAAGTCGTTTAAGGCCTCAATTATATGGTAAACGTGTTGATGAGTGGGTGTTAGGCGTAACAACTGTGTTGCCGTCGCATCAAATCCCCCTTATTCAATTTGACGAACAATAAGAATAAATTAATTTCAAAGCGATCCATCTGTCATAAATATCGCCTTCCATAGCACCCACCTTGGCAAGTGAGTTCACCTTCACATCGCCTGGAATCAAACCGAGAGATTAGTAGAATCAGCTTGTCCAAACATATCAGCATTAATCTTTGTAATCATAGAACCATGCTTTGGCATTCAAAGTGAACCGAATTGCCGAAGTTGGAGAAGCAAACACGATCGGGAATATTCGGCAAACAGCTGACATCTTGTGATATTAAAGTGTGTTTCGATCGAAATTTGGTCGACTTAAACTTGACGCAAGTTTGATTGCAGGACGATGAAACATACGTCAAGGCAGACTTTAAACAGCTTCTTGGACAGGAATTTTCAACGGCAACCGGACGGGGAAAGGTGGCAGATATTTTCAAGCACATCAAACTGTCAAAGTTTGCGAAGAAATATCTGCTGTGGCAGATCATCTGTACCTGAGGCTTGAAGAGCAATGTTTACATTGCGACCGGAACCGTCAACCAGGAAATTTATCTGAGCGAGTGCCTACAAAAACGTCTACTGCCTTTCCTGAAGCGACACAATTGTTCCGTTCTATTTCGGCCGGATTTGGAATCTTGCCATTACGGAAAAAAGGCCATGGAGTGGTTGCTGCCAACAACTTTCAAGTGGTGTCCAAGGACAAGAACCCTCCCAACACGCCAAAGCTCCGACCAATCGAACAATATTGGGCCATCGTTAAGCGAAACCTTAAGAAGACTCAAAAAGCTGTTGTGAGCGAGAAACAGTTCAAGGTAAACTGGCGTTCTGCGGCGAATAAAGTGGACAAGGAGACTGTACAGTTTCTTATGGCAGGTGTTAAACGAAAGACCCGGCAATTTGCATTCGGTGTAAAGGAAGCTTAGCTGCATATATTCCCTGTATTCTGTATAAGCTGAACTTGAAAAAGAAAATGAATTTGACTTATTAATACAAACTTTGATCGACTCACACACATTACTGTTTGACCAAATTTTAATCGGAACACCCTTTATGATGTCGTTCTTAGTGGTGAAAATGTTTCTTTTTCAGGTAGATTTCAATCGACTCAAGAAGTCCTCGATGGCGGATCTACTCCACTTCGATGGAGGATTCTCCAGGCAGTGGAAGTTCTCTCGAAACCTAAGCACGTGGAGCAATTTATCTCCCACATACTGATGCAGTTGACTCGAGTAGTCCTCGACTTAGCAACGCAGTCGAGGTCTTCCTACCTCAAAGATGGAGTCCGAACTAATGCAAGTATTGCCTGATGCAACCATGGCCAAACAGAAACTGCGTAAGATAGATGCTTACCTTTTCATGCTTCATTATTATCCAAAACGACAGATTCGGTATGAGCTGAACCTTAAAATCTATTGAACTACTCCTGATCAAAAGCTTAGCTACCAGTTTGAGCACATCCATCGATCCTTTTTCTTTCTTATCGTTTAAACCTCATTGCTATTGCAATTACCTTATTGCTTGCTCACAACTTGGTGTTCTAAATGCTCTTTCACAGTTTTTAACTAAGAGCTTCCGATGCCAGGTACCATTTTTGCTTTACTATAATTGTGTGTGTGTTTTTTTTTAACGGGATGGAAAATCTGCAACCAGACACCTGAAGAACTCAGGGTGCCAACTCCTCGACCCACTAAAAACATCTTGTGACATCTTGTGATATTAAAGTGTGTTTCGATCGAAATTTGGTCGACTTAAACTTGACGCAAGTTTGATTGCAGGACGATGAAACATACGTCAAGGCAGACTTTAAACAGCTTCTTGGACAGGAATTTTCAACGGCAACCGGACGGGGAAAGGTGGCAGATATTTTCAAGCACATCAAACTGTCAAAGTTTGCGAAGAAATATCTGCTGTGGCAGATCATCTGTACCTGAGGCTTGAAGAGCAATGTTTACATTGCGACCGGAACCGTCAACCAGGAAATTTATCTGAGCGAGTGCCTACAAAAACGTCTACTGCCTTTCCTGAAGCGACACAATTGTTCCGTTCTATTTCGGCCGGATTTGGAATCTTGCCATTACGGAAAAAAGACCATGGAGTGGTATGCTGCCAACAACGTTCAAGTGGTGTCCAAGGACAAGAACCCTCCCAACACGCCAAAGCTCCGACCAATCGAACAATATTGGGCCATCGTTAAGCGAAACCTTAAGAAGACTCAAAAAGCTGTTGTGAGCGAGAAACAGTTCAAGGTAAACTGGCGTTCTGCGGCGAATAAAGTGGACAAGGAGACTGTACAGTTTCTTATGGCAGGTGTTAAACGAAAGACCCGGCAATTTGCATTCGGTGTAAAGGAAGCTTAGCTGCATATATTCCCTGTATTCTGTATAAGCTGAACTTGAAACTTTGACTTATTAATACAAACTTTGATCGACTCACACACATTACTGTTTGACCAAATTTTAATCGGAACACCCTTTATGATGTCGTTCTTAGTGGTGAAAATGTTTCTTTTTCAGGTAGATTTCAATCGACTCAAGAAGTCCTCGATGGCGGATCTACTCCACTTCGATGGAGGATTCTCCAGGCAGTGGAAGTTCTCTCGAAACCTAAGCACGTGGAGCAATTTATCTCCCACATACTGATGCAGTTGACTCGAGTAGTCCTCGACTTAGCAACGCAGTCGAGGTCTTCCTGCCTCAAAGATGGAGTCCGAACTAATGCAAGTATTGCCTGATGCAACCATGGCCAAACAGAAACTGCGTAAGATAGATGCTTACCTTTTCATGCTTCATTATTATCCAAAACGACAGATTCGGTATGAGCTGAACCTTAAAATCTATTGAACTACTCCTGATCAAAAGCTTAGCTACCAGTTTGAGCACATCCATCGATCCTTTTTCTTTTTTATCGTTTAAACCTCATTGCTTATGCAATTACCTTATTGCTTGCTCACAACTTGGTGTTCTAAATGCTCTTTCACAGTTTTTAACTAAGAGCTTCCGATGCCAGGTACCATTTTTGCTTTACTATAATTGTGTGTGTTTTTTTTGAACGGGATGGAAAATCTGCAACCAGACACCTGAAGAACTCAGGGTGCCAACTCCTCGACCCACTAAAAACCCACCCGTGCCTTAAGCTCTGAACCGTCCCCGGAACCACCTTTTGGTATTACTTCGGGGAGGGGGCTATTGTGCTTGTTAAACACCCACTATGTCTAACTACTTAGGGCTTTAGTAGTTAGGTGGTCCCTGCGACCTGCCTTTGGTCGTTTCGACATTTTTGTTGGAGATCAAGGACGATCTGGGAGACTGCTACGCATACCGCGCCCCGGACGTCCCGGTCCTGGCACATCCTCTGGACCAAATTATCCGGAGTCGTGTCGTGACCGCTTACGGCAATCATGCCGTCGAAGCGAGGACATGCGAAGAGCACATGTTCCGCAGTGTCCTCAACTCCCGTGCACTCGCTGCATGCGGAGGACTGTGCAGGCCCATATTTGTGCAGGTATAGTCTAAAACAGCCGTGGCTAGACAATATCTGCGTTAAATGGAAGTTCACTTCACCGTGTCGCCTACCGACCCACCCGGTTAATTCCGGGATTAGTCGATGGGTCCACTGACCTTTGTTGGAGTTGTTCCAATCCCTTTGCGGCTCTAGTGGTCTTCCGAATACCTCGTATTCCACGTTGTTTGAAGCACTTTACGTCCTCTTTTATGACCATGATAGGCATGGCATCATCCCCGCTAGGCCACAGACCGCGTCGCGTGATACCGTTCGGTATGCACTAACCACTCTTAGGCACATAAGCCTGTGCGTACTCTCTAGCTTACTAACGTAGCTCTTGGTACTCAAGGCGGTGATCCACGTGGCTGACAAAGGACAGCTTATCATCAATTATGACCCCAAGATACCTCAAGAACCTCTTCGATTCTATTGTGCAGTTACCTGCATTGATCGCCGCATGTTGCTACGATTTCCGATTATTCACCACCGTGACCTCAGTCTTATGGTGGGCTAGCTCCAATTGCCTGGAGCTCATCCATCTCTCCACAATGCCCGTTCGGGAACTCAAGCCGCAGTACCTCATCGTACATCGTGTTCCATGACACCGGACCCCACCTTGTGGGACGCCTGCGGTGATCTGAACACGTTTCTAGCCTTCCTCTGTGTTGTATACCAGTACGCGATTCTGGAAATAACTTCCAAGAATCTTGTATAGGAACCCAGGAACCTGAAGGCATTGGAGCGAATCGGCGATAGCCACCCAACTGGCGCTATTGAATACATTTCTCACACCAAGGGTGACCACTGCACAGCAGCGGACTCCTCGCCTCTTGCGCTGGGTTGCCACTTCATCCGTCTTGGTGACGGACATGATGGCATCCATCGTCGACTTCCCTTTACGGAAACCAAACTGATTATTAGACAGACCACCGATTCCGTGTATGTTGTTAGTCTGTCGAGGATTGCCCTCTCGAGCACCTTACCCGCTGTATCCAACAGACATATAGGTCTATATGCCGATGGATCTCCTGGTGGCATCCCTGTTTTTGGTAGCAACACAAGGGTCTGAATTTTCCAGGCGTCCGGGAAGACACCCTCGTCCAGACACTTTTGCATCACCACCCTGTACATTGCGGGATCCAGCAAAATAGCCGTCTTTATATCGAGTGGCGAACCAGCCCAGGAGGCTGAAAGCCACTTTAATAAAGACACAAAAAAAAGTTCAGAACACCATCCGGTCCCGGCGCTTTGTTCACCTTTTTTTTTTCACCATTCGTCACCGTCGTCTCGTCGCCGGCCCCTGTTGTGCCGTTGTTAATGCCCACGTGGTCACGGATGTTCAGCTGAGCCGTCCACCCATCCGTCGCTATGTCAGCGTTAAGGTCTGGGATACTGGAACGCTGGTCATGGAACAAATCTATGGTGGCGGGGGGTCATGGACTCGGGTCGTGGTTTGGAACGTTTGGTTGGAGCCGCCGATCCTCTGTTTTTGGCCATTACTACCAACGTAAAAACGTTCTCTGTCGGCCTTTTAAAGGTTTTTTTTGTTGTACCTACACCTCCTCAGTTTTAAGAGGGCTTCTGCAAGTTTTGTTTTGGTCTCCAGCATTGCCCATCACTGACAATACAATGTCATCCGCAAAGCCAACAATCACAATGTCTTTGGGAAGGTTCAGCGTCAGCACTCCGTTGTACATCCCGTTCCAAAGTGTTTGGACCATTATGGAGCCTTGCAGACGCCCACCGCAATGCCCACCCAGTTCTGAAAGTAACTCTTCAGAATTCTGCCTAATTGACAGTTGGCCTATTGTTTTCCACCTGTCCGGGAAATGCCCTTCCTCCAGACATTTCTGCAGAACATTCCTGAACATGTCCAGGATCACCTGAATCGCCATTTTTACAGCCACGATAGGGATTGCATCTCGTCCGGAGTCCTTCAAGGACTTATTTTTTCCTACTTGCTTGGTACATTTCTGAATTCACTGTTTACAATATCAGCGTCTATTTATTTCATCGCTTCATCTTTATTGTAGTCTTTAATTTCAATTTTGCGATTTCATTTGACTTTCCTACGTTCTCTGCTTTTTCTATTGCACTAGCCAATCTACATCAATGGCTGTTGGAGCAGTTCAAACCGCATTACAGAAGTACCAACAACAGTGCTCTTTCGTAGATGCCCCGAGACGAGGTAGAAAACCCGGTCCCACTTACTCTACAATCGACAAAAAGGTAAGGGACTGTTTCAAGCGTCATCTTTCAGCATTAGTCCGAGATGTGGCGAAAAAGCTAAGTACTTCGGTGACTAATGGTATGCGTTCCAAGGAGAGAATGGGCCAGTAGACTCTTCGGAAGCAGAAGCAACCAAAACGAAGCACCAAACAGGTTGAATCTGCGAAACCGAGGGCTCGAAAACTGTACGACAAACTGCTGACCAAAAAATCATGGACGATGAAACCAGCATAAAACTCGATTATAAAACTCTGCCGGGACCATAGTTTTATACCTCGCCGAAAGAAAAGAATGTTCCTAGATCAGAAAAAGCCATTTATACCAAAAAATTCGGCAAGAAGTTAATGGTGTGACAGGCCATATTCGGATGTGGAAAAATATCTCGTCCATTTGATACTTTTGATCAAACAGCATAACAAGCCTACATTCTTTTGGCCTGATCTTGCTTCCTGCCATTACTCTAAATATGCATTAGAGAGGCATTAATTGAACAATGCCGTTTTTGTACCAAAGGAGATGAATCCACCAAACTGCACAGGGATTCGCCCTATCGAAATTTTCTGGGTTTTGGATTTGGGCGATGGTGAAGCTGAGAAAACACATGAAACCAGCGGAAAATGTTGAGAATTTTAAGAAAAATTGGCCAGAAGTGGTGAGAATGGTAGGAGTAAGCATTGTGCAGAAGCTTATGAGTAGTGCTAAGGGAAAAGTTAGAGAAATCGCCTACCCTACAAAAAATCAAGCAAATTGAAATGAAGATGAAAAGAAAACATTGTTCGTTACTATTTTTGAGACTAAAGTAATAAAAAATCGCTGTATGGTCTTTTTAATCTGAGAAAGAGAGTGTAATTAAGGCTTGCTTCATTTAGAATTGGAACAAACTTTTGCTCATATTGTGGCGCTCCTGGTGGACGGATTTGGAAGTTCTTGGCGCCCACGTGTCGGGAATTTTGTCAGCTTTACGTATGTATTTTTAACTTTCCGCAAATCGACTGTACTTTGTAAACAATCAACATGGAAGCCGAAAGAAGGGAAAAAATTGTGCACAGTTATTTGGAAAATCCATTGTGGTCTGCATCTAGGCTAGCTAAACAGCTGAAATTGCCCAGAAATACCGTATGGCGCGTTATCAAATGGTATAAGGAAACATTGACGACGATTCGGAAGCCTCAAGCCAATCGTCGGAGTGGAACTGTCGACCGGAAACTGCGTGGTAAGATTTTGAAGACGATTAAGAGGAATCCCAATCTGTCGGACCGTGATTTGGCCAGAAAATTCGGTGCTGCTCATAGTACCGTGAGGAGAACTCGACTCCGGAAAGGAATCAAGTCGTATCGAGCTAGCAAACAGCCAAATTGGATTATAAAACAGAATAGTGTGGCCAAAATCCGTGCTCGGAAGCTATACGACCAGGTGCTGACCAAATTCGACGGGTGTCTTCTGATGGACGATGGAACCTATGTCAAGACTAACTTCGGGCAAATTCCAGGTCAAAAATTTTACTTGGCAACGGCTCGGGGGGATGTTCCAGCCAAATTTAAATTTGTTTTTGCCGGCAAATTTGCACGAAAATTCATGATTTGGCAGGGCATTTGCAGCTGTGGCAAAAAAACGAAAGGTTTCGTTACAAATAAGACAATGACGTCGGAACTATACCAAAAAGAGTGTCTCCAAAAACAAATTTTGCCGTTCATTCGATCCCACGACCATCCCGTAATGTTTTGGCCAGATTTGGCAAGCTGTAGTTACAGCAAAGTCGTTCAAGAATGGTATGCAGAGAAAGGGGTCCAGGTTGTTCCGAAAAACCTTAACCCACCCAACTGCCCCCAGTTCCGCCCTATTGAGAAATACTGGGCAATCGTGAAGAGGAGACTCAAGGCAAAGGGAAAGGTTGTCAAAGACATCAATCAGATGAAGACCTGGTGGAATAAGATAGCTAAAACGATGGACGAAGGAGGTGTGCGCCGCCTAAGGAGCCGTGTTACAGGAAAAATTCGAGAAATCCTTCGAAACCGTGACGAATAATTTTATCCGTATTTTTTCATAAAAGTATGAAGAAAACGCTACATTTGTAAAAAAAAAAGATCTTGAATTCAATAATAAATAACTGAAATACAGGCAATTGTTTTTGTTCCAATTCTATGTGAAGCAAGCTTTATGTTTCGCAAAGGAAAGTTTGTGTTAGCGGCACTTATGATTTTTTTGCTGCCCTTTTACTAATGGATAGCATAGTTTCATACACCCTAAATAAATTTCACATAATCAGTGGAAACTATCCACTAGAAATACACTTAACTTTCATGTGATTCATGAAGTGGAAAATGCTTTGCAAAATCAAGTGAATCTTATGTGTCCAGTGAAATTTATATGATTAGTCAAGTAGAATTTTTTTTTTCTATATAATAATCATGTAAAAGTCACTTATTTTAGTTTTGGAAAATATCTACTTGTGTTTCCATTAGTAGTGTAAAGAAAACTGGGAGCACGGTTTGGGCCAAATACCGGTCTAGCGTATATAGTATATCATTGTGCGGTAAACGGATAGATAAAAAGGATGAAAAATGTAAACAATAACAAACAGCAAGTAAGAATAGCTATAATCGCTAATCGAAAAGGATAGTGTGAAATTTATTGAACCTTAATTAAATTTGATCGGTAGTTTCCTCAACTAGTAACTAGAAGTGTCGGTGAACATCTCTGGTTTGTAAGTAAAGTTAAAATTAAGTACAAATTAATTAATTAGAGCTAAATATTTATTATATGGTACAGACTAGTGCAGAAACAGAAACCAACAGGTTAACAAAACCACTTGTCGCACGAGGAAGAGAAAACTATTGAATTGTAAGTTGAATGATTGACTTTAGCATGAATTAATAATCTAATTAAATATTGCAGTTTGAGCTGCATTTAAGCTGCTTCAAAAACGGTGGTGCAAATCTTTAAAAAATCTCCGAACAATCTCAAAAATTCAATACTTGAGTTCGGATAACCTCAAACATGAGTGTGAATTTTACTATGACACCCTGCGGTGCCTGCTCGACAACCTCTGAGACTGATGAAGGGATGTTTGGCTGCGATAACTGCAACAAGTGGTATCACTACCGGTGTGTAGGAGTGCAGGAGGAAAACGTCCATGATCAGGAGAAGTGGTTTTGTCCGGCGGAGGATTGTCAAAAGGTGGAAGAAGAGCAGGAAAAACGTATGGAACAACGAAAGAAGAAAAAATCATCCAAAAAGACGCTCGTAACGGACGATAATTCGGACAAGTCTAGCGTCAAGTCCGATCGGCAGTCCGGTTCGCTTCTCGATAAAAAGCTGAAGATGTTAGAGAAGGAGCAAAGAGCGAAGGAAGAGGAATTGGAAATGGAACGTCTGCTGTGGAAGAAAAGGATGGAGATGGATCGGATCCTGAAGGAAAAAAGACTCCAGATGGAAAACGAAATGAGGCGTCAGGAAATGGAGCAAGAAAAAAGGTTGCTGGAAAAGGCTTTAAAGGATGAGCAAGTACATTTGGATTTGATGGAACAAATGCGTGAAAAGTACCAGGCAAAGATGATGTGAAGGAAAAATTGAACGCGAAGGATTCGAATGAGCGAACGAAGGAACAGGATCTTCAAGCAGGAATGTCGAAATCTTGCAAGCTAGCGCAGCGAAAGAAGAAGATTGGATCGAAAACAACAAAAGGCAGAGGAAAAGAAGTAGTAGAAGAAGAAAGGACTGATTTGGAAGATGAAAACAGCGACGTAGAGGAAACTGATTCCGAAGAAGATGAATCTGAGGAAGAAGAGGAAAGTGAAGCAGAATACGATGATACATCCGAAGGTTCGGAAGAGGAATCCGCAGAAGAAGTGAAACCGAAAAAGAACTCCAAGTTGAAGCATGAAAGGAAGAAAGAAGTTCCCCACGGGCTGGGGCGGCAAGCCATCGGACCCACGAAGGCGCAGCTAGCTTCACGAAACGGGATTTCTCGAAAATTGCCCTTTTTCTCAGGGAAACCAGAGGAATGGCCTTTGTTTATAGGCAGCTATGAAGCGTCGAACGAAGCGTGTGGATACAACGACGTCGAAAACCTCGTCCGTCTACAGGAGTGCTTGAAAGGACCAGCATTGGAGAGCGTTCGGGGACAACTGCTGTTACCGAAATCCGTTCCGAAGCTAATCGACGAATTACGACAACTCTACGGACGTCCGGAACAGCTGCTACATTACCACCTAGAGAAGGTAAGGCAATTAGAACCTCCGAAAGCCGAGAAGTTGGGAACGTTTATTCCCTTTGGAAACGCAGTAGAACAGCTGTGTGACCATCTCGAAGCAGTGAACCTTATACAGCATCTTGTCAATCCGTTGCTGGTGCAGAGTCTGGTGGACAAGCTTCCATCCTCCGATAAGCGTGAATGGGTGCGCTTTAAATATAAGAAGAAGAAAGTCACTTTGAGGACGTTGGCTGAATTTCTTTCGAGAATCGTATCCGAGGCATGTGAAGCATATGCCTGCATCGATGTGAAGGGGAAATTAGGGACGTTACGGAAAAAGTAGTAAAGGGGGATTGAAGGAAAAAGGATCGGTTTATAATCACAGTGAGATTGGAGTTTCGAAAGACAGCACTACAAACGGCACCACAGTACCCGGGAGCTTAAAACCTTGCAAAGCATGCAAGCGTACCGATCACCGGCTGCGATTTTGTCAAGACTTCAAGGCGATGACATTTGACGATCGCATGAAGGTTGTTGACAAGGGTAAGCTGTGCAGAGTCTGTCTGAACGATCATGGAAACGCACCGTGTCGGTTCAGGATTCGATGCAACGTTGGCCAGTGCCAGGAGCGCCATCATCCTCTGCTGCATCCACTAGCGTCGTCAGTAATGATGAACACCCATATTCATTTGCAAGGAATGATCTTTTTAGGATGATTCCTGTATCGCTACACTGCGGAAATCGAACGGTGAAGACACTCGCCTTTCTGGACGAAGGAGCTTCAATTACATTAGTGGAAAGATCGTTGACCGACCGACTAGGGGTGAAAGGAGTTCTCCAGCCACTTACAATCAAATGGACCGCGGATATCACCAGAGTTGAAAAAGGCTCGATGAAGATGAATCTATTGATATCCGCCTCCGGAAACGACGATAAGCTGCTATTGAATTGCGTACAGACCGTCGAACAGCTTCTTCTACCTAGACAATCGTTAGACGTCACCGAAATGTCTGCTGCATCTACCAATTTCTTCGTACCCAAGTCAGAGACCCGGTATACTCATCGGTTTGAACAACATTCAAGCCATCGCACCTATGGAAGCTAAAGTTGGTAAACAAGGAAAACCAATCGCTGTACGGTTCAAGCTAGGATGGTCAGTTTACGGCCCAACGGGACATTCGAAAAGGCGGCAGAACTACGTTGGGCATCATCATGAGGTCACGAACGAAACGTTGTACAATGTGCTGAAGGATAACTACGCGCTGGAGGAATCGGTAGTTGCCGTATTACAAGAGTCGACGGAGCCCAGCAGGAAAGCTTTCCGGAGGAGGTGAAGATTTTGGAAATCAGCCGAGAGAACAACATGGATCAGTCGGCAGTAAGCGTTGGCAAGTCAAGCTGGCTCTACAAGCTAAGTCCGATAATTGATGCTGATGGAATAGTGAGGATGGGATCAGCCTCGATTTCTTATGACAAGAAATTTCCAATAATCCTGCCCAAGCGACACCAAATAACAAATATGATCATCCAACACTTTCATGAAAAGTATGGTCATGCCAACCGGGAGACTGTTTTCAACGAGCTTCGTCAACGTTTCTACATACCAACAATTTCAGTAGCCGTACGAGACTGCATGTGGTGCAGAGTCAAGCGGTGTCAGCCACAAGTTCCAGTGATGGCACCGCTTCCTGTTCAACGAATCACGGTGCAGTTGCGTCCCTTCAGCTCCGTCGGAGTGGATTATCTGGGTCCTGTAGAAGTGTTGGTTGGTCGTCGAAGAGAGAAGAGATGGGTGGCTCTGTTCACTTGCCTTGCGGTACGAGCTATTCACCTTGAAGTAGTGTATACTTTGACCACGCAAGCTTGTCTCATGGCGATAAGAAGGTTCATCTGCAAATGAGGTTCACCAGATGAGTTTTTCTCGGCTAACGGAACCAACTTTAAAGGTGCTACCAACGAAATGGTCAAGGCAAGGCAGCAGATCAGTGCAGAATGCGCTGAAAGTGTCACGAGTCCAGTTATGAAGTGGCACTTCATCCCTCCCGGAACCCCACACATGGGCGAAGTCTGGGAAAGAATGGTGAGATCAGTGAAGGAGGCAATGAAGGCGATGGACGACGGTAAGAAGATGACAGATGAAATTCTTCTGATCACCTTGTCAGAAGCCAAAGATATGGTCAATTCACGTGCGCTAACTTATCTTCCGCAAGACTCATTGGAAACTGAAGCCATCACACCGAACCACTTTTTGCGCGGGGTTGTCAAACGGTTACAACCGGTCGCAGTATCTGGCCGATAGAATGTGGCAGAGATGGAGTAAGGAGTACCTGCCTAATATCAATCGTAGGACGAAGTGGTTCGTGGAGCGCAGACCGTTGAAAGCGGGCGCCTTAGTATTCATTGTCGATGAAGCATAACGGAGGAACTGGGTTCGCGGGAGAGATCGTTGAAGCTGCAGACGGTACGATCCGACAAGCCAAGGTGAGGACGAACAGAGGTGTATTCAGGAAGGCAGTGGCCAACCTAGCTGTAGTAGAGATTCCAGGTAAATCCGGAACTTTAGGCATAGCGGAACCGGAGTTACGGGCTGGGGTGTAAAGAAAACTATGAGCACGGTTTGGACCAAATACCGGTCTAGCGTATATATTATATCGTTGTGCGGTAAACGGATAGATAATAAGGATGAAAAAGGTAAACAATAACAAACAGCAAGTAAGAATAGCTATAATCGCTTATCGAAAAGGATAGTGTGAAATTTAGTGAACCTTTATTCAATTTGATCAGTAGTTTCCTAAACTAGTAGCTAGAAGTGTCGGTGAACATCCCTGGCTTTGTAAGTTAAGTCAAAATTAAGTACAAATGAACTAATAAGAGCTAAATATTATTGTATGGTACAGACTGAATTGAATTGTAAGTTGAATGATTGGCTTTAGCATGAATTAATAATCTAATTAAACAGTTTGAGCTGCATTTAAGCTGCTTCGAAAACGGTGGTGCATATCTTTAAAAAATCTCCGAAGAGTAGAAATCCTTGAAGAAGCGAAAGCGGTGGGAAACTTGAAGACACAATGGGCCCGGAAATAAGTATCGTATAGGCCCATTCCGAGCGTAACATGGAGTACCTACTTATGGTAGTGTTCAATCCCACGCGTGATCAAACCCATGCGAAAAACTACTGTCAAAGCGTTGGTAATATTGGTCTTTTGCTATTAAGTCACAACGAATATCAAGGTTCACAACAATACAAATCATATTTGAGAAATTTAGAGACTTCCTCGAAAAAGAAACTTCTCAGAAGGATTGGGAGCAAGCAGTTCATGCAAGAAGAACCTTCAAAAATTCGTTACCGAAGTTCAAGATCTTACTGACCAGAATTTCAAGACAGAACTTCCCCAAGAATCAGGAGAGGACTTATCAGAGCTTCAGGAAGAAGTGTAGGGGAGTGGACTTCATAAAGCTTGGAATTTTTCAGAGGTTTAGGAGTTCTTCCCAGAAATTCAAGATTGATCTTCCGAGAAGTTCAGAAAAACATACTTCCCCAAATTTCAGACGGGAGCTAACCAGGAAGGGCACTACCTATAATTTCTCAATAAATCAGAAAAAAAAATCCTCAGGACGATGCGTCATAGAAGTTGAGGAAAGAACTTCCTCAAGTTCAGGAAATAACTTCCCTGAAGTTTCGGAAGAAACTTCTCAAAAGATTAGAAGGAGCTTCTTAGAAGTGCTTGGCAGCTTTTCCATAGCTCACAGGAGAACATTCTGCATTTCAGAATAAGCATTCCTCAAAATTCTTTGGAGATGAAAAAATGAAATATTCCAGGAGCATTGGGAGTACTTCCAACAATCAATATGCAACTAGCGATTTGAAATTGTTTCTCTGTTGTAGAACCTCTTGGTCCGAAGCACACCTTGAAGCCAACACCTTGCTATACATATTTGCGGCTTTTTTTTATTTGCTGTGTTATTTTGGAATTTTCCTAAAAAAATTGGAATAAAATTTTCGTAGCAGTTCTGGATGGGACCAATCAGAAGTTTGGAACGAATAAGCTCATGAAAAAACTTCCCCGAATTTCAGGAAGAAACCTTTCAGCAAGGCCACTATCTGTAGGGTCTAGAAGGAATTTTCCAAAAGAATCAGCAAAGAACTCCTCAGATGTCCACAAGAGGACTTCTCAAAAGAGACCAAAAGTTTAGTTGGAACTAACCAGAAGTGCTACACGCTATTTCTAAACAACCCAAATTTGAGTACGATGGACTAAAATTCGTGGGAAGTATGGCTACCCGAAAGTGAGTAAAAATGGTTAGGAGTATCATGTTGACAATTAGTAAACATCGATCGGATTCAAGCCGATGTTGACTGTTTGTCATCTTACCACTATGAACTATCTTCACTCACTTTTAGGCAGCCATACTTCCGACGAACTTAAGTCCATCGTACTCAAATTTGGGTTGTTTAGAAATAGCGTGTAGAGAGCTTCCCTAGAGTTCCGAATCGAACATTCCAGCATTTCAGAATGAGAACTTCTCGAAGTTCACGAAATCCCAGAAGTTATTAGATACTTTTGATAAAATCAGGAAGAAACTTTCCAGAAGTATAGAGGGATCTTTCAAGTAGTTCAAGCAGGAATTTCTCAGAAATTCAGGAACAAGCTTCCCCGAAGTTCAGGAGATTACTACCCTGAAGTTCAGAAGAGATTATTTCGGCAGTTCAGAAAAGATCTTCTTAGAAGTTCAGGAAAAAACTTCTAACAACTTAAGAAGATTTGCCAAGAAATTCTGGAGAGTACTTTCTCAAAGTTTTGCAGAAACTTTCCTCGTAGTTCAGAATAGGACTTATCAGAAGCTTAGAAAGTAATCATGTTCAGGAAGAAATTACCAAATGTTTCTGGAAGGTAAGGTTGGGTTCTTAAATGTGAATTTCAATGAAAATAAGGAGTGACTGCCAAGAAGTTCATGAGGAATTTTGGCTGAAGTTCAGGAGGAAACTTCCCAAAATAAAGCAAAGAGCCTTGCAGAAGATCAGGAGAGATTTTTCCTGAAATTTAAGAAATAATCACTGACTAACAGAAGAAGCAGTCTATACAAAAATCATTAATATGACCATGATGATATTGATGATGACACCATATTAAAATATGGTACACACCATGAATGGTTATTGTTAAATAAAAAGTCGGTTGAATTTATCAAATGAAAACTAAATTTTGATTTTAAAGTACAAAACTGGAAAGAAGTCTAATTTTCTAAAAAAAAAAATTCAAGACTTATAGACATTCCCAGACATGTCAAATTTTTGTCACAGACATTTGATAAAAAATCTGCATCCCACATAAGCCTGCAGGAGCAAGTTTTCAATAACATTTGCAAACTTAACCGTGTCAGATATTCAATAGCCTAAGCAGCTCGGAGTAAGAAAGCGTTTTGTTTTTCACATCTTGAAATGTTTCAAGTAAACTGGAAATGTCCACATTCAACAAAGCAGACAAACAGCCACAACGAAGAAAAAGATCAAATGTGTGACGAAGATCATATGACGTAGTCCGGCCGTATCTGGCCGTAAATTGAGCAAACAATTTCAAATGTCCCCTGCTTCAATGAACAGGCTCCTCAGACATGATTTGGAATGCAAGTCGTACAAGAAACAACGGGTTCACGGGTTGACGGAGCGTCACAAGCAAGTCACGGTCCAAAGAAGCAGAAATGTTTTGGCTCGGCACGGTGACTGCGAGATTTTAGCTTCGGATGAAAAGCTCTGCCTCCTTCAGGACAGTCATAATCGTGTCTATGGTAAAAGTCTTGCCAACATTCCAAGAGATAAACTAGCTGTAGAATGCTATCAGATCGAAAATCATGGTATGGGGCGCCGCTTCAAGAAAAGGAAAGCTTCCGCTTCTTTTCATAGAACCTAACGTTTTGAAGAACCATCTGCTTCCTCGAAGGTGGGTATGGGAATACACCATATTGTATCCAATAGGACTCAGCTCCAGCTCACAAGGTAAAGAAGACACAAGCTCGATGCGCGAAAAATATTCCCGATCGAAAAGTGGCCTGCATCTTCACCGGATCTCAGCCCACTTGATTACTTTGTTTGGGGTTATATGCTTCAACATATCGGTCCTACGAAAGGGCTTACTTAACATCGATTCAAGAAACATTCAATATTTGGGACCAAATTCCTCAGGAAACCGTACGTGCCAGCTGCGATGGGTTTGCGCAAAGTTATCAAGAAAAAGGGCAAAGGCTTTAAATTGAATTAATATGGTTTTTTTCTTCGACATGTGTCTTTCAAATGAAAAATAAATTCTATGATTTGGTTGATTTGTTTTGCTGTCATCCCATTATGTTTTAGTGACACCTACTGTGAGACACCCTGTACATTCTAAGAATAACCGTTCTTGCAAATATCCCTACCGTCGAGTATTTGATCATTTCTATTCATTTAATGTCACGTCTCATATCTGGCATCGATGCACTGATTTTACAGATGTGATTAAACGGACGTCTTGTCTTGAAGCCTTGAATGATGCCTTGGAGTCTGGAGGGGCGCTCTCCTCAGTGATAATGATATGGGATTTCTTCTTGGCTTTAACATCTTTATGCGTTCCCTGAGATGATTAGCTGTAGCTGTAAATCTAAACAGTGCTCCGTTCATTTGGAAGTTTTTCACAAGTCGTTATCTCGAGGTTCAGTTTTTTTTTCTCGGTATTGTTATGTAACGTGCGAAAGACAGTTAGTGGCTTCCGTCTCCTGGAACGTTCCCCGGTTCGTTAAACGGACGGCTTAATCGCCACCTTCTAGGAGGACCGTCCGTCGAGTCCTATTTGCCCGACAAGAAACCCAACCCCAGGGCGGGTTTATTTAATCAGAACCGAAAATCGATGTCGGGACGAAACCAGAAAATCCAAACGGTAGGATGGATCGAGATTATCCACAATTAGAGGTCGCTTCAACCGATACTCAAGAGATAGTTGGTGCTACCGGTCGTTATACCACATACAAAATACCACTCACCAGTATCCTCATAGGCGGAACTCACTCAATCAAAATTTTCATGCCAATTGAGATACGTGAGTGGAGAGACTGATTTCCCGGGCAGTCCAACCGGGCGTTCAAATAACGAACATAACAATAAAAGAACGACGCGAAAATGCTAGAATGCTCGAAACCAACATTACCCTACATAGGAAACTCTAACATTGAACAAAGAAGGAAACGTTAATTGTAGTGATCTATCGGGATACATACACTCAAAAAAATCGTCACGTTATTTCCACGTGAAATTTCACGTAACTTCCACCTGAACACGTAACCAAACCTTCTTCAGTAAAATCAGGTGAAATTTACGTGCAAGTGAATTGTACGTGAAAAATCACGTAACAATTACATGATTTTCACGTAGAATGTGTATGTATTTACGTGGAAATCACGTAGCTCTTACGTGAATTCCACGTGTTTATTACTGGTTTTGGCAGTGAACGAAAAATACATGCGTTTCACGTGGATGTGACGTGGCGATTTTTTTGAGTGTACTTTTTTTTGCGTGGCAATCCATTATTTCTTCATATCTTCCTCCGATTTCACTTCCTTAGGATGCTTTCGAAGTGCCTGCTTCATGATGGCCCAGTACTTTTCAATTGGCTGCAGTTCCGGTGCGTTCAGGGGGTTGAGATGCTTCGGCACGAAATTGACCTCCTTAGACTATTACCACTCCAAAACCTCTTTCGAGTAATGGCACGAGGATAAATCGAGCCACACAATCGTAGGGCCATCGTGTGACCTCAGAAGAGGAAGTAGACGCTTTTGGAGGTATTGCTTTAGGTACACCTGCCCATTGACCGTTCCACTTGTCATGAATGGGGTGATCCGCTTTCCAATCGAGCACATTGCTTGCCAAATCATATGCTTTTTGGTGAACTTTGACATCTTTTGCTTTCTAACGTCCTCAGGGACATCAAATTTATGATGAACAGTGAAAAGCTGGAGCCTCGGAGCTGCCGGAAGTCTGCTTTTACATACGTCTCATCATCCATAACGAGACAATGTGGTTTCGTCAACAGCTGGGTGTAGAGCTTCCGTGCACGTGTTTCACCTACCGTATTCCATTCGTTCATTGCGATTAGGCGCTTATGGACTATTTGCGTAAGTAGTCCTTCACGTTTTTTTTTTCATCTTGCACGAAAGTTTTGGTTAGATTTAGTTTCTTCACCACATCTCGAACTGAACTGTTGGGATTCCTCTTGAAAGCTTAAACTACCCGATTGTGATCCTTAACGCTATACGGAGATCCATTTTTGCCACTTTTTTCATCCGATCGATGGTCAAACGTTCGTGGTATAGATTTTAAACACGAGACACCGTAGAATGTACCGTTCCTAGCCTTCTGCTGAGGGCACGATGAGAAAGATCCGGATTTCGAGGTACGTGCGCAAAATTTCTTTGCGCCACTGCTGTTCTTCCGGCTCCATCTTCGCAACGATTGCACATCTAGTGAAACTACCACAGCGTAAACAAATACACATTGAACTAATTCCACCCAAAATTTCAATAGAAAATACCCAACGAGTAAAAATTACAGCCATTTGAAAGTGGTGCAATTTGATTCCGTACAACCTTTATCATTCATTTTCTTCTCATTCCTAGCTACCCTATTGTGTGTGCGGATTTGGTTCTGTTTGTCTTCGCTCCTAGAGCTGGTTTCGTGGAAGGTGTGTGGATTGACGCATGCGCATGGTTATTAATTTGTTTCTACTCACGGTACCGAAATAGCTACACGATCAATACGTCGGTAAGACAGATGCCAGCAGTTGTACGACGGTATTGTGGCTGTCGCTCAAAATGCGGTGATCGGCGACAATGCTTCGAAGATACCTAGACGGTGGATATTACCAAACTAGTATTGAACGGGCGCCTACCTTGGCGACACTGCAGATGGAGATGGCGTGATAGCCGCTCTGTCGAAACGGTTTGTTTTCTTCCGGTTTGTTTTCACCGGGACTTTTAAAGCTGAATCGTGGGGTCGAGCGTCGCGTTTCAAAACTGAAGGGTGGTGTGCCGAGCTTTGGCCGTTGATCGCTTGAAACAAATCCTTTTATCCACACAAACGCACACACATGAACTCTGACCTATCTCACAGTGGGGCGACTCCATACAAAAGCTGGTCATGCATAAAAATGTCTCCAAATAAAAAAAAAAACACGTGTTTCTTAACTAATTTTGGGTCGCTGAATCCAAAAATGAGGTTGCTTTTTTATTAGGACGCGCTCAAATATTACGTAACACAAAAATTTTGCTTTTTAAAAGCGCTTTGATAATCCCATATTTTTTTCATAAAATATGGCGCGTTAGCTGATGTCAGATTTGTTTACACCATCTATGGTGTTATATATTATATAAATGGACCCTAAAAACTATTTTCTGCCTTATTAGCAATTTGTATAATTTTGTCATTTAAAGAAAAAAGTCAGTAATTTTTAAACAGTTTCATGACTATGTTGAGTACCAAAAAGGTCATACAAAAAAGTTGTTTGAATCAAAGAACTCCTTTAAAACCATATTCTGTTTGTTTTCATAGTGTGCGAAGAATTTAGTATTTTTTATTTTATATAACACGGCATAACAAATAAAAAGTTAAATCTTTTCTTCACTTATTGTTTTTTCATTCATTTTTTCATGATTAAACACACATTTATATATCATTAGCAATTTTTTGCAGTAAAAAAAATGTGTTATTTATAAGAGACAACACAAATCGGTTACGCTTACTTTGCGAGTGCTGAAATTTCTTATTGAATGATTTTTAGAAACTATCGAACTCCTTATCCTTATTCAACGGAAAACAGTTATTTGCTGCTGCCTTGATTTTTTCTAGCGAACCTTGAAGTTTCATCGCTTCATATATCTATTTTCTTTATTTAAATCCGTTTCCTTTAAAATTATAAAAAGCAGTGTTCATCAGAAATAGTTTAGCCAGACCATCACATATATTATAAATAATTATTCCAAGACTGACAATTATCGGGAAAGAACCATAACAACAATTAACTTGCGATTTCTTTATCCATATCCACAATTATTTTGGGTACCACAAGCACTTCAATAATACAGTTTGACTCAGAATATAGCCACTATCAGCCAGATACAAAATAAATATTTGATGCTAACAGAACGCTCTTTCAGTTGCTTAGTAATAACACAGAGAACAGACATCCAGGCTTGAACATTTTTCCCCAATAAACTTTTAAAAGCAAACCATTGGAAAAACAGCGCCGCCTAGTATAGGTTTCACCAAACTAAAATTGACAGGCTATCAAATCTCGAGGTAGGCAAGTGGTGCCATCAATATACGATTCACAAAAACTAACGGAAATGAGCTGTAATTTTAAAATGGCAGTTATAGAAATTTAGACACGGTGGATACTCCAGCTTGGCTGTCTGATCTCTGTGGTAATAAGGAACAGAGATGAATGAGAAGAGATGAGATGACGAAGAATAGCGATCAGTTTGTTCAATCTTCACACAAAAACAAAATTCTCGGTCATACCAACACACGTTGACAAGCTAGGAGAGTAGTGCATAGTGACAATAGGCTATTGTTAATATGATCATATTGTTGATATGTTGAAGCAATTGAACATGATATGCTTGAAGCGCACGCAGAAGAGAAACATCGGTGACATATTTAAAAAAATCGCGCAAATCTCAAATTCTGTCCAATCACTTCAAGAATTTGGATTTAAAAATTTCAATAGTGTATTATTACAGGAAATTCCATTGTGGATCATATGTATGTCGACTTGTTCCTAGAACGACTATTCTGTAACAGGTTCCCGTGGGGTCTCAAATGGACATGAACATATTTAGAAGGAATCCTTGGCAATATAGGTATCAAATTCGAGAAATTTCTCCAGGATGATATTTCTTAACGTTTTGTGGTCATCTGAAGATTTGTCCCCAAACCGGTTATTCCGGAGCAGGTTCCCGTGAGACCTTAAGTTGCCCGAAACAAACTTTGAAGGGAACCTTGGCAATATTAGTATCAAAATTCTTGAAATTTCTTCAGAAGGCTGCTTCTCAACCTTTTATGGCCATTTGGGGATATGTCCCCGGAACAGGAAAAATAGTATTTTCCATTACCTTTGCTTATCTTGACAGATACGCGTATTTCGTCTACAATGTGCAGTCTTTTTCAGTGTCTCGTACTAATAACTACTAATAACGAGTCGACTTATTAGTACGAGACACTGAGGAAGTCTGCACATTGTAGACGAAATACGCGTATCTGTCGAAGATAAGCAAAGGTAATTGGAATTAAATGGAGGATACTAATGTTTCTTCTTATTTCTAGTTACAAATTTTTCTTCTAATTTCTAGTTACAGGTATTCCACTAAACAGCTCCAACCCTCTAGGATTCATTTGGTTCAATTTTCAAGTCAAAAGGAAACCAAAAGTTATATAAAGGGTGTCCACGATGAAATTACCACACTATGAAATTGCTCTAACTTTTTAACCGTTGGGAAAATTTGGGTGGATTTAGTTTATAGTGCATTATTTACATCCTGCAAGTTTTAAAGTCCTGTGATCAAAACTCGCGGAAATGGAGTCGAAAGAACAGCTCGTGCGTGATAAAATCTTGCGCATTTATCACGAGAACAAGGATCTCTCGCATCGTTCCATCGCAAAACGTTGGGAATCGCGAATTCCACGGTGTCGCGAGTGATTAAGCGGTTCGAGGAACGGTTGACCACCGATCGGAAGCCCAGAAGTGAAGGAAAAAGTATTCCGTACAACACCAAAAATCACAACCGCGTAGTTGGGGCCTTCAACCGAAATCCGAACGCCTCCGTTCGGGATGTGGCTAAGAAGCTGCAGCTAAGCCGAAGTTTTGTCCAGAAGGCCAAAACTAAGGCTGGGCTTCGAACGTTCAAGGTACAAAAGGCCCCTAATCGCGACGAGAAGCAGAACAAGTCCGCCAAAACCCGTGCCAGGAAGTTGTACCTCAACATGCTGACGAAAGTTGAATGCTGCATCATGGACGACGAAACATATGTGAAGGCCGACTTCAAACAGATCCCCGGCAACCTGTTTTTCACGGCCAAGGATAAGTTCAGCGCTCCGGAGCATGTCCGCACTCAGAAGATGTCCAAATTTGCGAAGAAATTCCTGGTTTGGCAAGCCATCTGCACGTGCGGGAAGCGGAGTGCACTTTTCGTGACCCAGGACACGATGAACGGACAGGTGTACATAAAAGAGTGCCTGCAGAAGCGGCTGCTTCCTCTCCTGAAGGCCCACAACGTCCCAACAATCTTCTGGCCGGATTTGGCCTCATGCCACTACTCCAAGGACGTGCTGAAGTGGTATGCGGACAATAAGGTCAATTTCGTGCCGAAAATGTTCAACCCTCCCAACACTCCGGAGCTACGCCCCATCGAGAAGTACTGGGCGATTATGAAGCAGCACCTTCTTAAACGACCTAAGGTAGTGAAGACAGTCGAGGAACTGAAGAAAGTATGGGTTTACATGCAAAAAACGGTTGATTCACAGGTTGTGCAGAATCTTATGGCCGGGGTTAAGGCCAAGGTGCGGGCATTTGCGTATGGACTGTAAATAAAATACGAGTAAAATGGTAAAATGAAGTTTAATAGTTATTTCTCAATCCCTGAAAATTTGATGGCAATCGGATGAAAACTCGAATTTTGCGAATCAATTTTGTGTGTGGCAATTTCATCGTGGACACCCTTTAATGCTACACGCGCAACTGTCACAAGCACTAAATATTTGTTAACCAAGAAAAAACATTCGTTCATTCTACAAAAACAATACAAAGAGCTACGAGTAATATGTTATCATTAAAAAACACGTCTCTCTGGTGGTTGCATGAACGGCTGACAGATCTACTTTATCGACTCAAAAAAAAAATAATGAAAAAAGCGCATCCACGAGAAATTGCTCGTGACATGGGATTCGATCCTGCATTTACAGGGAGAGCTGTTATTGCGTCCGTGGTTGATCTTACTAGGCCATGTTGACTCGTGAGAAGTTAATAGATTATTGTGCATGACGATCTAACTCTCGACAGCGCTTTCGTTTATATTCAGCAGAAACGCAAACATTTATGAGCACGGCCGAAGAGAAGCTCTGATTAGTTGGTCTTCACGAAATTCATTCTGTGCATTATACAAAAAAGGTGTAATGATAGCATTTAGTTAGATGACAAGCAATATGAATATTTCATACAATTTACGAGACATTGGTTCCTTTTTTTTTACTAGTTCATTTATTTGGGAGGCTCAATTGCGTTAGCTTTACGGAGCCGATAATTCATTGTTTTTGTATAATTTGATGACCTAATACTAGTATTAGTAGGACTTGGGCCGTTTACTCGCGGTTTACCCAAGGTTAAAATAGGTGACATTTTTGGAGGATGGGTTGGACAGAGGAACATGGAAATAGGGTTCTGCAGTCTCATCAGATAGTTGTCGCCAGCACTATAACTTGGTGCGGAATGGTCAGGGCTCCATTTTTGTGTTCGGCCGGTTGTGGTTACCATTGGGCGACGATGAGACTCCTCAAGATGTCGGAACAAAACAAACACAAACTAATGAATAAAGAAAGCAGTTTTAACTCTTATACTAGACATTTGAAGAAACACATAAATCGATTGCATATAGCACAGATCGCGCGATCCTAACACATCTCTTATAGGAACATGAGGTTGTCTTCCTTGGTCCTCTAGGGTATTCAAAAGTCGTGTTCTGGCGGCGTAATTATCCGTGCATTGCCAGACTGCGTGATCTATGTCATCATAACCGTTTCCACACAGGCAAAGATTGCTGTCCACGAGATTAATTCGGAAGAGATGTGCATCTAACTGGTAGTGGTTGGACATAAGTCTACTCATCACACGGATGAAATCACGGCTAACGTGCAGGTCCTTAAACCACGCCCTCGATGAAACAATAAGAATGATGGAATGTAACAGCCGTCCTAGATTTCCGGTGTCCCAATCGGTTTGCCAACTCGAAAGGGTACTCTGACGTACTAAATGGTAAAATTCATCGTGTGAAATTTGTCTATCATACAAATCGCCTTCCTGGGTGCCCACTTTTGCGAGCGAGTCCGCTTTCTCATTGCTTGGGTTTGAGCAATGTGAAGGGACCTGCAAAGGTGTATTGAATAGGATTTTGACAAGATGAGTGTTTACAGGTTTCATCGACCGAATGAGCCTCAATCGAACTGAGGCTGTCCGAGAAGATGAAGTAATGGTCTGCAGGCATGTTGGAAATCATCCCCAATGCGAAGTTGATTGCTGCCAGCTCAGCAACATAAACAGAACAAGGTTCCTGAAGTTTGTGGAAGGCGCTAGAGTTTTCATTGAAGACACCGAAGCCAGTGGATCCATTGAGGCGAGACCCATCAGTGAAAAACCTTTTTTCGGAATTGACGTGGTGGTATTTTTCAGTAAAAATACGCGGAATAATAATAGAACGAAGTTGATCCGGAATCCCATGAGGTGCTTGTTTCATGGAAAGATCATAATGAATTGAGGAACTGCTATAGGTGAAGAGAGCACGGTCTGGAGTATAGCACGGAAGACACATATCCGACGACATGTAATTCTCATAAATCGAGATTGTGTGTTCAGCCCTAACAATTCTTCAAAATTTTCTATCACTAATGCGTTTTTCACTCCACATTTGATTAATATTCTGAGCGAGAGCTCCCAGAATCGTTTCTGTAGAGGTTTTACTCCTGCCAGAACTTCGAGACTCACGTTATGCGTTGAGTGCATACAGCCAAGAGCAATACGCAGACAACGATATTGAATTCGTTCCAATTTTATAAGGTGACTTTTTCTTGCCGAGAGAAAGCAAAAAGAGCCATACTCTAGAAGAGAGAGAATTGTTGTTTTATAAAGAGTTATGAGGTCTTCCGAATGAGCACCATGTGCCACAAATTGAACGAAAAAAGTTGATCCTTTGTTGGCATTTTTGCTTCAAATACGTAATGTGGGCATTCCAAGTGCACTTTGAATCAAACCAGACCCCAAGGTATTTGAAAGATAATGATTGGGTAATGTTTCTGCCCAAAAGATTAAGCTGCAGTTGGGCTGGATACCAGCTTTCGAGTAAACACTACCAGTTCAGTTTTCTGCGGTGAGAATTCGATCCCTAGATTCCTAGCCCAAGAAGATAGGTTATCTAGGGAATTTTGCAATGGTCCTTGCATGTTGAGGGCATGTGAGCCTCTTAAAGAAACCACTCTATCGTCAGCAAGTTGTCTTAGCGTGCATTGTTTTGCCAAACAATTGTCAATATCTTTGACGTAAAAGTTATAAAGAAGGGAGCTGAGGCATGAGCCTTGGGGTAGGCCCATGTAACTAATTCTGGAAGTGGTCAGTTCTCCAAGTGAGAAGATCATTTTCTTTTCCGACAACAAATTGTACAAAAAATTATTTAAAATTCCAGGAAGTCCACATCTCTGCAGATTTTCTGACAGGATTTCAAGGGAAACTGAATCAAAAGCCCCCTCAATGTCCAGGAATACTGAGGCCAGTTAAATATCCGAGGAAAGCAGCGCTAGACAATCATTTGTTCCTTTGCTCTTACGGAACCCAAACTGTGTATTTGATAGCAAGTTATTCGATTCGACCCAGTGATCGAGCCTTCGAAGGATCATTTTCTCCAACAATTTCCTAATGCACGAAAGCATAGCAATCGGACGGTATGAGTTATGAACATTGGTTCTTTGTACAAAATCCATGTTTACGAAACGAATCAAAGCTAATTTACGAAAATAAATGTTCAGCGTAGGGACAAAATGTAGAACAACTTTTCCGGTTTTCTCCTTGTTTTTTGGGAGCATTTTCCATTTCTCTTGGATTAACTAGGACGACTTTTCACTTCAATACTTGTTTCAGCTACGCTCGTTAGTATTTAAATGGAAAACCATTAAAAAGTCATGCTTCTTATTGAATTAATACTCGTTTTTCAAATGAAAGTTTCCAACATTCTGATCATCGGTTTGTCTGTAATAATTGAGAATTGTCGTAAAAAAGTAAATATTTATGTTAGCACTAGCTGACCCGGCAGACGTTGTTCTGCTTACAATTAAGCTACTTATTGTAAAATTGGAGAAGGTATTAGCTCGAATCGCAAGCTTATGGTTGTTAGATGGCAATCGATCTAGAGTAGCCTTGAACATTTGAATCAATCCATTGGGCTCATGAAGCATCGCTTGCAATTGTTATACAGTGTCCCGCTTCATGGTGGAATAATTTTGAGTAAATCTCCCTTGAAATAAATCTGTAGAAATGTATGGTCTGCGTCTGTCGGTGGTATCGTTGAACTTGTTTTTTGGTAAATTTGACCTGTCACGTAGACGGTTTCACAATTTCATAATTTACTAATTTTTAAACTCTGTCCAAGAAAACTTTTCAATATTATTATGTGCGTTGCGCCAAACGAAGTCATTTTAAAACAACCATTACAGCTCTGGATGTTTTGCAGAAAATGTTAAGAACCACTTCCTGATACAGACACCAATGAGCGCAAATGCTCTGGTGTTTCATTTGGGAACTTCAATGCATTACAATGATAACAAACAACACTAATTGATCCAATGCACAGTGGGAAAAAAAGTGCCTGAAACGCGAAAGAATTCTATATCTCAGCTCGGAATGGAACGATTTCTGTAAAAATAATCTTAACTTAAAAAAAAAATTCCAAGGAATCTAATGAACGTGGTCTCATTGGCCGCACGGAACTGCTTGGGGGGCAAATGAGCTCATTTTACCCTGGTTTCCCTAATATTTCCTTGTTGTTTAGAAAATGTCTTTGCTTGGTGTGACGTAAGATCAACAAAATGATGCTAATCCTATGTAAAATTTTCAGGCAAATCGATTGAAGTTGGTTTCTTTTACCGCACGACACTGTAAATGAAGATATGGCTGATTTTACCCTGATTCCCCTAGTATTTTCATGTTTTTAACAATTTTCTTTGCTTGGTGTGACTCAAGATCAATACTATAAGACAGATTCTTTGTGAAATTTGCTAGGAAATCGATTGAAATTAGTTTCGGTCACCGCACGGCTCTTTGAACGAAGATATGACTGATTTTACCATAATTCTCCTAGTATTTTCATGTTTTTCACAATTTTTATTCCTCGGTGTTACTCAACATCAATACAATAAAGCTGATTTTTTGTAAAATTTGCTAGGAAATCGATTGAAGTAAAATTCATTGACCGCACGGCTCTGTGAACGTAGATATGACTGATTTTACCCCGTTTCCCTTAATAGTTTTGTGTTAATCATAAATTTCTTTGGTCGGAGTTATTCAAGATCACGAATGAAGCCTAGTCCTTTGTAAAGTTTGCTGAAAAATCGATTGGAATTGGTTTCGTTTTCCGCACAGCTCTGTGAACGAAGATATGGTCGATTTTACCCCGATTCCCCTAATTTGTTTGTGGTTTTCAGAGATTGCTTTGTTCGGTGTGATTAAATAAAAATAAAATAGTTCTATGTATAATTGCCTGAACAATTAATTGGTGCTGGTTTCACTAACCACACAGCTTGGTTAATCAAGAACTGGCTGATTTTACCCTCGTTTCCATAATATTTTTGTGTTATTCATAAATATCTCTGTTCGGTGTGACTCAAGATCAACAAAATAATGCTAGTTCTTTGTAAACATTTCTGGGGAATCGATTGCAGTTGATTTCGTTAACCACACGGCTCTGTGAACAAAGAAATTCCTGTTTTTCTCCCTGATGCCCCTAATATTTTCGTTAGGTTTGGAAATTTCTTCATTTTTGTATTATTCAGAAATTTTGCTGCTCGGTGTGACAAAAAAAAGCTAGTCCTAGGCAAAATTTCCTGGTTAATTGAATGGAGTTGGTTTCATTGACCGCATTGCTCTGTGGCTTGTTTCTGCAGGTTGCTCGTCCACGAAGTTCGTCATTAACGGCTAAAAATGAAACAAAAATGTATCTCTACTGATTGCAAATTTTGATGATTAAATTATTATTCAATTTACCAAACGGTCAACCAGCATCGGCAAGTGTTTATACTTGTGTAGGCAAGGCAATTCCTGTCGGTATTGTTGCTCAATATCAGAATACAAAGTTTTTATTTTACTGGAGTCCAGCTTCTTTGAAGAGAGCGCAAGGCTGTTTATGAGCCGAATATTGTTAACCATATCACTACTAATTCCAAGAATTGCTGCAAACTTCTGTGGTTCTGCTAGGAGCCTCCTAGCTATGTTTCCGTTACTAAAGCTTCCGCATCCTCCAGTTTTTGGGCGATTAACGTTTATTTTAAAATGCTTTTAAGCTCATCACCCATCAGGAATCAGGATAAAATTAGCCATATCTTCGTTCACAGAGCTGTACGGTGAACGAAATCAACTCCAATCGATTTTCAAAAAAAAAATTACATAGGACCAGTTATACTTTGTTGATCTTGAGTTACACCGACCAAAGAAATTTCAGAATTACAAAAAAAAATATTAGGAGAATCAGGGTAAAATGTGTCATATCTTCATTCACAGAGTAGTAAAACTTACTTCAATCAAGTCTACAAGAAATTTGCATGGGACTATCCTTATTTTGTTGCTGTTGAAACACACCGAATAAAAATTTCTGAAAAATAAACGAACATGTTATGGGAATCCGGGTAAATTCAGCCATATCTTCATTCACAGAGCCGTGCGGTCAATGAAACTAACTCCAATCTATTGAGCAGAACATTTTACATAGGACTAGCCTTATTTTGTTGCTGTAGTAACACACCGAACAAATAAATTTCTGAATCACACAAAAATACTAGGGAAATTAGGGTAAAATCAGCCTTATCTTCGTTCACAGAACCGTGCGGTGGATGAAACCAACTTCAATCGATTTTTCAGGCAATTTTACGTAGCACTAGTCTTATTTTGTTGATCTTGAGTACACCCATACAAAGCAATCTCTGAATAACCCAAAAATATTTGGGGAATCGGGGTAAAATCGACCATGTCTTCTTTCACAGAGGAGTGCGGTGAATGAAACCAATTCCAAACAATTTCTCAGCAATTTTTACAAACGACTAGCTTTAATTTGTTGATCTTGAGTAACTCCGACCAAAGAAATTTATGATTAACATAAAACTATTAGGGGAATCAGGCTAAAATCAGCCATATCTACGTTCACAGAGTCGTGCGGTTAATGAAACCAGTTTCAATCGATTTCCTAGCAAATTTTACAAAAAATCAGCCTTATTGTATTGATCTTGAGTAACACCGAGGAAAAAAAATTGTGAAAAACATGAAAATACTAGGGGAATCAAGGTAAAATCAGCCATATCTTCGTTCAAAGAGCCGTGCGGTGACCGAAACTAATTTCAATCGATTTTCTAGCAAATTTCACAAACGACTAGCTTTATTTTGTAAATGTTGAGTCACTCAGAGCAAAGAAAATTGTTAAAAACATGAAAATACTAGGGGAATCAGGGTAAAATCAGCCATATCTTCATTTACAGTGTCGTGCGGTAAAAGAAACCAACTTCAATCGATTTGCCTTAAAACTTTACATAGGATAAGCATCATTTTGTTGATCTTAAGTCACACCAAGCAAAGACATTTTCTAAAAAACAAGGAAATATTAGGGGCAACCAGGGTAAAATGAGCTCTTTGCCCCCCAAGCAGTTCCGTGCGGCCAATGAGACTACGTTCATTAGATTCCTTGGAAATTTTTCTTTAAGTTAAGATTATTTTTACAGAAATCGTTCCACTCCGAGCTGAGATATAGAATTCTTTCGCGTTTCGGGCACTTTTTTCCCACTGTGCAATGGTGGTTGATATATTCGCATTTTCATCAACCAAAGGCAGGACGTTGAAGATTTTGTGGAATCTAGGCTTGCCTTCGTAATCGATTTATAAGATTATGTTGGGCACGATTGTTACCCGATCTCTCTGATACTTGCCGATTGCGCTTCTTTCTAACCTATCGCTTGAATTTTGAGCTGCCCTTTTTTCTTCACTCAACATCATTCGAGCCCGTGAAATCCGTTTTCGATCCAATTCAGTTTGAGTTGCACGCCGTTGTCTCATTCGAGCTGAGCTAGCAGCCGACCGATATTATTCTGTTTAGTTGGAGGCATTGTACAACAATACTAATTGAATTTAACTGAAATCGCAACTTAATTAGTGTCTTTTAAATTTCTAGTAATATCGTCGTTTTTACCATCCTGATGTACTATTAATCACACGGCGAACGATATTAATGTAACCAAGTCCAGTTCAACACAGAAGACATAAACTAATACCTTCACTTTCCATTGACCTTCACTCCAATTCTTGACCAACTATAGAATAGGGCCCATCAACATTTGTAAACATACACTTCTGAGCCATTTTTCTCGCAAGCCATAGGCTACACACACAAATCTATAGCATCATCGTGTAGAGAAACTTTTCCCTACATGATTTTGGTATTGGTTTGCGTGGGTGGATTATGGCTTAAGAGTCTAATACAAATAAAAAAAGTCTCTAATTCAAACGTTCCAGTTTATACGTTCATCTACACGCTATATATCGTTTACACTGAAGTAACTTTTTACACAGGAATGAGTGCGACGGAAAAAAACTACGTAAAAAACCAAGTTAATTCCTAAATCCGTTTTTAACCCGTAATTTACAAAAAACTAAACTTCGTAAAATGCGATGAAAGTTAGGTTTGAGACGCGTTTTTAATCAAATTTAAGTGAACGGTAGCTACTCGTATGAATAACAAAAACCGCGCATTTTTCCGCAAACCACGTCAAATTCCGACAACCCCGTAAAAAATTGCGAAATAAGCGACTCTAGTGTATTATCATTTTTTTGTATATCTTTTCCAAAGGTTCTGAGTAACAATCAGTGATTCTCTCCTCTCTCGTTTTTTTTTTTGTTAATTACGAAACCATTATAATAGTTTCCAATGGTTCCTACTTACAAATCGGAAGATGGTCTGCTTATTATGATATTCCCTGGCTAGCTTATTATGATATTCCCATATAAAATCATAATTTGGTTTTGATGACTTTTTTCATTATCCAGTAAATATTTTTAATATTTTCTTCATATAAACCTGTTGGAAGCCAAGACGAATCAAACAAAAAAGAAATCAAGAAAAGCCATTGTGTCGTTCGTGAGTTATGCTGTCACGAACGGACAGCATTTCATTTTTATATATATAGATTTTCAAGACTATAGAAAATAAAAAAAAAAACTTTTCAAAAATCTGCCCGTATTCAGCAAGAAAACT
Organism: Aedes japonicus; assembly: GCA_034211315.2. Taxonomy (NCBI): domain Eukaryota; kingdom Metazoa; phylum Arthropoda; class Insecta; order Diptera; family Culicidae; genus Aedes; species Aedes japonicus. The sequence goes on along the minus strand of JASCZW010000148.1, from coordinate 37,979 downwards.
TACCTATCTTTTTTCTCGAAAAAATATTGCTGCACCGTCCCGCACAGAAACCGATCCAAGTGAATATTTCAAATATCCTCCGGAGGACATTCAATGCCATCGATAACCAACTTTGAAAACGATGCTCATCGCGTTGAGCAAATAACCGCTGTATTTGTTTCAACCGTCCTCACCACACTTTTCCATTTTCCCTAAAGGCACATTTCCTTCTTATCCAAACAAATGCGTTCAAACAGACAGACGGGATAGATGGCTGATGCAAGCAACAGAAACTGAAACTAAAACAGAAACAGAAAATGGACAGAGCAGGTTCATGGTTACTCGTTTTCTCCCCTCTCAGTCTGACGAAGGTAATCACCTCATTTTCGTTCCGGAGAATTTGCATGAACAGTCCTATTCTCCTCTATTCCGCAAACAACAACAGCAACAACAACAATAACAACAATGTGCATACCGTTGTACAGTGGCAGCAAGCAGGAGAATGAAAACCTAGAATGTCACTGAGCAAAGCAAGCCGCACCCTGCACACTGATTCGTTATCGAGGCATTGTCTGAACGCAGACTGTTCATGCTCTGTCAAGCGTGCTACTACAACAACAACCGTGCATGTACCGGTATCTGGATAGGTCGCCCACGTCTGCTGGATTGTTCGACGGAGAGTGCCTCGAAAAATGGATTGGAATTGCATGTAAATAAGCACCGCAACAAATTAGTTTTATCTCTTCAACAAGCAACCCCAAACGTTGCTCCCTGAGAGCGAGGTTAGCCTACTTCTAGCTTGCCTGAAGGCTCTTCGAATGTTATTCTTTTCCGGCATTGCCTCCCTTCTCGGAAGAGATTGTATGTTTCTTTACTTCTCCATCACAACAGCAACATTCATATGGTCAACCGAAGAAGCAAGTGCACACTCAATTGTGCTGGACTTTTATTGAATTTCCCATTGTTTGTATCCTGTTCTTATCGTTTTCAGCTACCGGTCCCTCCACTATTCCTGGGTCTGTTGTTTTATTGAGCAACGAAGGCAAAGCCCGGTTATAGCCAGCAGGCAATAAAACGTCCAACTACCGAAAAGAGGTCAAAAGGTATTTCTCCTATGTCTCCTTCGAGGAACCATATAAAGAATGGACCACCTCCAGAATCGGGTGAAAACAGAGACAATCAATGAGAATGTATAGTTCCTCACTGCGGAATCTGAGCCCACTCAGGGTTGATGTTTGGCCCACGCACTACGGAGAAGATGACAGCTGGACAGAAACTCCACAACTGCAACCCTGGCCAAGATCAAGAGTGGACACTCAATTTCTCATAACTGTCAACCCTAAAAAAGAAAGCGAACCAGTATTACGGTCAGCTTGGGCGCCTATTCGGATTGAATTCCCTTCCCCCGCCATCATCACAAATGCCTACAACCCGCAACGGAACTAAATTGGAATGAAGGCATTGAAAATGTTTGCTTTATCGACTTTTTGAAATCGTTCGGAAGGCTTTCCCAGCAATTGCGAAAGAATGGGTGGAGTAGGCTTCTCTGTGGCAAGAGGCTTGCTATGCTCGGAAGGAAGTATTATTTGGGGTAAGATTCGAGATGGCTGTAATTGAGCTTGTAGATTGGAAGATTGTGGTTCGTTTCGCCTTTTCGGGAGGAATGAACCAATACAGTCAGGAGTGGATAGGGTTTGAATTTGATGTCTTGGGCGAGTGGAAATATTCCATTTTCGACATGGTTTTCGGTAGATTTCATGAAAAATAAACAATTTTGAGATTCTCTGAGCATTTTCTGTTTGTTTTCGGCTGCCTAAGGGCCCTTTCTTCATTATCTTTGGTTTTCTTCAAAAGAACTGCTTCTCATTACCGCAAAGCTTTACAGAACTCAGTTATGGAAATAATTTAACAAGATCTTTTTTTGCGCATCAAAGATCGAAGTAGACCACGCTCCTAAATTGACGAGCTTTGATATTTTGCTCGTAAATTTTTTTGCGAAGTAAAGTTAAAAACTAAAATATTTGAGTAAGGAGCTGTGAATCATGAGAGTACGGTTTTCGGTGATTTTTGTGACAGTCTTCAAAGTGAATCACATTCTTTTCATCTTGATGACTATTTAATTATTCTCTTCACTATATGCACAGAAGATGTCTCGAACAACAGCACGAAAACTTTGCTCTGTTTTTGTGTTTGAATTCAATCAACTCAGTCAATTCCTATTTCATATGCACAAATCGTGAAATGGGTTGGTTTTCAGAACAACAAGACGGAGATTCTGGAGATTATGACGGGTGGGACGATTGAGAATTTTGCAGAGTTTGCAGAAGGTTGTTAGTCACTTTTAAGAGAAATGGATTACTCTACGGATTGCGTTTCGTTTACAAAAGTGTGATGTTTAGAATCTAGAAATAAAAAGCATTCCAGGTGTTTGTTTTGGATGACACGAGTTGCGTTTGGATGGGACACGATTAAGGTGTCAGATCCAAGAAACTTTTTGGCTTCTTTTTGGATCTTAAATTCGACGTGCAGCAGCTCACGTCGTCCAGTGAAATCGGGTTTGTTTTCGGGTTTGTCTCCAGAAAACATTCTATTGGTTCTGGCAACACTGCTGGGGACGCTCCGGTAACGGTACCCTTCGACCGTCAGTAAAAATGTCAAATAATTACCCAATCGAACTTTGTTAATTGAGCAGTGAAAAGCGTGTAAAAAAGAAATTTGTTCCAACTGTTTGGAAAATTTTAAATGCAAACGATTTATTGTAAAGACTGTATCAAAATTAGCTATCCACATATTTTCCTTTCAAATCATTAAAAAAATGATGTTCTACTCAAACAAATTATTGTTTCTTCATTTAACGGGGTTGAACACTGTGAAGACCGGATGAAGTTATTATCATTATTTCGCGAATTTGCGAATATGTGATCGAACACTATTCATCATGTTCCGGACAAGTATTTTAGCACGTTGTTTGAATGCCTTAGCCCAATTTTTTTAAAGGTTCCTGCATATTCTCGGCTGCTTTACCAGTCTTTTTGAAGACCCTCTCCACAATCGCCCGATAGCGTTCGATGTGCCGAAGCTGAGGGCAATTCGGCCGATTGATGTCTTTCTTATCGAAATCTATACTCTTCTCCGTGTGCCGTAATTATAAATTTAGGAAAAGCTCATATAAGTAATAATTACTTTAGGATACTACACCGCATAGATCTATCAAAATTCCAAAATTCAGTCAAAACATTAACTAACCATGCTAGAAAAAACATAGATTCAAACGATTTTCTAAGTGTAATCATCCAAGCAAAAGTTTCGAAATTGGGACAGACTTTCTATAAATTAAAACCATTCACCCGAGTTAGGAGATGGGAAAAGCTAGGATCATTTTGGAAGTATATCTCAGGCAGCCCTGATGCCGAAGATTTAAGAATTATAAATTCAACCTCAAACAGACTAATAAATGAAAATGACAGGCAGATTAGTATCAATCACATATTCGAGAATAGGATCAACAATATAACAGATAAGGTTAATGACATAACAAGTACATTGAATAAAACGATATTGAAAGACGAGAAGGATTTTAGAACCGTAGGATTACTTTTTTGTTTAGATGAACTTATACGACAATTGGAAGATCTACAGGAAGCAATAGTTTTGGCTCAACATAATATCCCCAGCAGCAGAATCATCAACACAGAAGAGACAACGAGAATTCATCATCTTCTAGAAGGAAACGGTCTCATAACAGGAGCTCTGGACTTCGCCAGTGCCTATGTGATTCTTTCCAAAGAATCAATCGCCTACATCCTGAAGATTCCACGGATCAAAGACGCTGAATACGATCTTAACTTCATTGAACCAGTCATATCTAATGACTCCCGTATATCAATTTCAACGCATTATTACTTACAAGGACCATCATCGTTCGCGCTGAAAACAGTATGCGAAACGAGCAGAAACCGTTATATATGTGCAAGCTCGCAGCTGGAACCAATCAGTAGTTGCATTCGACAGTTGATGAGAGGTGAATCAGCCACATGTCCAATGGAAAGAACCTACACCAAAGGCATTATAAAAAGAGTCGATGACTCCAACGTAATCATCAATGATGCAGAAGTATCATTAACTTCGAACTGCTCATTGAACAACAGGAAACTCAAAGGATCTTTCCTCGTACAGTTTTCAAACTGTACACTCTTCATCAACGACGAAATGTACTCAAACATCAACCAAGAAACTCAGCTAGCAGCATTCATACCCACAACAGGACTGAAGGTAAATTCTACAATAGTCACGAATAAATTTCCTATCGAATATCTACAGAAATTGCATCTTGAACAACGTGATCATATCGACCATATAAACCTAAGGACAGATAACATACAATGGAAACTCAAACTCATTGGGTGGACATCTTTCGGACTCGGTTCAACATCATCAATAGTTTTCATCGTAGCAGTATCGTTATGGATTTGGAAAAAACTCACACTGAGATCATCAGCATCACATCCAGAGGAACATCAAGATCATCATAGGGCGGATGAACCAACGGAACCTAAGAGACACGATCAACCGAAGATCATCATGGTGCCACAGGCGTAGCACCAGTAAGCAGAAAGCCGAGGACGACTTTCATCCCAGGGGGAAGCCGTTAGGAAATGCAGTGGGCGCATCACGCCACGTCGCCCACCAATAAATCACCAGGTAGCCTAATGCACATTCAGCAGTTTCTTATTACAAAAGAGTTCGCACCATGCGCGGCTCAACCACTTTTTTTCATCAGGTAGTCGGTGCAGTAAGTAGTGTAGGGTGACTTAAACCTAGCATTTAAACAGTGAAGTTAAGTGTTATTTAAAAAGGAAACGAAAGAAATCATTTCCGTTACTCACACATCTTCAAAGTGAGGAGTGTGCAACATTTTTTAATGCACGATGAAATAAAATGCGTCATATTTAACTCGACCAAATTTTGATCGAAACACTCTTTAGTACCGCAACGCATAAACTATACAAGTTTGTTAAAAAAAATCTCATTTTTTACGCCCCTATGCGCTCATTGCGAATGCGTAACCGATTTGTATTAAATTTCAACAGAAGAGCGTTCGCCAAAAATGAAATAAACGAAATGAAATAAGCTAAGAAAATTAGTTAAAATTTCAGCTGGATTATGAAGATGAGATTCAGTGCCTTCGAAGCACTGTGAAGCGAACATTTCAAAACTTGCATTCAGTCTGAATGCCAGGTTTATCAAACAACTGGCTTTGCCATCAAAGATTTGTTCTGAGTGTGAAAAAATTATGTTACTAAAGAAATATTGGCTTCGGAAAAAGTTTCAGAATACTGACTTACTCATTTCAGAAGTTTCGCGCATTGTAAACACATTTTAGTGTTGTCTATGTCAAGATGGCTCCACAATATGCCTAAAATATAACAGATAGAAATCGTTATTCGATTAGCTAGGGAGTACCAAGCAGCCCACACTTGGATTTAAAAAAAAACAAAGAAAACTACAAACCAACACCGATAACCCGACTTATCGAACGACAATGAACCTTTTCAAATGTAGTCGTCAAGGAAAGCATAGCTGCTCAACAAAAAACATCTCATATCGGAATGTCAATCCATCCAGCCAGGCGCTTTTCACAAACGTTTTTTTGTAGTGTACCAACAGCGTACCATAGCGTACCTTCAAGGATTTTGATCGTACCGGTCAAATTCCTTGTTTTTAGGTGCCCTACTGAATTGGCGGTCGATTTTGCGAAAATCTTCATAAAACGCTACATTGTAAAATACCTTCCGAATCTGATGTTTTATTTAAACGTACCTCTAAAAATTTCATACTTACTTATATAAAACTTTTTTAAATACATTATATGTAAAATCTTACCTCGGATTCAGATTTCTTAAAAGATTCTAGCCCTAAATAACCTATAAAACATACTACTTAAGTACATCCTACGCTACTCTCTGGTCAAAAATGTATTTTTAATAATACTTTTAAGGTAATACCCTTGAATAGCTACTTCCTCCTAAGCACTTTGTATACCCCTTAATGTAGATAACATGCAAGCATGATAAAGATAATTTTTAGGCATGCTTTTAATCATAAAGAGACCATCTGTACACGTATCGGTTGAATGATCGTTTTTGTGAAAGCATGATTCTCTAAGGAAGATTTATTTTTTATGATTATTTTCATAAATACGTAGCTACGCGATAAAACTGTGCCCTGCTCAGGATTTTATCTTCTCAAACTATTCTTGAAGGAACCATAAACAATTTTTATAGGTGAAAATTTAACGTTCCTCAAGGTATCGGAACAGTTTTTAGAAGACATGGTTGATTTTCTAAGGAGGACTTAGCTTCGCTGCCAAAAAAATATTTTTGTACCGATTTTTATAATTTTGGTCTCTAATGAAACGCGTAGATTTTGCAAACCGGTATGCATCCAAAGAGGACAATTTTGGAACCTCATATATTTATACCCTTCGACGGCTCAAAATTCACGATTTCGAATACTGATCTTCAAATACATCATGTCATAGATCAAGAGAAGAGTTGGCCACATCCGGATACTCTGGAACCGGTTCTGGTAGGACCCAAAGAGGACAATTTTTGAGCCCCAAGTATTTGATCCGTTCGACGGTTGAAAATTCATGGTTTTGCAAACTGATACCCGAAAACATCGTGCCATAGGCCTACCAATTAATTTGGCCATATCCGGATACCCCGGAGGGCCCAAAAATTCAGTTGAGTTCTGACACAACTATGTCCAAAGATTAGAAATCGAGATCATCATTCTTGATAAATTCAACTGAAAGAAGAAAAAAAAACTTGTCCATTTTATAATAAAAGTGATATCTATATATATAAAAATGTATTTCTGTCTGTCTGTCTGCCTGAACCTTATCGACTCAAAAACTACTGTACCGATCAGCGTGAAATTATGTATGCAGGGATTTTTGGGGCCGAGGAAGGTTCATATGATAGTGAAAGACCCCTCCCTTCTCTTGAAAGGGGCGCTCCCATACAAATGAAACACTAATTTCTTTATAACTCGAGAACTGATCCAGCAGAAGAATCCAAATTTAGCATGTGTGAGTTTTTTAAGGCAAGAAAAGTTTCTATGGTGGCTTGAGAACCCTCCCCTTCCTAAAAGGGGGGGACATACAAACAAAACACAATATTCTGCATAACTCGGGAATTAATCAAGCAAACGGAACGAAATTTGGTATGTGGTGGTTTTTGAAGACAAAAGAAGTGTTTCTATGTTGGTTTGAGACCCCTCCCATTCTTAAGGGGGGAGGGCTCCAATACAAATGAAAAACAATATTCTGCATGACTCGAGAACTAATCAAGCAAATGGATCCAAATTTAGTATGTTGTGGTTTTTGAAGACAAAAAATTGTTTTATGTTGATTTCACTTCTCTGAAAGGGGGGATCTTATACAAATGAAACGCAAATCCTTGCATAACTCGAGAACTAATCAGGGATATGGAACCAAATTTGGCATGTGGAAGTTTTGGAAGAAGAAAATGTTTCTATGATGATTTGAGAGTTTTCCGCCATATGAGGAAGGGCGGGGGGGGGTTCTCAAACAAATGGAACACAAATTTCTGCATAACTCGGGAACTAATCAAGCAAATGGAACCAAATTTGGAATGTGGAGGTTTTTGAATGCAAGAAATGTATCTATGGAGATTTCAAACACAAATTTCAACCTAACATGAGAATTATCCAGATAACTAAAACACAAACTGTGTATTTCTCGGCTGAGAAGAAAGTTCTGATAGAAGCTTGAATCCCTTCTTAGTCAAAAAAAAACTCTTTAAAAAAAACAACCATTGAGTCAGCTAGTAATTCTTATAAAGCTAAACATGGAACTAAGTTTTATTCAACTACCCCTAATTTAGAAAAAAATAGAAATGATCGAGTTCCATGTTTGACAAACTTGAATGCAATGAATTATTTTTCAAAACCTCGAGTTCAAGAAAGCAACTCTGAGCCAGCTTTGTCCTGTTAAAGCCAAAAAAAAGAAAGTGACTCATAATTGAGTTAGTTGTAAATGGTTTTACTTTTCGATGAATAGTACAACTAGTTGTACCATTATGTAAAGTAAAACGTAATACTCCCAATTTCGGTCTTGTTTCTCTTGTGGAATTGTTACTGATAAATAGTTTTTGAAAGTTGCTAAACAAAACTTGCTACACAAAACTGTCGCTGTCAGTTACTCAGGCGTAATATGTCTACCATGGACTTGGGGCACCAAAATTGTCCCTTTTGGATCCTGCCGGAACAGGTTCGAGAGTATTTGGCCATATTCTCTGGTTGGTCTATGGCATGATGGTTTTGGATATCAGTATTCAAAACCATGAATTTAGAGCCGTCGACCGGAGAAATACTTGAGGTTTCAAAATTGTCCTCTTTGCAGGGCTGGTAGCTGATTTATGGATAAATAATAGTGACTTTAGTGACTAAAATAATAAAAATAGTGACCAAATAGTGACCAAATAGTGGCTAAAAAGTGATTTCCAAATTTTAATTTTTTTTTAATCTTTTATAAATTTGATTTATAAGTACAGTAAAAATGAATTAAGTGATCACCCTTGTTTTTTTTTTTTTGAAAATAGCCTGTGATCTAGCAACTTCTCCACGGCCTTGATCCGCAGCTCGTTTTTGCGAATACAAGTGTATACGCACTATTGAAACGCCTCAATCCCTTTTTTAAGCCGTTGCCATGTGAAGCTGTTTTCACCTACCTTAATCACCTTAGGGTATTTAAGCTCACCTACAGCCGTTTTCTTAGTAAACAACTGGTTCCAATACTCCTCAATTCTGTACTTTGTACTCAAGGTCAGCACCTAGCGTTTTAACAAGTTCACACAGACTGAATAAAAGTGTACACTGTCTTGGGCAAATTTGTTTTCCATCAAACTATGTGGAAAATATAAAAAGCAAATGAGCTTCAAACCGAATTGACGACCTAGGAAATCCTGAATATGAAGAAGCTCGGTAAGAAAAAATAAATGGCTTATTAATAGAGTAAAGCGTTCTTTAAGAATATTGTACATATGCATACGTACTGTTAGATTCTATTTTTGTATCTTTCTGAGAGGTTTTAGGTCATCCAAAATGTACTTGAGTTCAAAACTTCAGATCTACAGTTGTAACAGTAGCATTGAGGGCTATATAAGTTTATGATATGAATTCAAACTTATTTAATGAACCTTTTGGAAGAAAACAGTCATGATTTGATAACTTTATGATGTTCTAGGTCATCCAAACTGCCCTTGAGTTCAGAACTTAAGATCTACAGTAGTAACTAAAGCTTTTTGGGCTATACAAAGTTACGCTACGTATTCAACCATATTCAGTAAATATTTTCAAGCGTATAAAAACCTGATGAGATTAACGGGGATGATCTAGGCCAATCAAACAGTCTTTGAGTGCAGAACATATGATCTACTGTTGTAACAGTAGGTTTTTAAAGTGTGCAAAGGGCCATTAACTATTCAACTTTAATGATTGAATAGTGTGGAAGGCCAACATACATAATGCGACAATCTTGGGATATTCTAGGTACTTCAAACTGTCCTTAAGTTCAAAACATAAGATATGCAGTTTTAACAGTCGTTTTTTAGGTATATATGGTAACCATATGTATTCAAACACATTCAATGAACCTTTTGGAACGTCAACAGTCTTTTTTTTATAACTTGGAGATTCGCTAGGTAATTCAAACGGTTCTGGAGTTTAGAACTTGAAATCTACGATAGTAATAGTAGTTGTTTGAGTCACGCATTCAAGTATATTCAGTGAATATTTTCAAACGTAAAAATTCACAAGAAGATAATCTTGGAATGGTGTAGGTGATCCAAACTGTCTTGGCACTCAGACCATAAGATTTACAGTTGTAACAGTAAGTTTTAGGCAGTTCAAAATTACAAAATATATTCAAACATATTCAATTAACATTCTTAAAGTCAAAACACATTATAAAGCAAAGTGGCAAATTCCAAGTTATCCAAATTATCATTGAGATCAGAACATAGGAGCTACAGTTCTAAGAAAAGCTGTCCGGGCTATGCAAAGCTACGATGTGTATTGAAACATATGCATTGAATATTTTGGAACAACAACAGACATTATGAGATAATCTTCGGATGTTCTAGATTATCCAAACTTTCCTGGAATTCAAAACATAAAATCTACAGCTGTAGATTTTAAGTTTTGAATTGTAGCTTAGAATCTACAGCTTTTTGGACTTAAAAATGTAACAATATATATTTGACCAAATTAAGTGAGTTTTTTTTAGGGTCGACCAATATAACAATATATCTTGAGATGTTATAGATCATCAAAGCTGCCCTTGACTTCAGAATTTCAGATCTATAGCCGTAAAGTTAGCTTTATAATCTATGAAAGATTACGGTATGCATTCAAACACATCCAGTGAAGCTTCTGTAAGCTTACCAGCAATTATCAGATTACCTCGGGATGTTCAGGTTCATAAAACTGACGTTTAGTTCAGAACTCAAGATATACGGAAGTGACCGTTGCCTTTTTGGCTATACAAAGCTGCCATAAATATTCAAACATATTTAATTAATATTCTGAAACGTCCACAGACATTATAGGATAACCTTGTTAGATTCAGGCCATTCAAACTGTCCTTCAAAACTTAAGGTCTACATTTGTAACAATTGTAACAGCTAGTTTGTTTAGCATAGAATATCCCAAGATTATGTCATAATGTAGGTGGACATTCAGGTGGCACAGCGTTTGCCAGGGCATCTAGTTTTTTTTTGGTATATATTTCTCGACATTATGTAGTGTGGCCAAATTGCTTAATTTGGTTGACTGTTGTACAATAGGTACAAGTGATTTGTTTTTAACTTTTTACAATCGGCGGTACGAAAATAGTGACTTTAGTGACTTTTGGATGCAAATAGTGACTTTTAAGTGACTAGACTCAAAATAGTGACCAAGTCACTAAAAAGTGACCTGCTACCAGCCCCGTCTTTGGACCCTACCGGAACCTGTTCCAGGATATACGGATGAGATCTAATCTCCTGGTTGATCTATGACATGATGTTTCTGGATATCATTATTCAAAATCATGAATTTTGAGCCGTCTAACGTTTCAAATAGTTGAGGTTTCAGAATTGTCCTTTGGGCCTTACCAGAACCGGTTCCAGAGTATACGGATGTAACCATATCCTTTGGATTGTCTATGACATAATGTTTTTGACGATCAGTATTGGAAATCGTGAATTTTGAGCCGTCGTACGAATGTTCCAACCCGGAAAAGCGGACAAAAAGGAGCATTAACATGTTTAGCTTCGTCACTCCCAGCGACCTGTATACATACGAATTCTCGCCAAGGAAAGCCTCCCACTATCCCATCCAACTTCCAACTCCCGATGTCTATGAAGGTAGCATGAGTTCTCAGCATTTTCTTAAGTAGATATCTAATCAACACTTCCCTACCATCCCTGCTGATCATAAGGACCTGGCCAGGTGTTGTGCAAAAAGATCGATGGTTTAAAAACCTAGCATACCCAAGGCAGCTGTTCTGGCGCTTCCATCGTCTCTTCAACAGCCAATCTAGGAAAGTGCATGGTCGGAATATGCTATGCTATTCTTGATACCTTTTTCGATCGTAGTAGAGAAAAGGTCACGGTGCAAATAAACGTAAACTAACAATAGCAGCAACTAAGTTTGCCTAGAATCGGTGAATCCCCCTATAGCTAAGTTATTGCCTAATTTCTCGTTAAAAACATTCATGATTGATTTAGCTCCAAGAGCCAAATTTACCTGAAGCAATGTTTCAACGAATCGGTAAACAAAATGAATACCTTCTAACTTATTGCACTTCCCAAACAAATAACCAAAGAAATTCCATATCCTCCGAGAACCAACTCATCATCGAGCAACAAAACAAAACTTTGCTTCATAACGGTAGCTACTCATCTTGAATGTACGAAGCCCGTACGAAACGACGAATCGTACGAAGAAAACCTAAAACATGAAACAATTTAAAAGTACACAGCTTTCAGGCACGATACCGGCACCCACAAACTTTGTTTTGCGCCTTCGTTGAGTTAGAAAGGTACTGATTTACATATACCAACCCACCTACTTCTTTGCAAATAACTCGCGAAACAGTAACCTAACGAAAGAACATACACACACACACACACACACACACACACACACACACACACACACACACACACACACACACACACACACACACACACACACACAAACGCAAGCTCTTTTGTACATTATTAAGACACCGAAAAGGAACCGAGCATGACCTTCTCAGGAATAATCCAGTTGCCAACTCCATAACAGCACATAACACAGTAGTGCCGACAGAAAGAAGGGCAGGAAAATGAAATCTTCATTCCTTCAGAAACACCAACGAAGGTTAGATTCAGGCTTGACGAAATATGAAAACAATATCTGAGCCATGCTTCACTGTTTGAGACGTAAATTTTTTGAACAATCATCGAGCTTCACTGATCGAAAGTAGAAAATTCAAATTAATCCGATTCGAATCGATTTTGCTTCATCGACGCGGGAATTCTTCCAGTGTTGAGCGTGTCACATGGTGGAGGGCGGCAACTGCTGAAAACCGGCATCATTATCTGCCAATAATACCTATTCTCGTCGTTTCATCTGCAATGCACGAAATGATGACTGATTGCTCGTTTCCTCATTTCTCAATCGAACAGCAGCACAATTGGCAGCTGCTGCTTTGTGCGGAAATATATCGAGGGAAATATGTCGACACCGATTGCCGTCATTATGGTACCAGCAGCATTTCGCTTCCCATCCGATCACTTTTGTACTGCCAGGACAAGGGGGCAAAAGTGGGCTTCAGTTCCCCGGAACACAATGGGAGGCGGAGCAATTTTGCGGCATGCGATTTTTGTTCATTTCCGCACATCATCAATTCAGATACCAGATGCTAAATGTTATTAAAATGATCCGAGCACCATGCGTCTCCATGATTTTCCGCTTCGTATCATGTGGCCGCACCAACAATTTCTGGTGCTCGCCGTAAACGAACTCCATCCATCAAAAAATCATCCGGTTGAGTCGGTTTGCAAAACATCAGGCGATTTCAGCAACAAAGTAACTGCAACTGACACCGAAAATCAACTGGGAATGTGCTTTGAAGTCAATTTTCCGGTCGAAAAATGGTGCACATTGCATGAGGTAGATGTAGAAACATTCATGCTAAATCAGATTATGACCAAGTTGCAGTCATTCAATTTCCGTTCCTAATATTGGATTTTTGATGTTTGATAATTCTTCCCTGTGAGTTTCACTTGAGCTGCTCATGGGGTTCAAATTTAATTTTGGAAATTACTGCTGCTGAAAACGTTTGCTTCCCAGCATCCCTATGGGACATTGAACAAATGAGCAGTTTGGACAAGGAAACACTACGGAAATTTAATCCATGAAGCAAATTTTTCTTAACCCAGCTTTCTAATGCATTAGCAAAAACTTACATAGTGCATAATCGTCAGTACCAATGACCTGGCGCGCCTTACCAATCAGATTAAGGCCGGCGTGGCCTCTGCTGTACACAGAAGTTGTCTCCATTCTATTCGGTCCATGGCTGTCACTCGCCAGCCTCGCTGTCTGCGGAGAGTCCGCAGGTCGCCTTCTACTTGATCGATCCACCTTGCTCGTTGCGCGCCTCTTCTTCTTGTACCTGTCGGTTCGTTTTCGAGAACCATTTTCACAGGACTGTCGTCCGACATTCTTACTACATGCCCAGCTCATCGTAGTCGACCGATTTTTGCGATGTGTACGATGGGAGGTTCTCCCAGCAATTCGTGGTTCATTCGCCTCCTCTACGTTCCGTCTTCCATCTGCACTCCACCGTAGATGGTACGCAGCACCTTCCGTTCAAAGACTCCAAGGGCACGTCAGTCCTTCACTAGCAATGTCCATGTTTCGTGGCCGCAGAGAACTACCAGTCTAATTAATGTTTTGTAGATGGTCAACTTTGTGGTTCGGCGAACTTTGTTCGATATTAGCGTCCTTCGGTGTCCAAAGTAGGCACGATTGCCAGCCATAATGCGCCTTTGTATTTCTCTGCTGGTGTCGTTAACGGCGGTCACCAATGAGCACAGATACACGAATTCGTCTACTACCTCGATTTCATCACCGTCGATCTGAACTCGTGCTAGGAGGCTAACATTGTCTTCTCGTGAGCCTCTTCCCTTCATGTATTTTGTTTTCAACGCATTAATCACAAGCCCAATCCTACCAGTTTCGGCTTTAAGGTTGGCGTGCTATCAACATTTTAATAATGATCCGATTATTGATCTTTTACTGTCATCTGATAGGTATGGATGCTGAGAATAGCATAATAACCAAATTTTTCAAATTTGGCCATTTGAAGCACATGGGCACTTGAAACTGGTTCCGGTAGTAACCTCAAGAGGACTCATTTCACAACCTCGTTTACTGGTGCCATTCGACGGCTCAATTGACAATATCATATCCTCAGTTACTGCAACCGTTCGGAGGCTTAAAATGCATGGTTCTTCACCTAAAAGTCAATAGACATCATGTCAGAGATCTACAAGAGAAGAGGTTTTGGCCACTTCGTGATACTTTGGGTATCAGACCCGGCAGGGTCCAAATCGGAAACATTCAGAACTTCATTACAAGTACAGTTCGACGGCTCAAAATTCGCGATTATTCACCCAACATGATTTTCAGAATTCCTTGTGTTGATACCTAGTGATGGCTATAATTTGTTTTTTATTTCAAATTTGACGGCCAACAATGGCTTAATCACTTCCTGATACTTGGGACAGCTAGGTCCGAATCGTATACTATCTTTTTTTTTGTAAGGTTTACTGGCGGGACTCTAAATAGAGTAGAAACCTCTACGCCAGGCCTTTGATGATATCATTGCGTAGATCCTTTCGAATCATTTTGCCAGCCGTACACGGAACATGTCGTCCAAGAAGACGCTGTTGCAAATCCCAAGTAACAATTTTGGTTTTATAAGGGTTCTGAAGAGCATGAATTAGACTTCAAGAATGCTATAAAACCATGATAAAACTAGCAATGTTCCATGGGATGACTCGGAAGGAGCCACGTTTAAGAATTTTGTTGTGTTATGTTGTTCTTTGTTATTTTTTTTTTCCATAGTCTATTTGTGATTTTGTTAGTCAGTATCACGTTTTCAGCTTGAATGATTTGTTTCGAAGTTCCTTCTGTCATTTGTAGTCTAGTCCGTTGGATTATTATTTGTTTGAAAGTTTTCCGAAGCAGTTTTCTCGAACCAAAAATAAGAAGTTATTGTTCCTTGTGTGTTATACTGACATAACTTAACTCCCTTTGAAGCATTTGACCAGCCGTGCAAGGATCATGTCGTCCATAGAGACGCTGTTGACACTGCCTTTTTACTATCTTTTCATTGTGTCTGTTATATTTGTCTGGACCCAATTTCCTAGTCTTGGCGGTCTTGGACGATCTCTTTATATTATTCCGCCATGGTCTTTAAATGTCATATAAGTTTACCCATCGCATAAGATAGTGAGTGGTGAGTCTCAATTATTTGTATAATTTTGCAAATTAGAATTGTTAATTATGAAGTTCTTACCTTGATGATGTGCAAGCTTGTTGTTAGTTTTTACTCACTTATGACCTATATTATTTCTCACGAGTTTCCATTCCTTTGCGATCGTATATTATATCTGCTAGTACCGATATTCAGAATACTCAGAATGACCAGTCTATGTCTATGTTGACCACTTGACCACTGTTCGTTCTGAATACCACAGTATTTCAGCACATGTTTTTGAATAAATTTACTGTCCCATATACTGTCAATTAAAACCGACCACATGAGGTAAGCTCTATACGGACATTTAATGTTTCCAGAATAGTCATCAAGTGAAATTGACTGCAGGTTTCTTGGAGCTGGCATACAATACAGAGAAGATATAGAGAAGAATTGTTCGTTGTCCTCAAGGGCACTTGTCTCCCTAAGCGGGCCCTCCGCGTCCTATTCTTTTTATAAAACCCCAGCCTTTAAATCCTTGCCAGCATCTGTCCTAAGTTACATTTTTCAATGACCTTTGTTCGGTTTAGAAGGTCTGATCCCTAGCTAAATAATATGTTGTTAGAGTCAGTGCCTTGATCACGGCTGTCGTATAGAGCGTACATTTAAATTATAATATATATTTGCATTATCTGCACCTGACAAATCTTTACATATTACAAGTTGCTCACAATCATTATCAAAACACTCACCCTTTTCGATAATGGTTCCCATAAGATTATTAAGAATACCAAGTGTGTAGGTATATTTGCTGTTTATTCAATGTCAATTAGAGAGTAAACAGCAATGAAAGAGTTGTCAAGCAAATAAAAAGTGCACTTTTTGTCGTTTCCCTAAATTATTTGAAGGAATTTGTAGATTGTTCCCAGCTTCGTATAAGAGTGAATTGCGGCTAAACCCGCCAATAAGACACCTCTTTCAGTGCCTTCAAATAAACGTACTACGACGTGGCAATTTAAAGAAAGTAGAGTGTGATACTATCACTGCTGATCATGTTCTTAGTCTTCCATGCTGGCCTTTTGCATGGGATTAGCCCTCTCACCTACGACAAGGTGACAACCATGATCTTCGAGAGGGTAGGTCCGAATCGTATACTATCAGAACATTAAATACTGGTACCGGCTGACCAAAATTAAGATTTCGCTGAAAAAGATGCCAAAATATCATGTCATGGTTAGACCAGGCGATTTGGCCACTTCCGGGTACTCTGAAACTAATACCGGTAGGACCTCATAAGAGCATTTTCAAAACCTCATATATTGGTACTGTTCAGCGGCTCAAAATCCCTGTTTTTGAGAATTTCGATAATCTGAGACCGGATGCGGTAGTTCTCAAAACGGACACTTTTAGAACCTCAAACCATTCGACGGCTCGACATTCATGATTTCTTACCCAGAAGTATAACAGCATGATCATATGACTTGTTCCGTCTGAGGATGTTAATGACTCGATTAAGTTGGTGCACTGTTGAGCGACCACGTCGGAATGCGAACTGCTCGTCCCTCCATTAGCAGACGAGAAAAGCCGACGGTGGATTGCTTTCTCAAATAGTTTTGATACTCCTGAGAGAAGGCTGATGGGCCTATAGCTCTTGGAACATGAAGGATCTTTCTCAGGTTTCTGGATGGAGATGACTTTGGCTGACTTCCAACAGGAGGGGAAGTAGCTATGTCGGAGCCATTGGTTGAAATCCATCGCCAGATGGTTATAGAACTGGGGGCTCAATTGCTTGAGCTCCAAGTTCATGATGTTATCGAAACCTGGGGAATTCATGTTCTTTGAGCCTTTGATATAAGTCAACAATTCATCAGCTGAGATCTCCAACTCCTCTGTGAAATCGTTGGGGCTTAGATGGATGTTAGTAATAAGCGCGCTAATGGCAGCTTCGTGTGGACTGACGATGTTTTGTCCGAGATTATGGGAGCTGACGAAGTGTTGACTTATCGCAGCAGGCTTCTCTGCAGGAGTTATCAATCGTTCCTTAGAGCCATTGCTGTCTAGTGGGATCAACGGTGGAATGGGTCTTGACTTGGTTTTTAAAAATTTTGTCAACTTCCTGTACGGCTTTGCACAATCTGGGAGAGAGCGGATCTTGTCGGCAAAACTGTTATTCTTAAGGTCCACCATTCTAGCCTTGATCATTTTCGTCACTCAATTACAGTGACTTTTTAGCGTTGGCAAACCAGTTCGCTGGTATTGCCTACGAATGGCGTTGCGTAATTGTATTAAATCTTTAGTGGTTCAATGGGTACAGAGTCGCTCACCTGATCAATCACCGGTACATGTTGCTCTTGGGCCTGGGGGATCGCTTGCTCGATGCTCTGCAGCTGCCGTTCGATGTCATCAACCGAATCAAGTTGCATGTCGAAATCGATGTTGTCTTAGACATGTTGTCGGAACCTCTCTCATCTGACACGTTGTTAGTTCCGTCTGGTGATCCAATGCCGGTTGACCGAGGAGCCAACTTCGGCCACCACCGGATAGTGGTCCGAGCTGAGCTCCTGGTACACGACCGGCTGGGCGATGTTGTTCCCCATGTTGGTGAGGAAGATGTCGATTGTTGAATGGACCCCGGATCTACTCAACCGGGTGAGAGTATCCGGGCCCAGGATGGTGTAATATCCCTCTTCTAGGTCTTCCTGCTGATTTATTCCGTTCCGATTCCGCCGGGTGTTCCCCAAATTTCGTGTTTCTCATTTAGGTCACCGGCGATGACAAACGGTCCCTGACTCCGAGTTAGCTTGCGAATGTCGTTCCGTAGGACCGTTATTGTTCCGTTAGTGGTGCTGGCTTGCTTGGGACAATAGGCCGCGATGATGGTGACATGGCCGACGGTAGTTTCGACCTCGACTCCGATGGCTTCGATATACTGCAGCTGAAAATTCGGAAGTAGATGGCAGTTGATGTTGTAGCGCAGGTCGATCGCAACTTCTCCTCCACTAGAGCCGCTACGATCAAGTCGCACAATCTGGTATTTTGGGATGAAGACGCTGAGTTCCGGCTTAAGATGTGTCTCGGTGACAATGGCAATGTCGATGACCTTCCTATTAAGGAAGTCACCGAGCTCAATTGTTTTGTTCCGGATGGAACAAGCATTCCAATTTAGGATGTTTATGTTGCGGTTATGGTCCATATTTGAAAATAAATTTCATCGTGACGAATGTGGTGGCTTTGAGCTGTTCCTCTTTCGAGCGGCAGGTCGTAGTTGGCGGTAGAGTAATTGAACGAACTCAACCATTTGCTCCGAGTCGTAGAGCTGTTCGTCGACCGGTGTATGCGTGAAGGTACTGCAAGTCGAATTGCGCCAGGCTGGAAGAGGAGGCGGCATGGGAGCGGCATGGGAGCCGCGAAACGTTGCTGAGCGGATGCTGACGAGCGGTTTGCATGGCGATGGCTCAATGGAACTGATGGCAGATTCGGCACTTGGTACCGAAGCGTCGGAAAGTTCTCCTCGTCCATTCGAAGTGGCCGGCGGCGTTGACCAGGCCGAGACTTGGTGGATGCCTGCTTGCGGATGGCCAAATACTCCGCTCGTTTTGGACAGGCTCGGTTGCTGCCTTCGTGATTAGCACCACAGTTGGCGCACGTTGATGAGGCACCTTCATCCATCGAGGCGCAATCCATCGTTGTGTGCGCTCCGGCACACTTTCCACACCGGGGTTTCATGTGGCAGTTGCGGGTCCACGACCAAATGCCAGACACTTGCCGCACTGTGTCACGTCATGCTTTTTTGAGCGGTACCGGTCCCACTCAATGATGATATTGAAGAGGGCCCGTGTTTTCTTCAGATCCTCCATCATGACGGAATCCTTCTCCAAGTGGACCAGATAAAGTTGGTCCCGATGGTTTCCTTGTTGCTGGCGCCTGATCGCGAACACCTTCAGCGGTTTCAATGCCACCGCTTGCAGCTCGGTAAAAATGGATTCCAGAGTGTACTCTGGGAGGCCACGCAACGTCACCTTCATCGGCTTGTTTCCGGGTACATCATGCGTGTAAAAGTCGTGTTGCTTGACGATCAGGTGCACGCCAGCAGCACGGCATTCAGCTTCCGTCGAGCACATTATTTTGGTGCCCGTACTGCACAACAGCGGATTTAGCTTAATTGCTGCAAGCTCCGTTTTGAGCGCACGAGATTTTCACCTTCTTCGGTACCTCCTGCACCGGGAGGGCAGCAAACCGATTGCTCGCTAGTAATCGGGCGTTGGGATCCGATACACCGTCGTCGTCATGCCGTTGTCGCTTTGAGCAGCTCGGTTTTGATGTGTTTGCGGGAACTGGTGCCGCTGGCGTGGTTGTCAGCCCGTGTTGATATTTACGACCCATTGCCATCCCAAGAAACAATTTTGGTTTTATGAGGGTTCTGAAGACCATGATTTAGCCTTTAAGTGTGCTTTCAAACCACAATAAAACTTGAATTGTTACTTGGGATGGCAACAGGTCGAGCGGGAAAGCTTGCACCCGCTTGCCTTTTCGCTTGCCACCGCCAACAAGCTGGCAAGAGCTGGCGCTAGTCGGACACGCAATCGCGAATACATTATTATCTATTTATTAGTTATGCTTTCGGAAATGACAAAATTTAAGTTATTTCGTTTATAATAAGAAACTGAGTTAGAGCCTACCCACGTTAAATTTCGGACACTTTTCGTTCAGTGTAGATTTTGAATTATTTCACAGAACGCTGAAACCTTTCACTTATATGACCGCTGAGCTCTCCATTTTACTTCGTGGTACAACATGTTTACAGCTTTGTTACATTCCGCAACATGGCGTCGAATCAAGTGGAAGTGCGCAAACAGATTTTGTACGAACGGCAGCAAAATCCGAGTTTATCGCTAAGATACTAAAACTACCGAAACATACCATGCTTTGTGTTTGCAAATAATTTGACTAGCGCGTAACTGTGGATCGGAATGTTGAAAGTGGATCAATTCAAAAAGTATGCGCCCGACAAATGGACAAGAAGGTGGTAGCCGTTGTTTAGAAAAATCTCAATCTTTCTGTGCGAAATGTGTCTCGCAAAGTTGGGAAGTCAAAATCATACGTACGAAAAGTGAAGCAGAGGCAAGGACTGAAGGCGTACAAAGTTTGCCCAACCGCGTACAAAAATTGCCCAACCGAGATTACAAGCAAAATTTCACAGCAAAAAGCCGTGCTAAGGAGCTTTACCCCAGTTGCTTGCAAATATTTTCTTGTATCATATTGGACGAAGAAACATACGTACTCGAAACTTTCAACAGCTTTCGAGCTGGTTGTTTGTACCGCAATGCAAAGAACCGCGGTGTCCAAATTCCCGAAGAAGTATTTGATTTGGCAGGCCATATGTAGTCGTGGTCAGTCGTCTCTACCGGCAGTATCAATAAGGATGTGTACGAGAAAGAATGTCTGCAAAAGCGGTTTTTACCGTTTATCAGAAGCCATGACACTCCAGCTCTGTTTTGACCTTATTCGGCCTCTTGTCACTATGCGAAATCCGTACTGGAATGGTATCAGGTACAAGAGGTCAAACACGTGACAAAAACAGCCAATTCATGAAACTGTCCAGAACTTCGCCCAAAAAAGGAGTTAAGCGGAAAGTCTTCGAAACTGAGAACAGAGCAAATGGTACCGATGATTTCCAGAGAAGATGGAGAATCGTCACAGTGGGCGTATGTGAGGATACCGCATGGAACCTGATGGCGAGTGTACCACAAAATGTTCGAGAATTTCACAGAAAGAAGGATTAACATCTCAATCAACTGTTTCTAATGTAGATATAACTCTATTATTGTGAAACAAACAATCGGTTTTGTTGAGTTATGTGAAAAAAAAATGCTGCTATTATTTTGGTAGCCAAAATTTAACGTGGACAGGCTTTAGATGTTGTCATACCAGATGAAAGCTGGAGAAATAAACAAACGAGATTCGATTCTCGCATGCACATGAATGCACATTCTAGCGCATCATCGTGTGCAAGATCGAGGGTAAAATCAACTTTTGCTGGTCGTTTAATTTTTTTTCCAGTTTCCACCTATTAAGACAACATCGTCATCATCCGTGTCTGCCCGTCAAGGGTTGCTGCGAAACCACTCATTCATTCCATTTCATCCCCACTCAACACAACCCGCGGCCACGATATGAGCTTAGAGGTTAGAGGCTAGCTTGGTTTGCGGTTGTTAGCGTCGGAAAACTGTGTCAAGGATGTGCACGTGCAGTTGCTCCGCAACCGAGAGCCCGCACTGCGTACACGGTCACTGGCAGTAGCTCTGAATTGAATTTGGATTCAACACAAGGCGGGGTCATTTTGTGAGTAGGTAAAATTCAACTCAGAAATGATAGACGAATTTTTTACGAACGCACGGAATTTTCGAGTGGAATTCAACTCAAATTTGAGTTATCGTCTGTGACCGTGTATTGCTACACACAGAAAAACTTTCTCACATTGGCGTAGTAGTTAGTTTCCCATTAGCGAAACTGAATAGTAGAGAAAATTGTCTCAATCTTCAATTTCAACATTCCAACACAGGGAGTGGGTTTTCATTTATGCCACTTAGAGTTTTTCGAAAACGTTGAAATTAAAATAAGACCTTTAGTAAGCACCAAAAAGGAACGACGCACAACACTAAGAAGTAAGCACCTTTGCTTGCTTTTTAATTCCAACTGGTCCTGAGAATTGCGCTCCCCCTTTAAAACGCAGAGAATGCAATCCTCTTGAGATCTCGACTAAGGCTGCCGTAGCCCTGCAAATGACCACCGAAAGAAGACGGAAAAGGTCAAAGAGGAGAGGAAAACTACCAATGAACTGAAACTTCCTCTTCCGGGTGTAATTCATAAATCACTAAGCGGATTACCATAGTATTCAATTAGGAGTACATACTAGCAGCATCAGCTTCTCCATGGTTGCGAGAAAAAGGGGAAAGGGAAGGGTTTTTCGGCGTTGAATGAATCGATTGCATTCTGTATTCGTGAACCGAAGCTGAAAACAAGGTTGAGTACAGTTACAAAAGGCTGCACGAGCGAGAATGATTTGAATGGAACGTACAGACAAGCAGCCATTTCTTCTCAATTGATATAGAAATAGATTCAAGATAAGAGCGTTTCGGGTGAATTGTTCCTCATGATCATTTATGCTCGATGAGGTACATCTGATTGATAGAGGATTTGCATTGTAATCGATTGTCCATGATACTGGCAATATAGTGTGTGATTGAACGTGCATCAATCAAGATTTCCACGGAGATGCTCATTGAATTTGAGATCGGATGGGAGATGCGTCCCAATTCCGGTATGTGAAATTAACTAAACAATGTGCTTACACGCTCAAAACTCCATCTCTTTCTTTAGTATTACTATCCCTTTTTTTCACACGGAAAAGTTACTCAATTTTCGTAAAAAGTGGATCTAGTCAAAAATTGAGTAGATCCACTTTTTACGAAAATTGAGTAACTTTTCCGTGTGAAAAAAAGGGATAGTAATACGAAAGAAAGAGGGGGGGTTTTGAGCGTGTATGTTTCTTTCAAGATAATAAAGAAATTCAAGCATTCAAATGTCAAATCAAATTGTTGTCTCATGAGCCAGTTACCTTCAAATCCAGCGTCTTCTACTTAATTAAATTGGTATTTGCCGTCAAATTCAAATACAGACCATCAACAGCAACAAGTTTAACAATCATCAAACCCTGCAAATCACTCAGGACCGTTTTGTTTGTTCACCGTCTAGCTCACGCCTCACATTTTAATTTATTCGCGAAAAACAACCATTTATGATAAACGACGTTTGGGCGAAGCCTACTGTGAGCTATCGAATTACCGAAAACAGTCTTTCGCCCCCCGGTTCTCGAAATGCAAACGAATCATTACATCATTGCCTCCAAGACAACGGCTTTTGACGCGTTGGCATGTTTTGTTGTCGCTGTCGTCGTCGTCGTCGTCGTCGTCGTCGTCGTCGTCGTCATCATTACCGTCGCCAATATTTGATGACAGGAAACGAGGAACGTGGTGGCTTTCGAATGGAAAATAATTAAGTCTTGTTAGCAAACTGTTGTTGAGCGGTAAACATGACGAACTGAAATGAACACGAGGATAAATTCGATTCATGATACCATAGCAGCAAATGCCACTAGGTGGCGTGTGTGCTGCGAGGAGGAGGAGGTGGTTTGACATTTTCCGTGCCGTACTTCTTGAATACAGCCACAAGTCGCAGGTCGCTCGCTTCGATTGAATTGAAAATAAATTCAAATCAGAACCAAAACAGATTTCAACGAATCATTTGGCATATTCCAACACCGACAAAGCGAGTTTGGCTTTCGTGCAGCGGCGGTGCCTTAGCAGGATAAAACGTTCCCTATAATTAAGCGGTGAGATTTCGTTGTTCGGATCCGGCAGATCGGAAAGCTTGATTTCCACATTATTTGACATCGCATCCAGAGTCAAACTCAGCAAAAGTTGATTAGATTTGAACGTTTGAACTCACTAGCATCTGAGCTCACATTCCAGGAAATTGAATAAAGCTTCTTCTCTGTGGAAACAGGGGTATTTTCTGATATATCAATTCCTTATCGTATGTACACATTTTTTCAAGAATTTTTTCAACGCGAATCCAACAAGTGCTAATTTTGACATTTTAATTTACTGCAATGCACTGAATAAATAACCGAGATTCAGCCAACAAACAAAGACATTTAACAGGGATATAAGCTAAAGAAACTGCAAAGTTGCTCGGCTGTTGGATACTTTGCCGAAGTACATTGAGTGTGTAGTGAGATGTAGATGGGGTGGGAGGCGCAGAAAAACGCCAATTTGCCTCACCAACCACTACCCTGAGTGCAGCACTGTTCACCGCTGTGCTTGCTTGGTTGACAATCACATCACACCATGGTTCCCATGGTTCCTTGCCAGAGAAGGTTTAAAACGAGGCGAATCTGGCTGTACTATCATGGGCTTGAGCAAACCCGCATAAAAACCACCACAGGGTTGCCATTAAATGTATTGTTATTCTCCAATCAATATCATTAACAGTATACAGTTCACATGATACATTACTTAACTATTAGGGTGGTTATGATTGTAATTGTAATTGTAATTGTTATTTATTGATTTCACGCAGCCCGGTCAATTATACTTTACATCAAGATAAGGAAAAAACTAAAAGGTACAGCCCCATTGGGTTGTTCGGTATGATGACGTAGGAATACGCAACTAAGTGTAAACCATTCAGATTGTACAATGCAATATTCTTTGAATTAACCCTTACGGGCCTAAATTTTTTTCAAGTGTTATTATACAAGCAATTGGGAGTGCTCTGATTAAATTGGTGCTCAGTAACATAGAAATAATTGAAAAAAGTAGCCTGGAGTTCAAAACTTAAGATCTACAGTTATACATTCAAACATATTCAATAAATGCCTGGAAGACCAAAAGACACCACAGAGATAACCTTGGAATGTAAAGCTTGCTTCAGATAGAATTGGAACAAAAACAATTGCCTGTATTTCAGTTATTTATTAATGAATTCAAAATCTTTTTTCATACAAATGTAGCGTTTTCTTCATACTTTTAAAAAAAAATACGGATAAAATTATTCGTCACGGTTTCGAAGGAATTCTCGAATTTTTCCTTTTACACGGCTCATTAGGCGGCGCACACCTTCTTCGTCCATCGTTTTAGCTATCTTATTCCACCAGATCTTCATCTGATTGATGTCTTTGACAACCTTTCCCTTTGCCTTGAGTCTCCTCTTCATAATTGCTCAGTATTTCTCAATAGGGCGGAACTGCGGGCAGTTGGGGGTGGGTTAAGGTTTTTCGGAACAACCTGGACCCCTTTCTCTGCATACCATTCTTGAACGACTTTGCTGTAATGACAGCTTGCCAAATCTGGCCAAAACATTACGGGATGGTCGTGGGATCGAATGAACGGCAAAATTGGTTTTTGGTATAGTTCTTTTTGGTATAGTTCCGACGTCATTGTCTTATTTGTAACGAAAACTTTCGTTTTTTTGCCACAGCTGCAAATGCCCTTCCAAATCATGAATTTTCGTGCAAATTTGTCGGCAAACACAAATTTAAATTTGGCTGGAACATCCCCCCGAGCCGTTGCCAAGTAAAATTTTTGACCTGGGATTTGCCCGAAGTCAGGCTTGACATAGGTTTCATCGTCCATCAGAAGACACCCGTCGAACTTGGTCAGCACCTGGTCGTATAGCTTCCGAGCACGGATTTTGGCCACACTATTCTGTTTTATGGTCCGATTTGGCTGTTTGCTAGCTTGATACGACTTGATTCCTTCCCGGAGTCGAGTTCTCCTCACGATGCTATGGGCAGCACCGAATTTTCTGGCCAAATCACGGTCCGACACATTGGGATTCCTCTTAATCGTCTTCAAAATCTTACCACGCAGTTTCCGGTCGACAGTTCCACTCCAACGATTGGCTTGAGGCTTCCGAATCGTCGTCAATGTTTCCTTATACCGTTTGATAACGCGCCATACGGTATTTCTGGGCAATTTCAGCTCTTTAGCTAGTCTAGATGCAGACCACAATGGATTTTCAAAATAACTGTGCACAATTTTTTCCCTTCTTTCGGCTTCCAGGTTGATTGTTTACAAAGTACAGTCGATTTGCGGAATGTCAAAAATACATACGTGAAGCTGACAAAATTCCCGACACGTGGACGCCAAGAACTTCCAAATCCGTCCATCAGGAGCGCCACAATATGAGCAAAAGTTTGTTCCAATTCTAAATGAAGCAAGCCTTACATGACAAGCAAACTAACTTAACTTTGTATAACCCATAAAGTTACTGTTGAAATTGTAGACCTTATGTTTTGAATGACCTAAAACTAATAAGATTATCCTATGAAATCTTTGGACGTTTCAGAATTCATTAAATATGTAAATATGATAACTATTCAAAATCGTAGTTTTGTATAGCCCTAGAAGCAACGGTTATTAATGTATATCTTAAGTTCCGAACTCAAATCAGTTTTTATGAACTTGAACATGACTAGTGACCTTACAAAAGATTCACTGAATATGTTTGCAAGAATTTCGTCACCTTTCATAGGTTATAAAGCTAATGTTACGACTAAAGATCCTCACTTCCGAATTCAATGGTAGTTATGGTCACATTCTATCTGTTTACCTTCCAGAAGGCTCACTTAAATTGGTTAAATACATATTTACACTTTTTTTGGTCCAAAAATCTACAGTTTGTTGCCACTGTAGGTCTTTTGTTCTGATCTCAAGGACAGTTTGGATTACCCAGAACATGTCACATAGCATTAAATGTTCGTTGACCTTTAAGAATATTGAATATTTATTGTTTCTTTGTATTGCCCAAATATTACGATTACAACTATAAATCTTAAGTTCTGAGCGCCAGGAAAGTTGAATAACATAGAGGATCAGAAATTTATAAAATATTGACGGTTGACCTTCCAAAAGATTCATTGAATATGCGAATAAAGTTCTGTAAAATTAGAATCCGAAATCACTTATTATGTAGAAGCGGCACGGAAAGTGACCGCTACAAAAATCCTTTTACAGTGGTTTATGAACATAGGCGCCCACTTCCTGTGGTATAAATGTCATGGTGTTTCGTAAGCGTCGTAGTGGAACATACGACCGCAAGCTGAACCAGAGACCGTCAGAGCAAACCCTGGACTATCAGATAATGAAATCGCACCAAAATACGCTGCTGCTCGCAGTATCGTTCGAAGAATTCGTTTGCGAGCAGGATTTTGTTTTCATCGAGCCAGCAAACAACCAAACAGAACGTTGAAGCAAAGTATCGTCACCAAAACTCGAGCTCAGAAATTGTACCAGCAGGTTTTGACGAAGTACCAAGGATGCCTGCTGATCGACGATAAAACCTACGTCAAAATGGATTTCGGACAGCTTCCTGGTCAAAAATTCTACATGGCGACGGCACGAGGAGATGTTCCTGCGAAGTTTAAGTTTGCTTGTATGGACAAATTTTGCCAAAAAAGAAACTGATGATTTGGCAAGGGCCTGTTCATAAACCACGTAGACTCATTTTTGAAAATCTCAGACCCACCCCCTCCTCGTAGACTTTTCTCCATACAATTTTTTGAATTTTTGTATGGAGCGTAGACTTTGGTCAACCCCCCCCCCCTTTCCCCCTAGAAAAGTCTACGTGGTTTATGAATAGCCCCCAAGGGATATGCGGCTACGAAGCAAAGCCCAAAGTGTTCGTGACGAATAAGACGATGGACTCGAAGCTGTACAAGGAAGAATGTCTCAAAAACCGCGTACTACCTTTCATTAAAGCCCATAAAGGTCCCGTGAAGTTTTGGACAGATTTGGCGAGGTGCCACTACAGCCGGGAAGTCGATAATAACGATAATTCACCGATAAAAACATAAATCCACCCAACTGCCCGCAGCTCCGGCCCATCGAGAGATTTTGGGCAGTAATGACGCGGAAGCTTAGGATAAGTGGAAAAACGGCTCGGGACGCGACTCAGATGACCAAAATGTGGAACAAATGTGCCAAGGAAGTTGACTCCGGAGGTGTGCAGCGTTTCATGGGAGGAATAAAAAAGAAAGTGCAAGTTTTCAAAAGAAACGAAGAGAAATAATTTGTATTGATATTTTTTTACTTACAGTAAATTTGATTTGTTTTAATGTATTAAACTTATTTGTACGTCAATTGGTTACCGAGATACAGATGATTTTATTATTCTGGATTCCAAATGGACATAGCTTTAGATATAGTCACCTAATATAGCCCTAAGAGCTACTGTTACAACCGTAGATCTGAAGTTCTGAACATAAATGCATTTTGGATAAATTAGAACATTCCAGAAAGATACAAACAATATTTAACGTTCATCACCAAAAAAATTAATAATACGTAAGCATGTGTACCAAATTCTAAAACAAAGCTTTATACTACATATAAGGCATTTATTTTCTCTTCCTATACTTCTTCATATTCAAGACATTCTGTGTACAAAAGAAAATAAGTCGATTACAATGATTAACAGGTACATCTAGTACTTATTTCTTGTGAAGTCTATTGAGAGACTGCTTTAATGAGTGGATCGATGCTTTGCCTTTGATATCAGTAGACTGTTGGTTCCAGAAGGGAATCTCAAAAATTAGCACGCTTTTCTTTTGACTTGTGGTGTGCCTGGGAAGCAGGTATGTCCTTGGCTGCTCCATTTGACCGCACTGTAGATGTACCTGGATGTAATCGGGAAGCTTCTTGTTCCTCGCATTGCACAGAAAGCAGCATATCCGACGATGATAATTGTCCGGTAGATCGCGATCAAGTATTCTCTACATTACATTGCAAACTGCAGTCGTGTCGTACCGATACATCTTGAACAAAAATCGTATGGATGACTTGAAGCACCTCTCAAGTAACATTGCCAAAACCGTCCAGCTTTATTCGGTTTTATTAAACTTTTATGACAGCCACTAGAAATTAATTTGGTTTTATTATGACACCAAGAAGTGCCAATAGGTTTCAAATTTTAGTCTGGTTTTTGAGAATCTACACAGCTTCAGAACAACGCTCTTAAGACCTTGTCTTCTAAAATTTCTTTAACTCCTATCAAAGGTTGTGTTTTGACTTCATGAACTCGTAAACTGCTGTTTTAAAATGTCGTTTTAGGACTCTGTCATATTATCTTTTTATGGTCACTTTAAAAAGCATTTCAGATCCGTTTTGCCTACAGTAAATGCATTAAACGGCAAATTGGCATTGAAGGGAGTCACCAAATGACCAAATAGTTTTACAGTAGCTATTGCGAAGAATAATTGGCATTTTGGCAAAACTGTGATTTCTTTTAATCGCCATATTGAAACATAAGAAATCATTGAAATGTCGAAATACACCAAATTTTAAATGGAATACAAACGAACTGTAGATCGGAAACCAATTTCGGCATTCTTTTAGATAACCTTAGTGAATTCCATCAATTTTCAGGAAAATTAATTTATCAAATATATTTGTTTGAATTTTGTTTTTGTTGTTGTAACCTCGCATAATTTCCGACGCGCGTTAATTTACGGCTTAAAGTAAAATGCGCATATGGTTCGGAGCATGATTCCATTTATTTTGAGTTTTTTTTTTTAGTAAACAACAACACTGATCTTTTTTCTTCGATATTATTTACTGTTAAATGAATCAGAAGAGCAGAGAATCGAATAAAGCAGAACAAGAAAAACCAACCACGATATCACAGTAACGTTTGACAGCTGTGGCCATTTGGCCGTATGCTGGTTCTCATGGTAGCCAATCGGTTTTATGAAGGTTTTCAAGTGGTCATAATATCTTTCACTAGAACATTTTCGAAATCTCTACGATCTTATAAAGGTTTTATCAACTTGTTTTCACAACTTTCTATAGAGCGGGCAACTTTGCACAAATTTTGGCTTTAAAGATGCATAGAAGTTGGTGGACAAAACAATTTTGAATGTAGTTGTATCCACAAAGCCGGGAGGAGTGCTGTACGGCTATAATAAAACTAAAATTGTTACTTGAGCTGTGCTGCTGTTCCTTTAATGCAGCCGTGATTCCGGGATAATACACAATGTCACAGTACGAGAAGATTGGCATTATCACCGCCTGCACCAACTTGAGGCGCCACTGTTTGGGACAGAACTGATCCAAAACGGCGGAATGTTCGCAGAGTATTGTATGACTTCATGGTTACTCGGTTGGTTACTTTTTCCTTCCATTTTATGTTGCTATCCAAAAACAGGCCAAGGTTGAAAATTTTGATACTCAATGCGATCGTTTGCTACTTACTTGGCCTTCCTTGCTGAATTCTATCGCTTGGCTTTTTCTTGGCTTGGCCAGATTGCTACTGCAGCCAAATCTTCATTGACAGCGTGCACCGGCCTATCCACGCTCTCGACGGGACCAGACACGTTAATCTGGAGATCATCAGCGTACAAGTGATACGCATATTTGAGGGCTGAGGGAAGGCTAGCGATATACATGCCCATGGCAGGATTCCTGCGGAGTGCCGGCGAAGTACCGTCTCCTATCCGTAGAAATTCTGTCGCCATGCTTGACAGCTTGACTGCTGTTTCCAAGAGAAACTTCAATCACCTGGGCAGCCGAATCTTCGATACCAAATTCCCGTAGAAGTTTTTGCTAAAGCTTAGAGTGCCTCACAGGCCACTGAAAAGTCTACGAGGACTATCACAGTGCAGCAGTTATTATCGAATTTGCTGTAAATGCCGTGTTTAACCTTTGTCGACGCTGTGGTACTGTGGTGGGCTCTATAACCGGACTGATGTTTAGCGATCGCGCTTGGATCTGCTGAGTCCAGGAAGTCGGTGATCTGAGCCTGTAAGACCTTCCCCAGAACCTTCGTGTCACCGGAAGCACAATAATGGGCCTAAAATCTTTTGGTTCGGTCGTATTGGAAGTTTTAGGTAATGGTGTGATGATGGCCTTTTTTCAGACAGTGGGGAAAGTCCTAGCATCAATTATTGCGTTGTACAGGTTTACGAGAATCGGCAAACATAAAAGTTCTCAGGGATGTCGTCGGATCCAGCTGCATTGTTTTCAACTTCGAACATCTTCCTGGCTACGTCTGCTGTGTCAGTGTGCCTGAACCTGAAATGCAGGACTGTTGGTCTGGATCCTACATCGGCACTAACATTTCCCAAATCGGAAGAAACCGGTTGCCCACTAGTCAACTGTACATGACCTTCCGAAAAATTTTGGTTCAGAAGTTCGGCGTCAATAGAAGCATCAGATGCGGTCTGCTTTGAACTATTGTGAATTCCGTCCTTCCAATTTTACACCAGAGCTTCTTGGCAGGTAGGTCCAGGGTGAAACGTCTGTCCGCATATCGTCGATTAGCCGTGGCCACTAGTATTCCTGTCAATGACGATCTCCTGTCCGCGTAAAATGACGCTCCAAACACTTTGCTTGAATTCACTCGTTACCAACTCGGCTTTTCTGTTGACATCTTTGCATTCCAGGACTGCTTGATGGTTTCCCGGATCTGTAAATCAGATTGCAAGTGTACTTGGTCCACTTTTCGAAAGTTCCGGAACGCTACCCTTTTCGGAGTGGGTTTTCTTAAGCGCTTTCTTCTTGGTTCAGAGTATCGATTCGTCACCATTCCACTCAATCGGTTTATATGTCCTGAATCTTCTTTCATAATTTGAATGCTATTGGTTGTGAACTCGAACTGCACTGGCCCTCTGAAGCTTCTATTGGAATTACTATGGGAAACCCGGTAATCGAAGACATCCACGAACAGCGATCGTTCGCAACCTGTTATTATTCTCCAACAAGCCTTCTAGGAGTGCAGTCAAGGAATGTTCCAGTGCTCTTAATAAACGTTGTTTGTTCGTGTTCTTTAGTTCTAAGTTTCATTCCATGAGTTCCGGATGGCACCAAGTTTCTTCGGGTCCTCTCAACGAAGGAGATTGCCGAAATTCCTCAGCTGAGAAGGGTCAATTTTGCGACCTGGCAATTTAGAGTGAAGCTGCGGAAGAGTCGTAGATGCCAAAAAAAGATGTATCGACTACAGATGCTGGGCAGCCTAAGTTACTCCATGTGGATTGGAAAGCCAAATCTTTGCTAATCAGCTTAATTTCGGATGATTGTCTTGAGATTGTTCGGGAGAGGCAACGTGGAAGGCGCTGGAGGGTACATTTGCCAAAAAGTCGGTGGCAAGCAGTTGGCAAGGCTTAGAAAGCGGGAAGGATTGTCGATGCAAAGTAATTTCCAGGTATTTGACGATCTTGACTGAAAACGGAGGGCGCCAAGTTGCAGGAGAACGATGCGGTGGCAAAACTATTTCCTACACATTTCCGGACAGTTTCGACACACTCGTTACCGCGTTGGAGAAGAAGAACAAATATGGGCTCACTCTGGAGAAGGTGAAGGAAAGATAAATAGCCGAGTGATCTGATCGTCGAGAAGATTCTATTCAACGAAAGGGAGCAGCATTTGTCGGAGGAAGAGACAGAAAACCTAAGAAATCCAAAAGAAAATGTCATCACTGAGAAGAGATCGGAAATATCCAGAAATATTTAGGCAGAAGAAATAGCAGTCAACCCAAGTAACAATTTTAGTTTTATTCCAGCCGTGTGAGCCTCCTCCCACCTTTGTTGATAAAACTGCATTTAAAACTGTTAGGTCTACCAAACCTCCTCTAAGCTTCTTTAAAGCCGAAATTTGTACAAAGTGACCCACTCTATAGACGGTTTTTAAAAAAAAGTTAAAAAACCTTTAGAAGAACATCAAGATTTTGAAAACGTTCTAGTGCAAGATGTTATGACCACTTGAGAACCATCATAAAACCTATTGGCTACCATGAAAACCAGCATACGGCATAATGGCTGCCAAACTTGGCTGTGATATCGTGGTTGGTTTTTGTTGTTCTGGTTTATTCAATTTTCGGTTCTTCTGAATCTTTTAGCAATGAATAATATCTCCACCAATCACGAATTACCATTTACCTGCCTATCATCCGCTTTAGCCACAAAAGGTAGGAGTTGTAAGAGATCTCGTTATTCCAGTTCCAACAAGTGACACGTACGGTCGTCTTTTCGCTCGCTCTCTGAAAAAATTTTCGTTAGTATTTCGTTCGCTCTCTCGTTTTGGTACGTGATGCATTGTATCCTCTCGCATTGTCCGTCCCAGTCACACAGTGGCACAATTCTGAAAAAAGACGGTCAAAAACATTTACACCCTTTTGTCATCATTTTTTCGAGTAGGTGTCTTCAGAAGAGTTGCTCAAAATATTATTCCGTATCTTTTGAAAAAACACGCCTAACCTTTCATTAGGGTTTAACTACATTATCGAATTCTTACTTTTTCCAACATCGAGATAACGGGTTGTCATCTTCAACAAAGTTGTAGAACAGGTAATTTTAAGAAAAGTTGCTGAAGACACTAAGTTTCTAGAGCCTAACGTTAAAGAGATATAAACGGTTTTCTTTCAGCACTACCTTATATCTCTTTAATTTTAGGCTCTTGAAACTTAGTATCTTCGGCAACTTTCCTTAAAATAACCTGCTCTACAACTTTGTTGAAAACAACAACCCGTTATCTCGTTGCTGGAAAAAGTTAGAATATGAAAGTATGGTTAAGCCCTTATGAAAGATTAGGCGTGTTTTTTCAAAAGATGCGGAATAACATTTTGAGCAACTCTTCTGAAGACACCCACTCGATAAAATGATGACAAAAGGGTGTAAATGTTTTTGACCGTCTTTTTTCAGAATTGTGCCACTGTGAGTCAGTCCGACCCGGTATGGAGAAGCCGCTGCCTAGCTCAAGCACGACTGCCAAACGCTCCCGATTGAACTCATCCGATAATATGCTTTCATCGAAAGCTCTTGGCTAACAACTGCTACGCCGTTCTGTGATGAACCGAAAATAGAAAAGAAGGAGAAAACGCCGTCGCTATTTGTGAATGGGATTCCAGAAGGTCTCTAGAAGAAGGTGTAATTCTTCAACAACAAGAACCTTCGGTGCATAATCCAGCTCTTCTCACAGCGTTACAAGATGGTGGTCTCGGCGCTATCCATTACAACGCGGTCAAGGAAATCCTTAAACAGCTGAAAGTGCAATATTTCACGTACGACATCGAACAAACAAACCATTCAAGGTGGTTTTGTGTGGCCTTCTGGAGAAGAAAACGGAAGAACTGGCCGATGAATCAAGATCCAATGGACTCAACCCGTTGCATACCAACAAGATGCGTCGGCATAACGTCTCTCGAAGCTATTGCAATTAGCTGTACCAGATTCAATTCTAGAAAAACTTGCCAGTGAGCGGATGGAGAATGCTGACCCAGTGTCCCAACTGTAGTGCGGTACACTAAGCAACCAGCAAAAAATGCCCAAAATCGGCAGAATTTATCGAAAAAAAACGACGATCTGGTCCGCCTTCAGCCCTTACGACCAACAACTTTCCGGCCATCCCGCCACATCAAGTGCCACCAAACCGCTCGGTCCCCAGGCAGCCTTCTGTTCAGCATCGGTTCACAGCTGCAGCAACCCAAAGTTCTCTTCCAGGACGTACTCTGGTACAGCTTCTGCCTTGATCGACGATTCGATTCAACAACGGAGGAATTCGTTGCAATCCTGACTCAGGCCACCATAATCATGCGATCTTGCAGAACTTGTTCGGAACAAATTCAAGCCATGAATGCGTTTCTCAATGGACCGTGAAATCGTCAAAATAATCAACAGGAACGCTTGCTCGCTGAAGAGCAAGAATATAGAATTCATCGACTCTTTCAACGTACGAGCCATTTATATCGCAATGTTAACCGATACGCACCTCGGAGGACCTGGAAGAGGGCCATTACATGATCCTATGCCCGGATGGTCCTACCCGGTTGAGCAATCGCTTCAACAAAATCATCAAGGTTAGAATGCCAAGGTTGCCAACAAAATCCGCTAAATAAAATAAATTGAAAAACAAGCCTAGACCCATTCCACCGTTGATCCTGGCTCTCAGTCTCGTTTGATTACTCCCGCTGAGAAGGCTGCTGAGATAGGTCGACACTTTGTCATCTCTAACAATCTTGGTCAGAAGCACTTGAGTTTCCAATTCTACGAACATCTAGTGGTGAAATTCAACTTAGCTACTTCCCCTCTTGTTGGACGTCAGCTAAAGTCATCCGGAAACTTAGAAAATATCCTTCCTTTCACAAGAGCTATCGACCCATCAGCCTTGTCTCGGGATTATCCAAAGTTTTTGAGAAAGCAATCTACCGTCGGCTTCTTACATCTACCGACGAATTCAACATCTTGCTTGCTGTAAAGTTTGGTTTTCGACGCGATCGATCAACAATACATCAATTGAATCGAGTCACTAACATCCTCAGTCGAAACAAGTCTGTTTCAAAAACTTCTGCCCTTCTTGCAAAAGGTGTTTGACAACGTCTGGCATGATGGCCTGGTATTCGAACTGCATCGATACGAACTTCCAGTCTATCTCGTGAAGATGATGAAGAGCTATCTTATAAACAGAACATACTGTGTTTCGCTGCGTGGTGCAGTTTCTGATGCGCAAAAGATCATCGCCGGTGTTCCGCAGGGAAGTATATATGGTCCACTTCTTTTTAATCTGTTCACCTCAAACATACCACTATCTCCTGAAAACGGATCTCTGTCGTTGTTCACCGATGAAACAGCATTCATTCATAGTGCTAGGCTAACAAGAGCGCTAACTGCGAAACTGCAGCGAAGCCTGAATGTTCTGTTAAAGTATCTCACAGATTGGAAGATCTTCATCAATGCATCCATCCTCTCTTGAAATCACCGGTTGCATTTGCTTTCTTCTTAGTTTCGAAAAGTTTCCGCTTAACTAGAGCCCAGTACTTCTCTACTGGGCGAATTTCTAGACTATTTGGCGCATTGCCTGTTTTTGGCACGTATTTGATCTCTTGCACCTTCTACCATTCCAGGACGGATTTCGCATAGTGACAAGAGGCCAAATCAGAGCTGAAGAATCGTGGCTTCTGATAAACGGTAGCAACCGCTTTAACAGACATTCTTTCTCGTACACATCCTTATTGATAGTGCCAGTGGAAACTTTAAGATTTTCGACCACAACTACATATGGCCTTCCAAATCAAATACTTCTACTGTATTTCTTATATTTTAGGGGGACCCTTAACAAAATCGCGTACCGAAAAATTTGGATTTTGCTGCTGTTGGATGTCAATAAGACTGTCACAAAGTGTAACGTTCTGTTGAAGCTAATGCATCCTTTGCCAAAGAGAATGTTTTACCAAACCCAAAATGGTTCGACTTAAATTTAAAAAAAAAAAACAAACAAACACTTCTGTCATATGTTAGTCAATTTATTTGTCAAGCAATGCAACGAAGTTGGTTTTAACAGTTTAGTCATTTTTTTCTTGTATTTAATCTTTGACATTGTGTGCTTCTTCTGAAAATTGAACAGTGTCAATCAAGATCATTTTTCCCACCGAAGGGTTAAATTTTATCTATCAGCATGCCTTAAATGCATTCGACCTAACAAAGTACAATGAGATTCAAATCGATTTTATACCGAGTTGATAAACTCAAAAATAAACATTCGAGTAAATTGATGGTTTCCGGCAATTGCAATTCTGCAGCTATTTTTACTCGGGCAACAACGTAGAATGATTAATTGCATTGCGGCACCACCACTACCAGAAGGACGCAGTCTTAGCCCTGATGATGAGATCGGTGATAGAAGGGCATGTGCAAAAGTGATGCGATGCCTGTGCTCTGGAACGCGTCATCTGTTCGGTTGATTTACATCTCAATGGGGAATGTCGGATAGGTGATGCACTCGAGATGGTAGATGACGCTGGAGTATTTTAAGTGGATTTTCAGGCAGTCTAATTGGATTGCAACTTCCGTTTGATTAAGTTTTAGGTTGCAGTGGCGAAAAATTCAAACCCACTTGATAGTGGACGATTTTCATCAAATTTCAAATGGTTTTGAAATGTTCTCCTGGTGGAATGGTGCATCAATATCCAAACACTCATGCTATTCACTATTTAATGTGTTTCGTAAATAAAAATGAAGCATGAAGGTGAGAATATCACGGTCTGGAGAGCGTTCGTAAGGTCTGAAGTAGGAAGTTTATTTCATATATCAAAAGGATCATGAATGCGAACTTGCTCTGCGCAAATATGGAGGTGTTTCTTTTGAAAACTGGCCTGGAAACCAACTACATATTTCAACAGGACAACGATCCACCGAACACCATGAAGAAAACTACAGCATTCTTTCGGTCAAACCGAACGAAAATTACCCGAATGGCCTCCGCAATCCCCTGATTTGAATCCGATTGAAAATCTGGGGGGAAATCTAGATGATAAAGTGGACAAGAGTGGACAAAATATCGGTAACAAACTAAAATAACTATTTTGAAGCTCTCGAAATAGCCTGAGAACATATTGATCCACAGATACTTCAAAAAGCTTGTCAACAATACTCCGCATCGACTGAAAGCAGTGTTGAAAGCAAAGGGGAGTCACACTATGATAGTTGAAGAATAAAGTCAAAAACATAACCGTATAGTAAAAAAATCAGGGAACTGATTTTTTTTTGTCCATTTTCAAATACTGCCTGACCAATAAACTATTTAATTTGGACCAAGTAAAAGCACATTCTTAGTCTTTTGTTTTTTGCTGTATAAATTTTTTTTTCTATGTCCAGAACAAACTTACCCTCTACCACTTAAATCAGCTGAGATATCGAAGAAAATAAGAAGCCTCATTTTCTTGAAAGTGTCAACGGAACTAGCTTCTCTTCCATTCTTCTTGAGATGCCGTTTAAAAATTGTCCAGTATCTTTCAATGGGTCGTAGTTTAGCGCCGTTGCTTTCGGTCGTTTGTGATACAATATTTTTAGTGGTTAAGCCAAAAACCTGCCTTTTATCTAACTTTTAATTACTTGGGAATAAGAATGATC